>CM065370.1:27451735-27539235 GCA_033032245.1 Poecilia picta
GATAATAAAGATAATAAAGACATAAAGAGAACAAAGAGAACAAAGAGAATAAAGAGAATAAAGATAATAAAGACATAAAGAGAACAAAGAGAACAAACCTCCTTCTGCTCTGTGATTTTAAATTATTAGACTTAAGCTGATCTGAAGGTGAACTGGGAGCTTTTCCATCAGAACCAGTTCAGTCACAGTGATCAGAGGAATCTGGTTCCACCAGCAGGGGGCAGAGCTGAGTCAGTGAGGAAGTGGTTTTTAGTGTAAAATGTTTTACAGTGTTATATTTCTGTACTGAGATGTAATATTGAGAGTCTTTATTCCAGTTTTGTTTCCTGTCAGAAACATTCAAACTGTTGTAGAAGCAGAATAAAGTTTCAGTATAACCTGAAGACAGTGACTCACAGCCGACTCACTGGGTTTTTCCATTCCTGCTCTCTGAGCTCAGCTGGTTACGGTCAAAGCGAAGAGATGTTTTCTCTGGAACTGGAGGGACTTTCTGCTCCTGCTCTCACTCTTCCTCTTTATCCTCTTCACAAGCTGCAGCAGCAGCAGTGAAGGCAGGTTGACCTCCCTGCAGTTAGCAGGTGATTCGTTGTTAGTCCTGCTTCATGAAAAGAAACAGGCCAGAGCTGGTGGTGAGCTGAGTCAGGGGGGTCAGACTCTCTGAGGGGGAAAATCTCAGAAACTGAAGACCTTTAGAAAACACAGCCAGTGTCATAGAACATTTTGTTTTCAGTCTTATTTCATTCTTGAAGGAACTGATGATACTTTTTACCATTTATTTACTGATTATATCTGCTTTGTTTTTGTATTTCTGTAAGATGTGTTTTTTAGTTTGTAGATGATGTTTAGATGTTTCTACAGCTGTTATAGCAGAAAAGACCTGAAGACATCTTGAGTAAAATGCTTGATCTGATAATTGTCTTAAAGGACTGATGTGTGGAACGTAGTTTGTTCCTTGTTTGACCTGAACCCATGAACTGACAAAGTGTTAGAAGTTCCTCCTGAATCCTTATCAGCTCCATCCTGCCATAAAATCATCTCCTCCAAGAGGCTCATAGTTCATGAGGGGTCAGGGTGTCTCTGTGTCCATCTGGCAGTAGAGATAACATCAGACTTTGTGAGGGTCTTTGTCTTGCAGTCCCTATATAACGATGTGATGTGTGTTGATCTGGGCTCTTCTACTGACTGCGCTCAGTGAGACGGGTCTTCAAGATTAATCTTTCTCTTATTATTGAAACAGATTCTCATTCCTTGATAATGACATTTCCATAACACCAAACCCAGGAAACATCTGAAGGGTCAGACTGTGGGAGTTACTGACAGTAAACTGACCTCTGACCTGAGAGCATCATGGCTTCATGCATCAGGTTCAGAAACATGAATGTCCAAGTTGTTTCTCCAATCACTCAACATAAAGTCACTCTGGGAAAGTGTTCAGGTGTTAAAAAGAGAATTTTCTTTATTTATAAAAACAACAGAAATATTCTCTGAGAGACTTCATACAAAAAATCAAGTTTTAATGTTAATTTTGTGGTGGAAAACAGTTTGACTCCTTCACCAAACAACCAGATTAACCACAGCAGCTTCGGCTTGTTAGTCACAGCAGGAGGCCGACCTCAGCAGAATAAATAACAGTGATCTACCATTAACCAATACTGATCAATAATCATTTAGTAAAGAGGCTCCAGCAGTGAGGATGTCCACAGAGGAACCACAGCCTGATTTTCTCTTCCTTCCTGTTGGCTGCAGTTTATTGGATCCGTTTTCTCTCTCTGGCTTTTCCTGTTTGGCGTTTTAACTCTTAAAAACCTGAAGTGTCTGAACCAAACTGAGAAATGATCCAGTAATTAGACGGTCAGATGCAGCTAAGCACAAAATCCTTAAACTGCCAGCAGGTCAGAGGTCACCTGCATCCATCCTGAGGCGGGTCTGATCCTCTGCATGGTGCGTTCAGAAGTTTACATACTCTATATATAAAAACACTGTCGACATCAAATCAGAATAAAGTTTTCCTGCTTCAGGTAAATTAGGATTAGCCATTTTTTTTTAAATGCCAGAATAATGAGATGATTCTTAAGGTTATGCTTATTACTTTCTTCAAAGTCAAAAGTTTAAATAAGCTCATTAGTGCTGTTGCTCTTAAACTGTCTGATTTGGGTCCTTCAACAAACTTCTAATTAAGCAGAACTGGAGGATCTGAGTCGTGTCTGTTGGATGTTTTGCTCTCACAGTTTCAGCTTCACTTTTAAATTTTTTATTATAACTTTGTGACGGCTGATCCAAAACATAAACCTTGTTGTTCTTAAACCTCTTTGTAGCCAGTCTGGCTGTGAGCTGAAGGGAATCTAACAGTAAATCAGTCTCTAACTCTCTGGTTTACAGGAAACAGGAACAAAGGAGGTGATTCCCAGAAACAGGAGAAATCAGAGTTTCAGGATGAAACCGTGACTCATCCAGATGAGGCTGAATGAAGTGGGATAAGAAACGTATCGCAGATGAAGAGGACAGATCTGTTGATCACTGGTTTTAATGGGTGGATCTCATTAAAGGTTTATTTTTTAAAACCTACATTTAAACAGCAACAATGCTAATTGTTTTGATAAATGATCTCTTGCTCCAACGTTCCTGTCGGATCAAAACCAGCCGATAGTTTCTGAGCTGAGCAGACATCAGATGTGAGTCATGGGGATTTTCCACTGATGTAAACAACCAGTTTCTGCTGAAAACTGCAGCTGGTTTCCAGTAAACAGAAACTGGTTTCAGTTTGGAGAAACTTCACCAGGATTCATGATGAAGATCAAACGCAGCTTGTTTTCATGTCAGGCAAACTGATGTCTGGCTTTAAAGAAAAGGCCTGAGGAAATATGTTGGTCCCATGAATTTATTACAGTTAAAGGCTCAAAAGTTTTATTAAATATGCTCTGGAGGAAACTTCCAGAAAACTGCAAAGATGCTGAAACGCTGAGTTCCTCCATGATGAAACCTGCTGCAGAAATAAACGTGACTCTGACTGTATGTTACACCTGATATTTAAAACATCTCCAGATAGTTTCAGCTGAAATAATTTCCAGTTTATTCAGTTAAATCATAAACAGAACAAGAGTCACATCCACTGACTGCATCCTGGGAACATTTATGTGAAACATTCCAACTAATCTGAAATGATGAAGCAAAAATAATGGAAACATTCAACATTTATTCACATTAAACGACCAGACAGGAGAGAAGCTTTTCTAAAATAACTTAAGGAAGACATGCAGTGAAACATTGATCCAGTTTTATATGATCTGCAGGAAGGAGGAGTGAAACGTTTGGTCTGCAGCCTCAGTGTTTCTCCTGAGTCTGGGAAACAGTCAGATCTCTGAGCTGGTGCCAGATAATCTCACAGTACGATGAGGCAAACGATTCATGAAGCAGAATGAAAGCATTCACAGTAACAAGCACAAGACATGACAGGAAATAAAACATAAAGCTTAAACCTGAACAAAGTCCAGACCGATGGAGTAAAGCATTTTGTCCTGTTATAAAGTAAATCAAAATCAAGGTAAATCAAAGTTTTATCAAGATGAGAAGAAATCAAATAATTTTAAATCATCTTTAGACGCCAAAGTTTTGGAGTTTTGACATTTCTGAGCCGACAGTCAGAGGAGAAGCTGGTAAGATGCTAATAACCCAGATCACCAATAATAAAACTTCTATGGCTGTTAAAATGCTTCTGTTCACAGAACCTGTTATCTGTCTCATGTTTAATACTTGATTCTTTGTTCTGACAGTAACTGAAGGCAGACGGTGAGAAAAACCTGCTGAGGAAATGACCCAGTTTCCTCATTTTGTTTCTGAGGCATCAGGAGGATAAAACTCTGGTTCTGAACGTTACAGCATCTCAGCAGAACCACAATCAGCTCTGAGGTTTTAATTAACGCAGCTTCAGCTCATCTGGTCGTTCTGACAGAACCTGATGGAACCAAGGAAGATGAAACAGCACCGAGGAATTCAAGTCAATAAGATTCATGTGTTTGAAGGAAAACTTCCTCTGTTCAGACTATTGGAGCGGCTGAAGCCGGACTGAGAGGAATCAGTGCAGCTGCTTTTCCCTGCTGGTCTGTCTGGTTCCTCCAGGTCAGAACCAGAACCGAGGCGACAATAATGATTAAAATAACTCCACCTATCAGCCCCAGGTGGAGGTTTCTGGCTCCAGTGTTTCTGCTGTCCTCCTGGTTCCCTGCAGAACAGAACCAGGTGTCAGTCTGACCCGACGGCAGATGGTCTGAGAGACGGACGCTCACCTGGCTGAGGGGGCGGAGCTACAAGCAGGTGGACGGTGCTGATGAGCTTCATGTCAGCGTTTTCCTCTCCCTCTCCTCTCTGGGCGACTCCACACTCATACACTCCGGTGTCGTCGGCCGTCAGGTTCTTCAGAACCAGAGACACGTTTCCGTCCGTCATGGTTCCGTCCAGCAGAGCCACCCGGGTTCTGAAGGACGGGTTCTGGTTCTCCGGGTCCAGACGCTCGTCTCTGTAGCGCAGGACATAATCTGAGCCCAGGTCAGATCTGCTCCACTGCAGGGCGATGAGCCGCTGCTTCCCAGCAGCTCTGCAGGGCAGAACCACGTTCTGACCCGGTTCTGCTGTCACGTTCCTCTGATCTGCACAAGCAGAGGTCAAAGGTCAGCTGACATCATAAGGGACAGGATATAAAGGGAAGGGAGGTCAGGGATTCTCAGCCTCCTTTCTTCTTCTTCCCTTCATTTAAACTCTTTAGTTTCTGATGCTGATTATTTAAAACAGCAGAAGAAGAAATTTGGTTCTTCTATGTTAATATGTTAAGATTAAAATGTTAATTATGAAGTGATATTTTCAGCTGAACGTGAAACATGGAGCTTCAGGGACCAGAAGTGATTGAATGGTTGATGTCTGATCAACTTCCTGTTACTGAGTTTTAGTCTCAGGAACTTTGACTGTTTTCTGTTTTTGAAGCGAATCGAGTTTCACTCATTTTAGATATTCAGCCTTTAGAAATGATTTTATGAAAGGAAGCAAAGAGAATTAATGTTAAGCTTTATTATTATGATACATTAACAAAAGCATTGAGTGAAGCTGAGAACTGCAGACAATTCAGGAGGAGAACTATGAACATGAATCGATTCTTTTTGACCTGATTGAACTGAACCAGGAACTAGTTCTGGTTACTGATGAACAGTTCAGGAGAACCTGCTGGTTCAGGTCCAGTTTCCCACTGCTGACCAACCAGAGGCAGGTTGGTTAATGATTAACTATCTGATCATTTATGGTTTTATAACTCTGGTCTCTGAGTCCAGGACCCAGACCAGGACTATGTGTGACTTTGTTTAGTGTTTCAAATATTTAATAGTTGGAAGATTAAACAAAGAACCACCAGTTGTTCTCTAGTAGCTGAGTAAAAACCTTCAGCTCTGTCTCAGTGTCTCAGTGTCTCAGTGTCTCTGTGTCTCAGTGTCTCTGTGTCTCAGTGTCTCTGTGTCTCAGTGTCTCTGTGTCTCTGTGTCTCAGTGTCTCTGTGTCTCTGTGTCTCAGTGTCTCTGTGTCTCAGTGTCTCAGTGTCTCTGTGTCTCAGTGTCTCGTGTCTCAGTGTCTCTGTGTCTCAGTGTCTCTGTGTCTCAGTGTCTCTGTGTCTCAGTGTCTCTGTGTCTCAGTGTCTCTGTGTCTCTGTGTCTCAGTGTCTCTGTGTCTCTGTGTCTCAGTGTCTCTGTGTCTCAGTGTCTCAGTGTCTCTGTGTCTCAGTGTCTCTGTGTCTCTGTGTCTCAGTGTCTCTGTGTCTCAGTGTCTCTGTGTCTCTGTGTCTCAGTGTCTCAGTGTCTCTGTGTCTCAGTGTCTCAGTGTCACATCGACCTGAAACGTTTTAAATCTTTAAATGGTTTAAAGTTAAAGAGCCTCAGATGAAGCTGATTCCTGACCAGCTGTTGGAAACGTCCCGTTATGTTTTCATCTGTTTTGTCCTCAGCTGAGATTTTAACACCATGTTAGTTTAGCTGCTTCATTAAGTGTCGCGAATGAAGCCCATCGATCATTGATTATTACTATTAACTGATCATTAGTGACCAGCGGCGGGTCTCCGGTCCGGTTGTTCTCATGAAATCAGCGGATCTTTTGTCTAATAACCTGAAAGTTATTAGAGACAAAATCAATACAAATAAGAGATTCATAAACTAAAACCTGACGTGTCTCGTTGATCTGGTGTTTTTTGGTTTCTTTTTCCCGACCGACCGGATATTGTTGTAAAGAAAAGCGCTGATTTCAGGACCGAACCGAACCGAACCGAACCGGAGAAACACTAACAGGTCCAAACCCGTTGAACGTCCCGCTCACCTGGACAGACAGACGGACAGATTAAAGTCAGAGCCAGAAGAGGGAAAGTTTATCTGGTTCCATTTTCCTTCAGTCGTTTCCGTTGGTTTGAACAGAACTAAAAGAACTAAATACTGATGTTATCAGAAGTGAAATGTCAGGATCCAGGTGTTGGTCTGGTCTGGAGCGACCTGCTGCTGGCAGGACCGACAGACAACGACAGAGTCTCTCCATGGTTTATAACCTGAGGAGAAACCAGAGGGCAGCGGGCGAGATGAGGACGGAGGACAGCAGGAAAACTTCTGGTTATATACAGGGACTGAGTTTCTACTGAACCACGTCATCAGCTCCATGATGACGTGGTTCCCCTCAGGGCACCACGTCATCCAGCCTGATAACTGACTCTGTCTCATTTCTAACTGAAACCTTAAAGAAAACGATCCATAAGTGAAGATGATGTGATGAATATATTACAATGAACACATTAACAAAAGTGTAAAGTCATCATGTATTGTTTCCATGGTAAAGATTCATTGATTGATTATTGATCCAGTTGCTGCTGTTCAAACTCAACCAGGATTCCTGATCAAAACAAACAGATCAAAATCAATGATATTCATATTTATATTGGAAAGTAAAATGTTTTTTATCTTAGGTTGTAACTCTGAGTTTTCTCTCTGCTTTTATACATATTTTTTAATGTTGTGTGAATCTGCTTTCTTTCTTACTGCTGGTTCACTTTATTTACCCCCTCAGGGGCAATAAAGCTTCTGTCCTATTCTAACTGTAAAGCCATGAACGTTCAGCCTCTTTGTGGATCAGCAGCTCCCCCTGGTGGCCAAACACCTTTAATTTCAATACTGATGAACCTTATTTAATATAATAAACAAAGTGATGACGTATCATATATATTGATCTTCTCAGCCTGAAATCAGTGAGAATAAAAAAAATTAAATCTGAATCTAAACTGACTGACCTTGAAAACGTCACTGAGTGACGTCATCAGGTGGAACAGGAGTTCCTGGTCCTTCTGGGTTTTGGTTCCTTCAGACCTTCATCCAGAGGAACATCGACATCCAGCAGGTCAGGCAGCTGGAATCGAACCGACAACCTTCCACTGAGAGATGACTGCGTCTCCCATGAGCCTCAGCTGTTCTGATCCACTTCCTGCTGGAACCTGATAGATCATTATGAGTTCATGGTTCTTTCATTCTGGCGCAAAGCATTGTGGGAAATAGATTGGTGATGGTTGATTTATTGGTGAATAAATAATATGTTGATTTTTACCTGATGTACTGATGCACTATAACCCGCAGGGGGCAGATTGTCTCTGTGTTTCTGTGTTTCTGTGTTTCTGTGTCTCTGTGTTTCTTTGTTTTCTCTGTGGTTGCCATGGTGACCATGAAACGAGATTGATCAGCTGACTGCTTTAAATCTAAAGAGATGAGATTTATAAAGTGTTTTGATTTCAGCATTTTCACCTCTTTTAGTGTGGATGCAATGTTTTATAAAGAAGAGTTTATTTTTGCCTTATGGTTATTGATCTGTACATCAATTTAATCCTGGAGTTTGACTGAATAATGCACCAATTACCCAACAACAAAATCAAACTAAATTATACTAAAACTGTGAAATGCACAACTTCCTGTTGCATGACAGAAAGAAAAGATGAAAGAAATACAAGTAACTTTAAAAAGTGAAATAAATCTTTGTCTTTTCTCATCTTTGTGCAATTCAAAATTAATGTTTCAGACAAAAGCAGGAAGAGGGCGGGGCTTCAGCTGCAGCTGCCAACCAGAGATGAGATGAGATGAGATGAGATGAATGAGATGACCCCTGACCTCTGACTGTCAGACGGAACCATGAAGGAACCATCTCTGCTCGCTCTGCTATGTAAGTAGCAACAATCTGATCCTTGGTTATTATGAATCAGCTTCATTTCATAACTGATGGAGGAAATATTTACAAGTCTGAAGCTGTTTGACTAACAGGAAGTGATGGCAGAACTCAACTGGAAATACTGCTTTAAACTGGAGCTGAAACAGCCAGTAAAATAATATAAATATAAATATAAACGCTCCTCTTATTGGGCAGGATGTTAGTAGAAATATGTTTTTAAATATGTTTTTAAATATGTCATTTTAAATGACTTCCTCAGTCATATTTTGCGTGAGGATGTGCAGGTGGTAGTCGGGGGTGGAAGGTGTTAAACTGTGACATCCTGTTTTGACCGTTGAAGAGAGTTTGAACAATTTAGAGACAGAAAAAATTTAACTTGTCAGCAGAGGTTAGATTTATTACAGAAACTTGTTGAATATGATCAGAAAGGCTTGGAAACCGTCTACAGGATGATAATAATAATAATGATAATATTAATAATAATAATAATAATAATAATAATAATGTTGCTAGCCGCTCATGCTAGCATCATGTTGGTTCTTTCTCTGGATCATTAAATCTTTAACATTTATTCTCTGGTTCTGGATGAGGCTGGAAAGGTTCTTGCTCTTTCCGTGTTATTCTCAAACAGTCGTGTCTATGTGTAACCATGGCAACAAGGTATTGTTCATAAAACTGGGAGCAGCTGATTAACATCTCAAAGTTTTAAAAATTCCTGAACTTTGACCCCAAGTCACAGATGGGTTGAAACGGAGGATTCATGGATGCAGAGAGACGGAGGAAGTTGAAAGCATCAAAATCCCTACAGAGATTTAAACAGAGCAGCAAAAGCAAAGGAGCTGGATTAGCAGAGCTGCTAACAGCTGACAGAGTAATGCAGGGTGTTGGTGTGGAATATCATCTCCACTCCCTGATGTTAGCATGTTAGCATGAGACTGTAGAGAATATAAGTACACCCTTATATCCATCAGATTTTGACAGGTAGTGTTCAAGGTGGGTGGTCTAGAGGAACAGGTGTTCCAGTGGGGGAGGGGCGACGTGGGTGGTCCAGTGGGGGGAGGGGGGCAACGTGGGTGGTCTAGAGAAACAGGTGTTCGAGGTTTATAACCATCAATCATATTTTGACAGGTAGTGTTCACGCTGGGTGGTCTAGAGAAACAGGTGTTCCAGTGGGGAGGGGGCGACGTGGGTGGTCTAGAGAAACAGGTGTTCGAGGTTATGAACACCTGTTGGGGGACATCAGAACACCAGAATGGGAACATCAGTAACTTTTTTTTTTTTTTGCTTAGATAAATGCTGGTGGTGACTGCGGACTATGTTTTCCTATCCAAATATCGGAAAGTTTCAAGATGTGCAGGATAAATTATGTGATTGGTGATCTGTTCACCGCTTCAAATCATGAATCGTTAGCGCACTGTGTTAGTCAAGATTTACGATTTTATTCAAAAAGAATTTTGTTTTATTCAAAAAGAATTTTGCTCGCGTGTCAGAATTAAAAGACCAGAGTGAGTTATTGCATTTTTTTGTTTTAAATGTCTTTTTTCAATAGCTAAATCATATCCTGATTTTTTTTAAATTTTAACAGAAAAGCTGGTGGGACAGTGTGCGGTCCTTAAACAGGATCAACGTTTCATATACTATCTGGTAAATAAGCCGCGGTCAACTATACAGCGAGTGTCCAAAATTGACTCTTTTTTTTTTTTTCTTTTTTTTTGGTATCTCTATCTTTCCTATTATGTATATCAGATTACCAAGAAAAAAGCGAGTCAGAAACCGACATATATCGATCTCAGACAGAGTCTGGAAGACATGAAATCTCACTGCGTCGAAAATAACGTGAAAAAGAATATCACTGCCTCAGTCTGTAGTCTCTTCTATGGACAAATACACTTAATTCTTCTCTATTTGAATAATTGAACACATTGTTTTATTTCCTTCAAAATTGGATGTGGCCTAGATCGGCTGGAGTGGACAAAAGTCTCACAGATTCTGCAAGAGGTCTTTAAACAGACAGATATTACTCTATGTACAGCTTGCAGTAATGGGACACCGTGACATTCCCGCTGTTTTCTTCAAATTAGTTCCAGACACTTTACGGCAGGTGTTTCTGCAATCACCCTGTTTTTTGAAGAAGACTCTATTCATTCCAAGGTTCTACCGATAACCAGTTCTAGACATCCCGGCATCTTTCTTCATCTTTAGATCACTTTCCTGTCAGCGAGAAGGGTGGATCCTAAACCTTTTTTTTTTGCAGTAGTTTGGACAAGACTCTGTTCATTCCAAGACCACTGCTGATCCGATCCTATCCAGGTACATATTTGCTGCGGGGTTTTTTTTGGGACTTTTTTTCTTTTTTTAACGGGAAAGCTTACATCCCGATAATGTCGGTGCTTTCTCAACTACGACAAAATATTAGGCAGTAATTTACAGCACTCTTTTTTTTTTCATTTTATGTATTTTACGTATTTTTTTCTTCAGATCTTGTCTCACAAGATACGGACTGGACAGTCATACCGCAATTAGTCTGCGGTCAGTATTTTAACACTCCTCACCCTCCACCATCGCATAACAAAACATAATATAATAATTACAACATTTTCACAGATTTACAAGGGATGACTCGTTACTCAGTTAACTTTTAGCTTTTTACAATTAAAGCGAGAGACAACACCTAACATAGATCCCTTTCCAGAATTTGTCCTCACATCATTGTAAATACTACTTTGCTTCAGTCTTTTTCCTGTTGTTGATTCAACACTGATATTCTCAGTGCTTCATGGTTTCTCCAAAATAGTAAAGGTTAGTTATAGATTTTTTTTTACTGTAACACCTGCTAGCGCGATACATTTCAGTAAATGTTCCTCATCTGTACATTTTATTTCTTAAGAATATGTGGGCTAGGCTACTAATATTTGTATTTCAGTTTTCTCCAAATTTGAACGTGTTTACAGTGCACAACCAGGCTCCAAAAAGTTGCTTCAACATGGTAAATTGTTTGGTTATCTTTAAAATGACCTACAGCTTTTGTCTCTGACTACGCTGTATGTTTCTTGGCCCTAATTTTACAGTGCACAACAAGGCTCCAAAAAGTTGCTCCAACTTGATAAATTGTTTGGTTATCTTTAAAATGATCTCCAGCTTTGTCTCTGACTTATATGGTGTATGTTTCTTGGCCCTAACGATTCTTTTACTCCATCTTACACGCTTAAGTGTGTTCACTAACAAAACATAGTACACCTGTAGTTGTTAAGGTTCCATTACTAAAACATATAAATGATCAGTGTGAGCCTGTATTAAATATTTAATACAATTTGTATTATTTATCTAGATTTTATGTTTTCATGTGAGCGCTTGGATTTCTATCGATTTATTGAATCTATGTAAATCTATATTACATAGAAATATTTATCAAACTGAATGGTCATTCTTTTTCTTTTCTTTCAATATTTGTTGCAAAAATTCAAATATATGCTGGCTATCAACCAACAATTCAATCAGTGAATCTTTGCTTCTTTTTTTTTTCTCAAGTAGCCCCTCTCACTGAGACTTACTTACATCTTCTGACACCTGGTCCAACTTATAATAACATTGACTAAGTTTGCTATTGGTACACTTTACCTAAAAAATAAATAAATAAAATGACATACTCACTACACAACCAGGCTCCATGAGTTGGTCACAACGTGGTGAATTGTTTTGATACCTTTAAAATTATCTAAAACTTTTGTTTCTTGGTCCTAACGATGCTGCTGTTCAATAATGTTCACTAACAGACAGTACACCTCTTGTCTAATCTTACCAAATTTCTACCGTAGAGCAAACAGGTACTGAGTTTGAAGTGGTCTTTTGAGACAATTGGTTTGCATAAATTTAAGCAACTACAACCTATTTTCCTGCACCACATACTTGGCTAGCAATTTGTCAGGTAGCTTCCCAGTCTGAACGTCTGGACAATGTCTTGATTCAGTCAATTCATCTATCCTGTATCTCCTGTACTCTGATATTCTACGAATTAATTCTGTGAATGATTCGTTTGCTTTGAATGCAGTATCTGGTTTCTCTTGCTTTAACCCGACCAACTTGCACCTGATTGGCATGTCAGCCTTTCGATTCCCTCCCAGTGAGGTGGTGCTTCACCAAGCAAACTGTTTGTCAAACTGTTGATCTCCCTCAGAAGATGAGAAGACATGGAGACTGAGTTTTAGACACTAGTAGCGCCTTTTTACTAGATGGCAGCCCTAAAAGTATATACCTTTAAAATATGAATAAATACGTACAATTCCATAATTATTCGATCCAGCAGTTACAGAAGTTTAGTAGTAATGCAATTCGGGGACTGTGGTTCCTTAATGTCAGTGTTTATGCTACTGGAGTGAGACAGTGAGAAGACAAGGAATAGGGTTAGAAGAGGATTTAGAAAGAAAATAGTTGATAGCTGTATTTACCAGGCTATGACTAGTTATCAGGACAGAATGAGGCCTGTAAAACTGTTGGGTCCATATGATCCAAGGAGAGAACCAGTCATCTGCTCCAACAATGTATCACTCTGTAGGAAATATGTTTGGACACAAGGAGCAGGAACATCGCAACATGAGATGTATTCTTCATCCTTATATCAGTGACTTAAAACTATTTCTAATTTTTGATGCCATACGATGAACTGCAAAGTTGTGCATGAATGTAAAAGTAATTTTTTTCACCGATAGAAAAATGTAATGCGTTTATGAGTAGGATTAACTGAGCTGAAGGAAAACAAAGAAAAAGGAGAAATAAATATTCATTGATACAGAACCGAATTAGCAAATATGAACTTATGAAACTATTGAAACCTTCAAAAATCTTATGTCGTGTAAGATATTTAAGAAAATACTGAAACCGCATACATGGATTTCTTTATTTGACTGTTATCTCTAAAATATGTTACTTTTTATGTTGAACACCAGACATCTCTCCTCTTTCCCACAGTTTTTCACTTAGTTCCACGACTGCAGCGGACTGTTAAAAGCAGCACAGAGTCTGAAGCGATGGAGGAAATTTATGTCAACATGGAACCTGTTGGACAAACTGCATCTAATCACACAGGTAGTAAGGAAATTACATATAATTCTAGCATGTATTTAATTACATTTTGCTAAGGTTCAGGTTTTTGTTAAGATTCGAACAGCTCCAAAGAGGCTCTGCCTCTGTGTGGCTTCGGGAATCCTGAATGTTTTACTTTTTGACCAAACTCATCGCCTTCAGTGTACGCAGTGAGTCTTCTTCTAGTCATCTTAAAGATGAGTACATTTTAATAGAGGAAATTTTATTTTTCTGTAATAAAAGAATATCATCGGCTCTTCTGAAATCAAACTGACTAAATAGCAACGGTTTGAAAATTATAAAGCTTGGTGACTCAAACTGTTGCACTGTGTTACATGAGTTTGATTTACTTTCAGCATTTACTGAAAGTTACTTTCAGCAATTGATGCATTTGCAAACATTTAGGTTAGCATGTCTTTAATATCTCCTCTTTTTCCCCACTATTTACACGATTTATTGTTCAGTGTTACCTCAGTTTACAGTCTACAGGCATAACCAAAATCATGAAACAATTTTATAAGTTTTAAGTGAAACTACGATGCGATTTCTTTTTCTTTCTTTTTTTTTTGCAGACATGCTTGTTAATTTTTTTTTCCAGCTCATGACATGACAGCAGATTTTTCTGACATTAGGAACATTATGACTGAGCAGAACAACGACATCAAGGTTCCCTCTACGAACGCTAACTTCACGGAAACGACTTCATGAGATGAAGAGACTTTAAGGCGTGTCAAAACTTAAAAAAAAAAAATGTGGATATTATTAAAATGTCTAAAAGCCTTTTTCCCTCTGAATTGTAGAGTATAACAACTTTCCTGTTGTGGCTAAATGAATATAATGTAAATGAACAACTTTTATTTTAATTTATGAAGTACTGTATAATTTGTGCGCTCTAAAAAACAACCATGTAAAAGAAGCAAAACTTTGTTTTTTTCTTACATAATGAACAAACATCAGTTGTTCCTGTTAATTCAGGGGCTGCAGAAGAAGAAGAGAGGAGCAGATCCAGTAGAGATTTATGATTAGGATTTGTGTTCAGCGTGATATTATTTACCAACAATAATGCAGCTTATTAGAATGGTGTTATATAAAACCTAAAGATGAAATGTACACTTGTTGCGGCTTATAAAACAACAATTTTACCAGTTGTACTCCGCATTTTTCTTTCTTGTTAAAAACTCTGACTTGATAAACAAACGTTGGAGGACGGTTGTGGAGAGGATCAGTTCAGCATGAGGCGTTCTGATTGTGTCTTAATGTGACTTTTACTTAGAGACTTTAGCAAACGTGCATGTTGGTTCCACAATGTTCCCCTGAAAATATGGATAAAATCAGTCATTACAGGGTAAAAGTAATTTGAACAGGGGGAAGCATATAACAATAACAAGTCAGTGACATGATGCAATCTGCATTTTTAACTCGTATAACCTTATTGTTTTACTGACTTAAATAATACATTTAAATTGCTACGCTGATAAGTAGAATGGAAATGACTGTTTGGTAAATTGTCTTGAGATTACCTATTGTAAATTTGTGTTTTATAAATTAACTAAATTGTATTAAGAAAGGTTCCAATTCCCTCCACGAACCTTGGACTAGATTGAAGAGAAATGATGAGGAATGTTCGATATTTTTAGGTAACATCAAAAGTACATTTTTGAGGCAAAACTAAGAAATTGTAAACATTTTTCCAATACATTTTGCCACATATTATAGCTTGGTCTGAGCAGGTAAACGTCACCTCTTG
The DNA here is from genome assembly GCA_033032245.1 of Poecilia picta. Classification (NCBI taxonomy): domain Eukaryota; kingdom Metazoa; phylum Chordata; class Actinopteri; order Cyprinodontiformes; family Poeciliidae; genus Poecilia; species Poecilia picta. The sequence goes on from CM065370.1 coordinate 27,466,782, forward strand.
CAATAATGAAAAGCTGTTGTCAGAAACCATGACGTTAAGTTTTATTTACAAAGCAATAAGTCACAATATCCTGTACAATGTGATTTGCAGTACACAAAGTCTAAAAAAGTGTAAGAATCACCATAAAGTCATGACACAGAACGTTTGTGAAAACACACTTGCTCCTGAATTTGGGTCAGGAAATTAAAGCTCTTTCACAATTTAAATTTATTGATTTACAAGAAGGTTACACTTTCAACAACTATATAGTTTTAGAATAACAAAAAATGAAATTAAAAAATGTAGGCATAACTATTGTATTTCACATGTCTCATCTTCTTTGTTGGATCTTTTTTTTTGTAGCTTTGACTTAGTAGTAGTATCATGTTTTTTGATAGTGAAAGAGTGCAACGTCAGTGTTAGCAATAAATTTTGCATTTGAATCAATGGTAGGAAACAGTTTTCATTGAGGTACTTTTATTTTACGAGTATGTGGATGATTCTTTTTTTGGGCCAACTTTTCAGTCTCAGAATTTTTTGAAAAAAAAAAAAGTATTAACGTTTTAAGTTTTGACAAATAATGACTTTTTCTTAAAAAGAATGTGTCCCTTTTACTATATAATATATTTTATTCTTGGAATTGTAACACATCCTGAAGTTATGAATCATTTATGGCTGTATTGTAAAGAAAAAACAGTTTTCTTTACTCATTATTACTGACAGCATTGAAAATATTGGTAATTTCAAAAACGTAATTCAATATTTGCATTTATTGGTCTTCAATTCCCAACATGGCACAGACAAATCGTACCCTCTACAATTTGTAGAGGGTACAATTTGTAGACAAATCGATTTGTCAAATCGTACCCTCTACAATTTGTCTGTAATGTCTACAATTTGTCTACGATTTGTCAAGTACCCTCTACAAATGCACACCATTTCTACACAAATTGTCTACAAAGATGAAGTGTACATTCATCTTTACGAATATTTGTAGACAATTGTCTAACATTTGTAGAGGGTACGATTTGACAAATCGTAGACAAATTGTAGACAATTACAGACAAATTGTAGAGGGTACGATTTGACAAATCGATTTGTCTACAAATTGTACCCTCTACAAATTGTAGAGGGTACGATTTGTCTGTGCCATGTTGGGAATTGAAGACCAATAAATGCAAATATTGAATTACGTTTTTGAAATTACCAATATTTTCAATGCTGTCAGTAATAATGAGTAAAGAAAACTGTTTTTTCTTTACAATACAGCCATAAATGATTCATAACTTCAGGATGTGTTACAATTCCAAGAATAAAATATATTATATAGTAAAAGGGACACATTCTTTTTAAGAAAAAGTCATTATTTGTCAAAACTTAAAACGTTAATACTTTTTTTTTTTTCAAAAAATTCTGAGACTGAAAAGTTGGCCCAAAAAAAGAATCATCCACATACTCGTAAAATAAAAGTACCTCAATGAAAACTGTTTCCTACCATTGATTCAAATGCAAAATTTATTGCTAACACTGACGTTGCACTCTTTCACTATCAAAAAACATGATACTACTACTAAGTCAAAGCTACAAAAAAAAAAGATCCAACAAAGAAGATGAGACATGTGAAATACAATAGTTATGCCTACATTTTTTAATTTCATTTTTGTTATTCTAAAACTATATAGTTGTTGAAAGTGTAACCTTCTTGTAAATCAATAAATTTAAATTGTGAAAGAGCTTTAATTTCCTGACCCAAATTCAGGAGCAAGTGTGTTTTCACAAACGTTCTGTGTCATGACTTTATGGTGATTCTTACACTTTTTTAGACTTTGTGTACTGCAAATCACATTGTACAGGATATTGTGACTTATTGCTTTGTAAATAAAACTTAACGTCATGGTTTCTGACAACAGCTTTTCATTATTGCAAGAGGTGACGTTTACCTGCTCAGACCAAGCTATAATATGTGGCAAAATGTATTGGAAAAATGTTTACAATTTCTTAGTTTTGCCTCAAAAATGTACTTTTGATGTTACCTAAAAATATCGAACATTCCTCATCATTTCTCTTCAATCTAGTCCAAGGTTCGTGGAGGGAATTGGAACCTTTCTTAATACAATTTAGTTAATTTATAAAACACAAATTTACAATAGGTAATCTCAAGACAATTTACCAAACAGTCATTTCCATTCTACTTATCAGCGTAGCAATTTAAATGTATTATTTAAGTCAGTAAAACAATAAGGTTATACGAGTTAAAAATGCAGATTGCATCATGTCACTGACTTGTTATTGTTATATGCTTCCCCCTGTTCAAATTACTTTTACCCTGTAATGACTGATTTTATCCATATTTTCAGGGGAACATTGTGGAACCAACATGCACGTTTGCTAAAGTCTCTAAGTAAAAGTCACATTAAGACACAATCAGAACGCCTCATGCTGAACTGATCCTCTCCACAACCGTCCTCCAACGTTTGTTTATCAAGTCAGAGTTTTTAACAAGAAAGAAAAATGCGGAGTACAACTGGTAAAATTGTTGTTTTATAAGCCGCAACAAGTGTACATTTCATCTTTAGGTTTTATATAACACCATTCTAATAAGCTGCATTATTGTTGGTAAATAATATCACGCTGAACACAAATCCTAATCATAAATCTCTACTGGATCTGCTCCTCTCTTCTTCTTCTGCAGCCCCTGAATTAACAGGAACAACTGATGTTTGTTCATTATGTAAGAAAAAAACAAAGTTTTGCTTCTTTTACATGGTTGTTTTTTAGAGCGCACAAATTATACAGTACTTCATAAATTAAAATAAAAGTTGTTCATTTACATTATATTCATTTAGCCACAACAGGAAAGTTGTTATACTCTACAATTCAGAGGGAAAAAGGCTTTTAGACATTTTAATAATATCCACATTTTTTTTTTTAAGTTTTGACACGCCTTAAAGTCTCTTCATCTCATGAAGTCGTTTCCGTGAAGTTAGCGTTCGTAGAGGGAACCTTGATGTCGTTGTTCTGCTCAGTCATAATGTTCCTAATGTCAGAAAAATCTGCTGTCATGTCATGAGCTGGAAAAAAAAATTAACAAGCATGTCTGCAAAAAAAAAAGAAAGAAAAAGAAATCGCATCGTAGTTTCACTTAAAACTTATAAAATTGTTTCATGATTTTGGTTATGCCTGTAGACTGTAAACTGAGGTAACACTGAACAATAAATCGTGTAAATAGTGGGGAAAAAGAGGAGATATTAAAGACATGCTAACCTAAATGTTTGCAAATGCATCAATTGCTGAAAGTAACTTTCAGTAAATGCTGAAAGTAAATCAAACTCATGTAACACAGTGCAACAGTTTGAGTCACCAAGCTTTATAATTTTCAAACCGTTGCTATTTAGTCAGTTTGATTTCAGAAGAGCCGATGATATTCTTTTATTACAGAAAAATAAAATTTCCTCTATTAAAATGTACTCATCTTTAAGATGACTAGAAGAAGACTCACTGCGTACACTGAAGGCGATGAGTTTGGTCAAAAAGTAAAACATTCAGGATTCCCGAAGCCACACAGAGGCAGAGCCTCTTTGGAGCTGTTCGAATCTTAACAAAAACCTGAACCTTAGCAAAATGTAATTAAATACATGCTAGAATTATATGTAATTTCCTTACTACCTGTGTGATTAGATGCAGTTTGTCCAACAGGTTCCATGTTGACATAAATTTCCTCCATCGCTTCAGACTCTGTGCTGCTTTTAACAGTCCGCTGCAGTCGTGGAACTAAGTGAAAAACTGTGGGAAAGAGGAGAGATGTCTGGTGTTCAACATAAAAAGTAACATATTTTAGAGATAACAGTCAAATAAAGAAATCCATGTATGCGGTTTCAGTATTTTCTTAAATATCTTACACGACATAAGATTTTTGAAGGTTTCAATAGTTTCATAAGTTCATATTTGCTAATTCGGTTCTGTATCAATGAATATTTATTTCTCCTTTTTCTTTGTTTTCCTTCAGCTCAGTTAATCCTACTCATAAACGCATTACATTTTTCTATCGGTGAAAAAAATTACTTTTACATTCATGCACAACTTTGCAGTTCATCGTATGGCATCAAAAATTAGAAATAGTTTTAAGTCACTGATATAAGGATGAAGAATACATCTCATGTTGCGATGTTCCTGCTCCTTGTGTCCAAACATATTTCCTACAGAGTGATACATTGTTGGAGCAGATGACTGGTTCTCTCCTTGGATCATATGGACCCAACAGTTTTACAGGCCTCATTCTGTCCTGATAACTAGTCATAGCCTGGTAAATACAGCTATCAACTATTTTCTTTCTAAATCCTCTTCTAACCCTATTCCTTGTCTTCTCACTGTCTCACTCCAGTAGCATAAACACTGACATTAAGGAACCACAGTCCCCGAATTGCATTACTACTAAACTTCTGTAACTGCTGGATCGAATAATTATGGAATTGTACGTATTTATTCATATTTTAAAGGTATATACTTTTAGGGCTGCCATCTAGTAAAAAGGCGCTACTAGTGTCTAAAACTCAGTCTCCATGTCTTCTCATCTTCTGAGGGAGATACTGCAACAGTTTTTTGAAACCACCTCCTAGGTGAAGCTACATCCATCTGAGGGATATGCAAACAGGCTTGCATAGCAACAATCAGTCACAGTTATCGTGAAAGCAGAGTACCAGAGATACGGATAATCGAAAGCTGAACAAGATCATTGTCCAAGCAAGATAATTGATACTGAAAACAAGATACAGAAAATTCAGAAAGTGGTGAGGAAAAATTAGGTTTGTAGTTGCTTAAATTTATGCAAACCAATTGTCTCAAAAGACCACTTCAAACTCAGTACCTGTTTGCTCTACGGTAGAAATTTGGTAAGATTAGACAAGAGGTGTACTGTCTGTTAGTGAACATTATTGAACAGCAGCATCGTTAGGACCAAGAAACAAAAGTTTTAGATAATTTTAAAGGTATCAAAACAATTCACCACGTTGTGACCAACTCATGGAGCCTGGTTGTGTAGTGAGTATGTCATTTTATTTATTTATTTTTTAGGTAAAGTGTACCAATAGCAAACTTAGTCAATGTTATTATAAGTTGGACCAGGTGTCAGAAGATGTAAGTAAGTCTCAGTGAGAGGGGCTACTTGAGAAAAAAAAAAGAAGCAAAGATTCACTGATTGAATTGTTGGTTGATAGCCAGCATATATTTGAATTTTTGCAACAAAAATTGAAAGAAAAGAAAAAGAATGACCATTCAGTTTGATAAATATTTCTATGTAATATAGATTTACATAGATTCAATAAATCGATAGAAATCCAAGCGCTCACATGAAAACATAAAATCTAGATAAATAATACAAATTGTATTAAATATTTAATACAGGCTCACACTGATCATTTATATGTTTTAGTAATGGAACCTTAACAACTACAGGTGTACTATGTTTTGTTAGTGAACACACTTAAGCGTGTAAGATGGAGTAAAAGAATCGTTAGGGCCAAGAAACATACACCATATAAGTCAGAGACAAAGCTGGAGATCATTTTAAAGATAACCAAACAATTTATCAAGTTGGAGCAACTTTTTGGAGCCTTGTTGTGCACTGTAAAATTAGGGCCAAGAAACATACAGCGTAGTCAGAGACAAAAGCTGTAGGTCATTTTAAAGATAACCAAACAATTTACCATGTTGAAGCAACTTTTTGGAGCCTGGTTGTGCACTGTAAACACGTTCAAATTTGGAGAAAACTGAAATACAAATATTAGTAGCCTAGCCCACATATTCTTAAGAAATAAAATGTACAGATGAGGAACATTTACTGAAATGTATCGCGCTAGCAGGTGTTACAGTAAAAAAAAATCTATAACTAACCTTTACTATTTTGGAGAAACCATGAAGCACTGAGAATATCAGTGTTGAATCAACAACAGGAAAAAGACTGAAGCAAAGTAGTATTTACAATGATGTGAGGACAAATTCTGGAAAGGGATCTATGTTAGGTGTTGTCTCTCGCTTTAATTGTAAAAAGCTAAAAGTTAACTGAGTAACGAGTCATCCCTTGTAAATCTGTGAAAATGTTGTAATTATTATATTATGTTTTGTTATGCGATGGTGGAGGGTGAGGAGTGTTAAAATACTGACCGCAGACTAATTGCGGTATGACTGTCCAGTCCGTATCTTGTGAGACAAGATCTGAAGAAAAAAATACGTAAAATACATAAAATGAAAAAAAAAAGAGTGCTGTAAATTACTGCCTAATATTTTGTCGTAGTTGAGAAAGCACCGACATTATCGGGATGTAAGCTTTCCCGTTAAAAAAAGAAAAAAAGTCCCAAAAAAAACCCCGCAGCAAATATGTACCTGGATAGGATCGGATCAGCAGTGGTCTTGGAATGAACAGAGTCTTGTCCAAACTACTGCAAAAAAAAAAAGGTTTAGGATCCACCCTTCTCGCTGACAGGAAAGTGATCTAAAGATGAAGAAAGATGCCGGGATGTCTAGAACTGGTTATCGGTAGAACCTTGGAATGAATAGAGTCTTCTTCAAAAAACAGGGTGATTGCAGAAACACCTGCCGTAAAGTGTCTGGAACTAATTTGAAGAAAACAGCGGGAATGTCACGGTGTCCCATTACTGCAAGCTGTACATAGAGTAATATCTGTCTGTTTAAAGACCTCTTGCAGAATCTGTGAGACTTTTGTCCACTCCAGCCGATCTAGGCCACATCCAATTTTGAAGGAAATAAAACAATGTGTTCAATTATTCAAATAGAGAAGAATTAAGTGTATTTGTCCATAGAAGAGACTACAGACTGAGGCAGTGATATTCTTTTTCACGTTATTTTCGACGCAGTGAGATTTCATGTCTTCCAGACTCTGTCTGAGATCGATATATGTCGGTTTCTGACTCGCTTTTTTCTTGGTAATCTGATATACATAATAGGAAAGATAGAGATACCAAAAAAAGAAAAAAAAAAAAAAGAGTCAATTTTGGACACTCGCTGTATAGTTGACCGCGGCTTATTTACCAGATAGTATATGAAACGTTGATCCTGTTTAAGGACCGCACACTGTCCCACCAGCTTTTCTGTTAAAATTTAAAAAAAATCAGGATATGATTTAGCTATTGAAAAAAGACATTTAAAACAAAAAAATGCAATAACTCACTCTGGTCTTTTAATTCTGACACGCGAGCAAAATTCTTTTTGAATAAAACAAAATTCTTTTTGAATAAAATCGTAAATCTTGACTAACACAGTGCGCTAACGATTCATGATTTGAAGCGGTGAACAGATCACCAATCACATAATTTATCCTGCACATCTTGAAACTTTCCGATATTTGGATAGGAAAACATAGTCCGCAGTCACCACCAGCATTTATCTAAGCAAAAAAAAAAAAAAGTTACTGATGTTCCCATTCTGGTGTTCTGATGTCCCCCAACAGGTGTTCATAACCTCGAACACCTGTTTCTCTAGACCACCCACGTCGCCCCCTCCCCCACTGGAACACCTGTTTCTCTAGACCACCCAGCGTGAACACTACCTGTCAAAATATGATTGATGGTTATAAACCTCGAACACCTGTTTCTCTAGACCACCCACGTTGCGCCCCCTCCCCCCACTGGACCACCCACGTCGCCCCTCCCCCACTGGAACACCTGTTCCTCTAGACCACCCACCTTGAACACTACCTGTCAAAATCTGATGGATATAAGGGTGTACTTATATTCTCTGACTGTTATTCAGAAACAGTCTTCAGTCAGAGGTTCTTCAGTTTCACTGCAGGACTGACTGCTACTGGAGCTCCCTCCTGCCCACAGCATCACCATCATGAAGATATTTTGATCTGAATTATGACCATATGAAAATTAAAGTTTTTTGAATTGACTTCAGTGTCAACAGATGAAATCAAATTCATATCATTTATTAATTACAACAAAACTACCGGAAGCAAACATCAGTTTATTATCAATTAGTATTGATCCTTTCAAATAAAACCTAATAAATGTTGAAGTTATACTATCCGAAATACTAATAAGAAATATTACAGGGAATATTAAACAACTGAAAGATCTAAATATTTAATAGATTGACGGTAAGACAGACAGACAGTTGGTGATTTTATATAAACTAAATTGATAAATCTTCTCCTCAGGGCTGACATCACTGCTGTGGACTCTGACGAAACAAGGTCAGAAAACTTTAACCTTTTTCTGCTGAACAAACCTTCATTATTACATTATGATTAATTACTATAAGTAAACTTATCTAATGATTTTCTAAAACAGCAGTAAACAGTAAATATTGATATTCATTCATAATAGTTCAGCCATTGTGTGAGATAAAGAAATATGTACATAATTAACCTTCAGGACATTTTAAATCCTCCAGTTCGTCTGACTCTGAGTCCCAGCAGATCTCAGTTCTTTAAGGATGAATCAGTGACTCTGATCTGTGAGGATGGAAACATCTCAGCTGGATGGACTGTGAGGAGAAACACGACCAGAGAGACCAGAGCTGAGTGTGAGGACTGGGGTCAACCAGTAAACTCTTCATGCACCTTAACTGGTCTCCTCCCATATGACTCTGGTGTTTACTGGTGTGAGTCTGGATCCTCCTCCATCAGCAGCAGCAGCATCCAGCTCTCTGTCTCTGGTAAGATCAGACTGTGGAGTTAGTGTTGCTGTGTGTAAATGGATGAGATGCTGTAGTTTGTCTCTGTGTTGAGGTGGATCAGTGATCCTGCAGAGTCCTGTCCTCCCTGTGATGGAGGGACATGACGTCACGTTACGATGCCATGATCAGACTTTCTCCAACCTCCCAGCTGCTTTCTATAAAGATGGATCCTTCATTGGTGATGGACCATCAGGTCACATGACCCTCCATGTCTCCAGCTCTGATGAAGGTCACTATAAGTGCAGCATCAGCGGTCAGGGAGAGTCTCCATCCAGCTGGATCTGGGTCAAAGGTCAGCAGCTTCTCTGGTTGCTTCAACCTTCATCAGGAGACGAGAAATAAATTATTACCTTTGATTCACTTCAGGGAGAATCAGCTCCACTCCTCCTCCATCCTCCACTCCTCCTCCATCCTCCACTCCTCCTCCATCCTCCACTCCTCCTTCATCCTCCATCTGTCCCTCCTCCACCCAGTCTCCTCCCATCATGCTCCTTCCTCTCCTCCAGTGCCGCAGTCGTTTTCCTCCACCTGCTGGTTTTACTGGTGAGCCGATGTGTTTGCAGGAACCTTGAAGGTGAGGAAGTCAAATGTTTTCAGCTTCTCTCCCTTCTGGGATTAAATCCAGAAACTCTGTAATCTGTAGTTTCCAGATTTTCTGCAGAGATTTAGCTGAATGTTTCTGCTGCTTTGGTTTCAGGGTCTGGATTTAACCCGCAGCAGTTTGGACACAGCAGAGGTGAGTCTGGAGGAGTTCTGGGCTTTTCTGGGTCCAGAGTTCTGGATCAGACAGAATCTGACCAGATCATTCAGGACTTCAGACCTAATTGATGCTGAACATCAGAAACTGCTTAGAAAATCTTAATCCAGTCAGAGCATTTATCTGCTTCCTGCCTCCATGTTTGTCCAGTAGAGCTGCTTCACTGTCACTCAGCTCCCCTGGTGGTCAAACTGCGGTACTGCAGCGTTTCTCTAACAGCAGCAGCTTCACTGACCTGAACTGCAGCTGAAGTTTACAGGCTGGTTGGATCTCAGCTGATCTCAGCTTCCTGCATGCAGACTGAGCTCAGTGAGTCTCCATGGAGCAGAGCAGATGTTTACAGCTCTACTCCCGTCTTACTCTGGCTGGAACCAGCAGTTCCCAGGGCCTTACTGGGAGAACTGCTGGTTAAACCTTTTCATTTAGTTTCTGCTCTGTAACCTCATTGTATGAATCTGGTGAATTTTCTGCAGGAACCTCTACATGTGTCGTCTACTCAGCGCTGAGGACAGACGTCCATCAGGGACACATCATCTGCTCCGTCTCCAGTCTGAGGAAATCTGACCTCTGATGTCGATTCAAATAAAGCTGCTGTTGCTATGGTAACCACTGTGTCCTGGTCCTTCATGCTGATGTTTCCAGATGTTGTTCATCATCAGCTCCACTGAATCGTTTCACTAGTTTCACTAAACCAGTTAAATGAAGATTTACCAACATGTTTCTGCCAAAATCCATTTGAACTCAGACTGAATCAGTCATTATTATTATTATTATTATTATTATTATTATTATTATTATTATTATTATTATTATTATTATTATTTTATTATTGTTATTAACCATTATTTAACTAGGTAATAAGGTCCAGAGGTCAAACCCAGTTTCCTCCAGTGAATCAAACATTTCACTCCATATCAACTGTCTCTGCAGTCAGTCGGGTCATTTTTCTGCTGAAGCTCAGAGATAAATGTTATTTTAGTGAAACCATCAGTGATAATTACCAGATAGTGAAATATGAATGATACTCTGACACTGAAACGCACGACCTTTGACCTCATCTGAGCCGCTTCGCTCCATAACGTGATGTTGGGTCCAGAGCAGCAGACCTGGGCTGGACCAGCAGAGACGTCTCTACGTCTCCATGTTCTGCAGGTTCTCCAGGTTCTCCATGTTCTCCAGGTTCTCCAGGTTCTGCAGGTTCTCCAGGTTCTCCAGGTTCTCCATGTTCTCCAGGTTCTCCAGGTTCTCCATGTTCTCCAGGTTCTGCAGGTTCTCCAGGTTTTAGAAACAGCTGATGAGTTTCTCAAGTTTTCTGCTTGAATTCTTGCTGCCACCTGCTGGCCGGGTCCAGGTACTACAAGTCCAATGTTTGTGTTTAATAGTAACGTTTTAATAAGGATCTTTTCACTTTGTTGTCGTTGCAAAGAGAAGATTAAGTGTGAAAAGGAGCCGCAGTGATCAAATCTCCATCCAGGATGTTTGAGGGATTCAGTCATGAAGAGTTAAGACAGCAGCGCCTCCTGGTGACCGACTGCTGGCGTTTCTCACTGGATATGATGTGAAATTAAACAACACTTTTGTTCCCAGCATTAAAAATGTTAGTTTTCAAAGCCTGAGAAAAAAACACATGATGATAAAATATCTAGTAAATAACAGGTTTGGTTGGAGCCACAGGTTCATTCAGCTGCTGCTTCCTTCTGTATCTCTGGGTGATTAGCAGGTTTCACTAGGACTTAATGGTCATTCAGTCATTTGATGGTTTATTTGGAATTATATATTCAACTTGTCATAATAACTGATGTCAATTTGAGACAAAACTGGGTTATTAAAGGTTTTTGTTAAACAATATAAATATAATTTACAGAAACTGAAGCTGGTAGAGAACTGTAGGTCCACCAGAGTGTAAGAATTAATGCTAAACTATTGGATTTCTATGAGTCCCTGTGAGAGAGACGTCCAGAATAAACCAACCAGTCAGTCATGCTGTGTTCATGGACACATGGACACTTTCAGACCAGACAGGTGGAAACTCTGACAGCCAAGTTTCCACCAACTGTTTGTTTGTTTGTGGTTAAATCCGGTTGAGACCAGTTTCAGTTAAAAACCATCAGCAGCCGGTTTCTGAGGTTTAGAGGAGATGAAGAGGCTTTGATACCTGGAAACAGGCTGCAGGTTTAACCTCTTCCTGACCAGAGTCACGTTGATCACAGATGATTTATTATCATATAAACATAAAAATGCTCAGATCTCAACCTTTACTGATTCCCTGAACATTCAGGTCTGAAGTTAAACATTTTATTTCCACCAGCAGGTTTGCAGCAGGAACAGGAAACATGCAGCCACTGAGCTGAAACCACAAGCTGCTGAACATTCAGACACAAAGAGACACGAAACTCAAGATCATGTTAGAGAAACAATACAATTAATAACTTCATTTATTTTTAATGAAGAAACCAGTTAAACAGAAGGTTATGATGTCACACTAGTTACAGACACTGGCCTGTTTATAAAATGTTTTCTACGTTGATCTGACAGTTTCTCCTCCAGTGAGACTCAAAGTGGACATTTGATCAGTTCAAGCAGAAACTAGAGAACCTGAAAGACGTCAAGCTGCTCTGATTGATCAGATTTAATGTTTTAGTCCCATTACAGAGAAATATACACAGTCCAGTCACATTAATGTGACCACCACGTACTTTCCACTTCAGAGTTAAATAACCAATCACAGAAGGCAGGTGGCAGCACAGTGCAGTTGAGCGTATATAAAGGGTGTGTGTGGGCTTCGGAAAACATTTCAATCGTTGGCGTAATGCAGAAACGAAGCGATTTATCCGACGTCCAAAAGGGCATGATCATTGGCTTTCGGGCCAAGGGTGGAAGCATTTCCGAAACGGCTGAGTTTGTGAACTGTTCGCGTGCCGCCGTGGTAAAAGTGTACCGTGCATGGCAAAATGGGACTGTCCAAAATCAACGACGTGGCAAATGTGGTGCACCACGGGCCATAGATGACAGAGGCGAACGACGGTTGCGGAGATGCGTTCGGGCAGATAGACGGGCTACCGTTGAGCAACTGACCACTAAAATGAACCAAGGGGCTACCACAAGTGTCTCCCAAACCACTATTCAGCGAACATTGCTGCGTCTGGGCCTCCGAAGCAGACGCCTGGTTCGTGCACCTATGCTGACTGGTGTTCATCGACGACGAAGGCTAGAATTTGCACGCCAGTACAGCAGCTGGACGTCCACTGAGTGGCGACAGGTAGCGTTTTCAGATGAATCGCGTTTTATGCTCCATCGGACAGATGGACGTTGGCGTATAAGGCGTGAAACCTCTGAAAGGAACCACCCTGCAACCATTGCAGGAACGGTCCAAGCTGGAGGCGGGAGCATTATGGTCTGGGGAATGTTTTCCTGGCATTCTCTGGGTTCACTGATTATTGTGGAAGGCACGATGGATCAATACAAGTACGCATCTGTCCTTGCGGACCATGTCCACCCCTACATGCGCATTGTTTTTCCTCAGGATGATGGCATCTTCCAGCAGGACAATGCGAGGTGCCATACAGCTGCCAGTGTACGTGCGTGGTTCGAAGAGCACCAGGATGAGTTTACCGTCCTCCCCTGGCCAGCAAACTCACCTGACTTAAACCCAATCGAGCATCTGTGGGACCATCTCGATCGAGTTGTTCGCGCCATGGATCCTCAACCGCGTATTCTAGCGCAGCTGGCCACGGCATTAGAGTCGGCATGGCTCAACATCCCAGAGAAGACCTTCAGGGACCTAAGTGACTCTCTTCCTGCACGTCTCGTAGCAGTTCGCTCTGCGAAAGGTGGTTATTCTGGCTTTTGACAGATGGTCACATTAATGTGACTGGACTGTGTATACATATAATGATTAAGGTAAAACCAGTGATGATATAATAACTCAGATCATCCAGTGGAGGAAATCATCACCACTGAGTTGTGCAGATTGTCTCCTGCAGGTTTAATAAGGAAAGATTAGATACATGAATCAGGCTTTTAAATGTCAGAGAGCAAATTTATTAAGTAATTAATTGGTTAATGAATGAACTGAGTGATTTATTACCTTTATCTTTGTGTCGACATAAAGACACCAGGATCAGAGTGGAGATGAAGTACGGAGAAAATACAACCAGGTGGATGAAAACTGGGAGGCCGACAGTGGAAGAAGAAGAAGATGGAGAAGGAGGAGGAGTCGAGTTTGTAGCGGCAGCAGCTGCTGCTGATGAGAACAGATTCATAGATGAAACATGAAGGAGAATTAAACTCAGTCAGGAGGATGAAATCAGTGACACTGAAGCTCCTCAGACTTACTGCTGGGTGGAGAGGAGGAGATGGGTTTGTCTGAAATAAAGAGTTAATATGTGTTACCATGGTGATACCAGTTAAAACCAACATCCAGAGAAGCTGCTGACCTTTGACCCAGATCCAGCTGGATGGAGACTCTCCCTGACCGCTGATGCTGCACTTATAGTGACCTTCATCAGATTTCTTCACCTGGTTAATGGTCAGGTTTCCAGTAGTTCCATCACCAATGGAGGATCCATCTTTATAGAAAGCAGCTGGGAGGTTGTGGGGTTGATTCTTTGCTCTGCAGCTCAGAGTGACGTCATGTCCCTCCATCACAGGGAGGACAGGACTCTGCAGGATCACTGATCCACCTCAACACAGAGACAAACTACAGCATCTCATCCATTTACACACAGCAACACTAACTCCACAGTCTGATCTTACCAGAGACAGAGAGCTGGATGCTGCTGCTGCTGATGGAGGAGGATCCAGACTCACACCAGTAAACACCAGAGTCCTCTGGAAGGATGTAGTTCATGTTACAGGAGGAACCAGCTGGTTTCCCCCATCCATCTCTACACTCAGTCCTGGTCTCTCTGGTTGTGTTTCTCCTCACAGTCCATCCAGCTGAGATGTTTCCATCCTCACAGGTCAGAGTCACTGATTCTTCTTCAAAGAACTGAGATCTGCTGGGACTCAGAGTCAGACAAGCAGCTGGAAGGAAAAACTGCAGCTTAGTTTTATTAAGGAAACAAATCTGAGCCTGAGAGAAAATGTTCTTTTGAGTATAAAGTTCACTAACCTTGTATTTTTGCTCTGCTCATCACTGAGATCAGAACTAAAGAGAAGAAAAATCAAAGAGATTGCAAAAATCTGAACTGATGACATAAACATGAACATTTACATTTATAAATAAGTTCAAACTTTTAGATCAGGTGTTGATTTGGGGATTTATTTAAAAGTAAAGCCTCAAAGCCGTTTAGATCTATGACAGTAGATGTTATCACCAACACAATGGTTTCCTTTTCCTCTTTCAAAGTTTAAATCAGAACTTTGATTTCTGAAAAATATTCTATTTTTTCACTAATCTCAACCCCAAACAGCTCAGAGTCTGAACCAGAGGTTCCTCCTGGTCGTGTCCTGAACCTCCTCTGGTTCCTCTCAGCTCCTCCTGGTTGTTCCAGCAGCAGAAGGAGGGATGACAGGATCCAGGCGTCTCTCTGCTCTGCATGTTACTGTCATGATGAAACTACAACATGGCTGCATGTCTGACATGAAGAGCAAATTCATCAGGACTCTGAGGCTTTAAGCTCCAGAAACATGGAAAATATTCAGACCTGGTCAAATACAGAGACATTTAGAAACATTTTCCTGTTTCACTGGTTTAAATACGACAGAAACTGGTTTAAATACGACTGAAACCGACTGAAGCAGCGTCTAAACTTGACGTTTCCTCTGTGAATAAATGTTTTCCTGTCTAAACTCCTCAGATCCTCACAGTTTAACAGGTTTAAACAGTTTTACTCACTGAGCAGAAACCAGACTGATGTTTCCTCCATGGCTCTCAGAGTTCAGACTGTTTTCATCAGGTTCTGTCAGAACCACAGAGTCAAACCCTCCTCCTTCCTGAGAGGCTCAACAGACAAACACTGAGACCAGAGGAGGAAACATCATGTTGGACCTTCTGACAGCAACTAGATCAATGATGTTATTTAACATGATCAGCTTTAATTCCTCCTGCTGGTTGTTCAGTCGGTTTATTAGTAAAATATCTAATAATCAGTTACTGCAGTGGAAAATGAAGCTTTTATTGTTTCATTCAATAAAACTTTACATGAATCATATTTATTGAAATACTTTCTAAGAACCAAACTTTCCTTTGGAGCTGAATGTGTTTGTCCAGCAGGGGGCGATGTTCTCATGAAACCTCAGGCCGCCATGATTTACACTTTGACCTCCAGAGTCAATCTGACATGTTTACACTTCAGATATTAAAACTATTATTATTAAGTCTTCATGTTGTTTTCAGAAACATCTTTATATTTACATCTCTAAAAAGCTTTTTGTCTCTGAATCTGATCCTTACCTGAACTTTAACCCCCCTATGAGTTAGTTTATTAGTGTGAAGCAGAAACAAACTAAACTCTGACCTTAAACATGTTCAGCTGCAGGTATATTACTCTAATATGTATTATAGTATATTACTCTAAAATGTATTATAGTATATTACTCTAAAATGTATTATAGTATATTACTCTAAAATGTATTATAGTATATTACTCTAATATGTATTATAGTATATTACTCTAATATGTATTATAGTATATTACTCTAAAATGTATTATAGTATATTGCTCTAATATGTATTATAGTATATTACTCTAAAATGTATTATAGTATATTGCTCTAATATGTATTATAGTATATTGCTCTAAAATGTACTATAGTATATTACTCTAATATGTATTATAGTATATTGCTCTAAAATGTATTATAGTGTATTGCTCTAATATGTATTATAGTATATTACTCTAATATGTATTATAGTATATTGCTCTAATATGTATTATAGTACAGTATATTGCTCTAAAATGTATTATAGTATATTACTCTAATATGTATTATAGTATATTGCTCTAAAATGTATTATAGTGTATTGCTCTAATATGTATTATAGTATATTACTCTAATATGTATTATAGTATATTGCTCTAAAATGTATTATAGTATATTACTCTAATATGTATTATAGTAATATTGCTCTAATATGTATTATAGTGTATTGCTCTAATATGTATTATAGTGTATTACTCTAATATGTATTATAGTATATTGCTCTAAAATGTATTATAGTATATTACTCTAATATGTATTATAGTATATTGCTCTAATATGTATTATAGTATATTACTCTAAAATGTATTATAGTGTATTGCTCTAATATGTATTATAGTATATTACTCTAATATGTATTATAGTATATTGCTCTAAAATGTATTATAGTGTATTGCTCTAATATGTATTATAGTATATTACTCTAATATGTATTATAGTATATTGCTCTAATATGTATTATAGTATATTGCTCTAATATGTATTATAGTATATTACTCTAATATGTATTATAGTATATTGCTCTAAAATGTATTATAGTATATTGCTCTAAAATGTATTATAGTATATTACTCTAATATGTATTATAGTATATTGCTCTAAAATGTATTATAGTGTATTGCTCTAATATGTATTATAGTATATTGCTCTAATATGTATTATAGTATATTGCTCTAATATGTATTATAGTATATTGCTCTAAAATGTATTATAGTATATTGCTCTAATATGTATTATAGTGTATTGCTCTAATATGTATTATAGTATATTACTCTAATATGTATTATAGTATATTGCTCTAAAATGTATTATAGTACATTACTCTAATATGTATTATAGTATATTGCTCTAAAATGTATTATAGTATATTACTCTAAAATGTATTATAGTATATTACTCTAATATGTATTATAGTATATTGCTCTAAAATGTATTATAGTATATTGCTCTAAAATGTATTATAGTATATTACTCTAATATGTATTATAGTATATTACTCTAAAATGTATAATAGTATATTGCTCTAAAATGTATTATAGTATATTACTCTAATATGTATTATAGTATATTGCTCTAATATGTATTATAGTATATTGCTCTAAAATGTATTATAGAATATTACTCTAATATGTATTATAGTATATTGCTCTAATATGTATTATAGTGTATTGCTCTAATATGTATTATAGTATATTACTCTAATATGTATTATAGTATATTGCTCTAATATGTATTATAGTATATTGCTCTAAAATGTATTATAGTATATTACTCTAATATGTATTATAGTATATTGCTCTAATATGTATTATAGTGTATTGCTCTAATATGTATTATAGTATATTACTCTAATATGTATTATAGTATATTGCTCTAAAATGTATTATAGTATATTACTCTAATATGTATTATAGTATATTGCTCTAAAATGTATTACAGTATATTACTCTAATATGTATTATAGTATATTGCTCTAAAATGTATTATAGTATATTACTCTAATATGTATTATAGTATATTGCTCTAATATGTATTATAGTATATTACTCTAATATGTATTATAGTATATTGCTCTAATATGTATTATAGTATATTGCTCTAAAATGTATTATAGAATATTACTCTAATATGTATTATAGTATATTGCTCTAATATGTATTATAGTGTATTGCTCTAATATGTATTATAGTATATTACTCTAATATGTATTATAGTATATTGCTCTAATATGTATTATACACAGTCCAGTCACATTAATGTGACCACCACGTACTTTCCACTTCAGAGTTAAATAACCAATCACAGAAGGCAGGTGGCAGCACAGTGCAGTTGAGCGTATATAAAGGGTGTGTGTGGGCTTCGGAAAACATTTCAATCGTTGGCGTAATGCAGAAACGAAGCGATTTATCCGACGTCCAAAAGGGCATGATCATTGGCTTTCGGGCCAAGGGTGGAAGCATTTCCGAAACGGCTGAGTTTGTGAACTGTTCGCGTGCCGCCGTGGTAAAAGTGTACCGTGCATGGCAAAATGGGACTGTCCAAAATCAACGACGTGGCAAATGTGGTGCACCACGGGCCATAGATGACAGAGGCGAACGACGGTTGCGGAGATGCGTTCGGGCAGATAGACGGGCTACCGTTGAGCAACTGACCACTAAAATGAACCAAGGGGCTACCACAAGTGTCTCCCAAACCACTATTCAGCGAACATTGCTGCGTCTGGGCCTCCGAAGCGGACGCCTGGTTCGTGCACCTATGCTGACTGGTGTTCATCGACGACGAAGGCTAGAATTTGCACGCCAGTACAGCAGCTGGACGTCCACTGAGTGGCGACAGGTAGCGTTTTCAGATGAATCGCGTTTTATGCTCCATCGGACAGATGGACGTTGGCGTATAAGGCGTGAAACCTCTGAAAGGAACCACCCTGCAACCATTGCAGGAACGGTCCAAGCTGGAGGCGGGAGCATTATGGTCTGGGGAATGTTTTCCTGGCATTCTCTGGGTTCACTGATTATTGTGGAAGGCACGATGGATCAATACAAGTACGCATCTGTCCTTGCGGACCATGTCCACCCCTACATGCGCATTGTTTTTCCTCAGGATGATGGCATCTTCCAGCAGGACAATGCGAGGTGCCATACAGCCGCCAGTGTACGTGCGTGGTTCGAAGAGCACCAGGATGAGTTTACCGTCCTCCCCTGGCCAGCAAACTCACCTGACTTAAACCCAATCGAGCATCTGTGGGACCATCTCGATCGAGTTGTTCGCGCCATGGATCCTCAACCGCGTAATCTAGCGCAGCTGGCCACGGCATTAGAGTCGGCATGGCTCAACATCCCAGAGAAGACCTTCAGGGACCTAAGTGACTCTCTTCCTGCACGTCTCGTAGCAGTTCGCTCTGCGAAAGGTGGTTATTCTGGCTTTTGACAGATGGTCACATTAATGTGACTGGACTGTGTAGTATATTGCTCTAAAATGTATTATAGTATATTACTCTAATATGTATTATAGTATATTGCTCTAATATGTATTATAGTGTATTGCTCTAATATGTATTATAGTATATTACTCTAATATGTATTATAGTATATTGCTCTAAAATGTATTATAGTATATTACTCTAATATGTATTATAGTATATTGCTCTAAAATGTATTACAGTATATTACTCTAATATGTATTATAGTATATTGCTCTAAAATGTATTATATATATTACTCTAATATGTATTATAGTATATTGCTCTAATATGTATTATAGTATATTACTCTAATATGTATTATAGTATATTGCTCTAAAATGTATTATAGTATATTACTCTAATATGTATTATAGTATATTGCTCTAATATGTATTATAGTATATTGCTCTAAAATGTATTATAGTATGTTACTCTAATATGTATTATAGTATATTGCTCTAATATGTATTATAGTGTATTGCTCTAATATGTATTATAGTATAATTACTCTAATATGTATTATAGTATATTGCTCTAAAATGTATTATAGTATATTACTCTAATATGTATTATAGTATATTGCTCTAATATGTATTATAGTGTATTGCTCTAATATGTATTATAGTGTATTGCTCTAATATGTATTATAGTATATTACTCTAATATGTATTATAGTATATTGCTCTAAAATGTATTATAGTATATTACTCTAATATGTATTATAGTATATTGCTCTAATATGTATTATAGTATATTGCTCTAATATGTATTATAGTATATTACTCTAATATGTATTATAGTGATATTGCTCTAATATGTATTATAGTATATTGCTCTAATATGTATTATAGTATATTGCTCTAATATGTATTATAGTATATTAGCTCTAATATGTATTATAGTATATTGCTCTAATATGTATTAATAGTATATTGCTCTAATATGTATTATAGTATATTGCTCTAATATGTATTATAGTATATTGCTCTAATATGTATTATAGTATATTGCTCTAATATGTATTATAGTATATTGCTCTAAATATGTATTATAGTATTTGCTCTAATATGTATTATAGTATATTGCTCTAATATGTATTATAGTATATTGCTCTAATATGTATTATAGTATATTGCTCTAATATGTATAGTATATCTATATGTATATAGATTGCTCTAATATGTATTATAGTATATTGCTCTAATATATGTAATTATATTATAATTGCTCTAATATGTATTATAGTATATTGCTCTAAAATGTATTATAGTATATTGCTCTAATATGTATTATAGTATATTGCTCTAATATGTATTATAGTATATTGCTCTAATATGTATTATAGTATATTGCTCTAATATGTATTATAGTATATTGCTCTAATATATGTAATTAATAGTTATAATATTGCTCATAATAATGTATTAATAGTATATTGCTCTAATATGTATATATAGTATATTGCTCTAATATGTAATTATAGTATATTGCTCTAATATGTATTAAGTATATGCCTAATATTAATATATTGCTCTAATATGTATTATAGTATATTGCTCTAATATGTATCATAGTATATTATGCTCTAATATGTATTATAGTATATTGCTCATAATTTAATAGTATATAAGTAATCTAATATGCATCTAGATATGTAATTATAAGTATATTGCTCTAATATGTATATAGATATTGCTCTAAATGTATTATAGTATATTGCTCTAATATGTATTATAGTATATTGCTCTAATATGTATTAATAGTATATCTCTAATATGTATTATAGTATATTGCTCTAATATGTATTATATAGTATATTGCTCTAATATGTATTATAGTATATTCTTAATATGTATTATAGTATTGCTCTAATAATGTATTATAGTATATTGCTCTAAATGTATTATAGTATATTGCTCTAATATGTATATTAAAGTATAATTTGCTCTAATATGTATTATAGTATATTGCTCTAATATGTATTATAGTATATTGCTCTAATATGTATTATAGTATATTGCTCTAATATGTATTAATAGTATATTGCTCTAATATGTATTATAGTATATTGCTCTAATATGTATTATAGTATATTGCTCTAATATGTATTATAGTATATTGCTCTAAAATGTATTATAGTATATTGCTCTAATATGTATTATAGTATATTGCTCTAATATGTATTATAGTATATTGCTCTAAAATGTATTATAGTATATTACTCTAATATGTATTATAGTATATTGCTCTAATATGTATTATAGTATATTACTCTAATATGTATTATAGTATATTGCTCTAATATGTATTATAGTATATTGCTCTAATATGTATTATAGTATATTGCTCTAATATGTATTATAGTATATTGCTCTAATATGTATTATAGTATATTGCTCTAAAATGTATTATAGTATATTACTCTAATATGTATTATAGTATATTGCTCTAATATGTATTATAGTATATTACTCTAATATGTATTATAGTATATTACTCTAATATGTATTATAGTATATTGCTCTAATATGTATTATAGTATATTGCTCTAATATGTATTATAGTATATTGCTCTAATATGTATTATAGTATATTGCTCTAATATGTATTATAGTATATTGCTCTAAAATGTATTATAGTATATTACTCTAATATGTATTATAGTATATTGCTCTAATATGTATTATAGTATATTGCTCTAAAATGTATTATAGTATATTACTCTAATATGTATTATAGTATATTGCTCTAATATGTATTATAGTATATTGCTCTAATATGTATTATAGTATATTGCTCTAATATGTATTATAGTATATTACTCTAATATGTATTATAGTATATTGTTCTAATATACATCAGAGTAATATACTATGACCTTGTTCTACATGCCAGACTGAATAGATGTGTCCTCTGTTTGCTCTGAAAACCCCTCAGCATCATCTCTCAGCTCTGGTCCAGACTAAAGTCAAACACGGCTCATTTCAGCCTCTGAACTCAGATCCTCTCCTTTTGGCTGTGACCCATATCTGAAGGCCACAGCTGAGGGACAGAACACAAACGGATCAGTTTGTGCTTGGTAGCAGCATTAGACCAACCCAGTTCCACCATCACTAGTGAACAAGACCTGAGACCTGAACTAATCCACTTAAGACTGACCTCCAGCTCAGAGCGCAGTTCTCCTGTCCACCTCCACTCCATGAGATCCCGTCATGAAGCCACCAACACGCTGCAGCCCTGCAGGAGTCCAGGCCTCGCCGGCAAACAGGCTCTGCAACAGGCTTCCAGATGGAGGATGGAGGAAGTGAAGGAGCTGATGGGAGGATTTCATTCAGTTACAAGAAATGCATCAAAGTAAAATGTTCCAATAATCCTCTGATTATCCACTGCAGCCATGAGGAACGAAACAACCAACAGCCAGTTTTAATTTCCAGAACATTATTAGGAAATATTAGTGACTGAACTGTTCAGACTCCTGTGTTTTAAATCATTTTCAGATTTTTAAAATAACAATTTTGCTTCTAAGCACCACATTTTGCTGCAAAGTGAAAATCCTCCTGTGTTTCCAGGAGAATTTTATCATCCACTGATCATCACCGTGTTGTTCTCACTGCGGAGAGCAGCCAGCAGGGGGCGACACAGCATCTCACATACCAACAGGCGTGTCTGTTTCTAACAGCTGGAACCAAGGTTATAAAAGCTGATTAAAACATAAAGCAAAAACAACTGCAAAAAAACTATTACATGATATGTGATTACTTTAATATAAATATCAATGTTAACTATTGTTTTATTTAACCAGAAGTAATGAATTACAGGAATCTGTAACTTTTGAGGCTTTTAGTTGTGAATTTCCCTCTTTATGCTAATCTGTCTGTAAGAAATTAATGGAAAGAAAGAAAAGTTAAGTCAGTTATAACAGAAAGAAGTAAAGTATTTGCCTCTGACCTGTTACAGACAAATAAAAGGAGGAAGTAGTGAGACAGATTGTGACAGATTGATAATCAGAAAAGATTAGCAATCGTTATTTTATGATGTCGAATGGGAAAGATTGATATAATAATAAGCTATCATGAAAATATTCAGACAGATATGCTCTTTTCTCATGATGCACTGGGACGTTGCAGTAGATTTCCAGCTGGAACGATGGGAGTGATTCCATCAAGCCGGTTCAGCTGCAGTGTTTACTGTGGATAAGGTTCAATCCGTCAGCAAACAACATGACAGCGTTTAGCAGGAAACACCAAGTTATGAGGAAAGGAAACCTGCTGCTGCTGCTGAACCCATTACTGCAGCATTTCATTTAGCTACATTTACATTTTATATCCAAACATCCCCATAGTGTTGAGGAATATAATGATGTTAATAGTTATGTTGATTGACATTAAGGTATGTTTTGCTGAAAAGGAAAGTGTTGTGTCCAATGTGCTGGTCACTCTGACCCAGTAGGTTTAAGTTGTTCCAGAACTTCTGGCAAATGTCCCAGATGTGAAAGACTGTTTGTGTAAAGGAACTTGGCCAGAGTCTCTGTTTGAACTAACAGATTGACTAATGTTCCTCTGAGGAGCAGATTTAACTTCCACGAGGTCAAACCCAGAATTGTCTGAACTTGCAACACACTCATGAGTCTGTAACTCCATTGGTCAGACGGTTTCCAATACACAATACTGGACTGAAGCGGTATAAGAATTGGAAGCCAGAAGCAGAAGACGAGACATTTTGGATGCTGAGACGGAGAAAAATTAGATGATCAAATTGTAATGTGAAGATGCCTGAGATGAGCATTAAATGTCTTCCTGTTGCCTGTGAGCCGGAGAGACTAGAGTTTCGTGTGTCGTCTCTTAATTCATGAATTCAGCACCTCTGAATTCCTCCACAGAGTTAATCTGGTCTGGAGCTGCTGAGAGAGGATCTGAAAGACTGGAGGAGATTTACAAAGATACAAATTTGGTGTCATGTAAATAATTTCAGAAGGAATTTACAGAACTTTAAAATTTTAAAGGTTATCTGCAAATGAACAGACAAAAGAGAAAACAAAAGAAAGTTACAAATATTAGATAAAACAGTAATTAAATTTCATTTGACACTTTCTGAAAACCTGCAATATGTAGTATGGAGGACTAGTCCTGCCCAAATTGGTTACAAATGTAGAAATGAATAAATGACTTTCCAAAGTCAGTAAAATTCTAATATTTTATCATTAAAATATTACTTCTTTCATTATATAATGGGACATAAATAAAATTATGTTTCTCATTTTCAGTATTAATGTAACGTCAATGTTATTTAAATTTTTTTTTTTTTTCAATCTCATGGTTTCCTTTTTTTAAATTCTAGTGTTAAATTTAACAAATAAAAAGGTTATTTTGATCTGGAGCAGTAAAAATGACATAAGTAGGGAATTATCAGCCTTCAAGTTTCCTTCAGTCTTACTGGTGATATTGAGGAACCAAAGGGTCAGAGGTCACAGGTCAGCCTGATCTCTACATCTATATCTCTACATCTATATCTCTAGATCTATATCTCTAGATCTATATCTCTAGATCTATATCGCTCCTCTTTAGGTCCAAAGAGGAGCGATATAGATCTTTTTTGTTCAGCACCAGAACGTTTGGCTTGTTGTTTTTGCTGTGCTGCATTTCGGTAATTCTTAACATGCTGGACCAGATATTCCTTCCTTTCCTTCCTCAGCGTTTAAAATGATTGGCAGCAGGTTGATGTCCACAGTTTCATGATGTTGTTGCTCACCTCAGCGTTTTGCTCTTGAACAAAGCAGAATTGTGAATCTTTAAAACCGGACATTCTGCAGCAGATTCATGAGGAAGACCTTGGCATTGAAAAGTGCAAAAGAAGAGCTAGAGAATCAATGTTTGGTGAGAACTTAACAAGGACACTGAGATGCTGATACTGAAATCAGAGATACGTCACTGATGCAGAAACAAGCAGAGCAAAGAAGCCGTGATAGAAGCTGACATGCCAACAGCACCGAGGCTGGAAGTGGGAGTGGACCTGTTTCACTCTGCAGGTAAAGTCTATTTAATGATAACTGATTCCAGCCTCTGTCAGTGTGCAGGTTGTCATAACAGGACAGATCAATGTCTAACAGACTCTAAGATGAGAAGATATATTCCTTCATTCGTCCCACAGGTGGGGAATTTACATTATTATGGCAGAACGTGCAAAATATGAGTAGCATAAATGAGAAACTGTAGACTAAACAGTGCAAAGTAAAAACTCTATGGAAACATAAATGTATGTCAGAGTCCCTGGGTGGGAGATGTTGTCCAACATGGATGGTGTTTCATCCGTCCATCACTCACCACCTCCTCTGGACCCGGACGGCGTCCCAGAACAGAACTGGGCCCCCGGATCAGCCAGGCTGTTCTTCAGAACAGGAGGACAGTCAGCATGTGTCCACTAGGAGGCAGTCAGGAGCCTCCATGTAAACTCATACCTGAAGAGACACATGAGAGGCTGAGGAGGAAACCTGGCTGAGCAGACGCAGAAATAATGAAGCTTTTATTTTAGACTCAAGTCGCTTCACTCCAACAGTCTGAGGACTCGTCTTCATACTGTCTTCAATAAATAACAGCATTTCCTCCTGACCCCTGACCTTTCTGACCTCTACTTAATGATCACAGTTTAACCTGAGTTTAACCTGAGATTAACCAGAGTTTAACCTGAGATTAACCAGAGTTTAACCTGAGATTAACCTTTTCATCAGCAGATTATCAGACGATGCTGCAACAACGTTTATATAATCTTTTCTATTCTCACATGTTCTGGAATCTCAAACTAAATTTCTACCCAATCAGAAACTGTTATCATAGTTAACTGATTTGATGCATGTAGCACAAGACAATGAAACTCCCTTTGAAAAGAAAGATGGCTCCTCCAGGCAGACTGACCTGCAGAAACAGAAGCTGCATTCAGCTTCTAGGCTCCACTAATCTGGAACAACCTTCCAGAAAACTGCAAAAAGGTTCCTTTAAATGAGACAGAAATACATTTTTCTAATAGCTTTGTTGCTGAAATGTGTGTAAAACTTTCCTTGAAAACTATATTCTAATGTTTCATAAAAACCAGAACAGCATATTTATCTTCGTTACTGGAGAAAAATAGTTTTTAGTTTCCAAACTCCCAGTATCAGCTCTGCTCAAACTGAGTAAAGGCTTCATGGGATTTTTATCAATTAAATTGAGTTTATTAAAAATAATTACTTAAAATAAATATGAATGAATAAGTTATTGACATATTTGTGGTCAGTTTCAATAAAATAGACAGAACCTGACATCTGTCCACTTATAGGTCGTCAAAATAAAAGCTTCATTCTGGATGTTTGGCCCAATAAAAACCTAATTATTTGGGAAAGTGTTTCTCTAGGTTACTGATATGTTAACCTACCAACCAACCAACCAACACTTTGGATATCTGTTAAAAAAGAACTGAAGTGCTAGAGTTGAATATAGATTAGAGACTTTTTAGTTCTTTTCACACACAAGCGGCGTCTGAAAGCAGCTTCAGGTAAACAGCTGTAACGTTTCTGTAAAATGATAAAACTGACTGCAGGTTATTCAGACTGAAATCAGAGCAGATGAGGACCAGGTTCTGTGGACCAGGTCAGACCAGTTCAAACTGTCAGCACTGTTTTCCAGGCTGGAACAAAGTGGGAGAGTTTTAACGGCTTCATGCTGAGAGGCTGAGTGTCCTGACCGCAGACATGCCTGAACATGACAGCAGTAAATAACGCAGGAGGAAACGAAGCCCATCCTGCAGCTGCACAGAACCAGAAACCTTTGTGTGCTGACGTTTCTTTACAAAGGCGTAAATCCTGGGGGGCCAGAGGGGGTCGGACCCCCCAATCTTGACAGAGTCTAGAACTGAAGAAATACATGAACAAAAATTAAACCACAGGTTATTTCATTACTTTGGCTGAATCATGATAAACTGCCACCTTAAGAATCAAAACTAGCTAAACTGCTGCATTGTTTTCATAGACTTGGCTCCTTTTTCTGTCAAAGGCAGACAGTATTTTAGTTCTATTTATCTCTCTAACTATTATTTTAATAGGAGTTTGAAACTGGAGCAGCTCAGCGTTAGCATTAGCTGATAGCTGAGAGCAGAGGGGCGACTGCAGCTGGTAGTAAAAGATTAACTGTCTTTATTTCTCACCATCTTCAACGTAGAACTTTAAAACTGCAAAATAAAATCTGAACATTTTTCTAGAAAACTCTGGTGCTGAGCTTTAAGTTTAAGTTATAATACTTCTGAAATATTCAATTCCTACATATTTATAGGTTCTCAGCCATCAAGGACATGAAAAAAAGTTAAAAAAAATAAATAAATAAAAGTTTAAAGAAACTTAAGTTATAATTTAAATAACACATGACTTGTACTGAGAACCACAGTAATAAATCAATATTTATGAGGCATTTTATTCAGTGGAGTTACTTATTAAAACCTGTTTTTGTTAGTATTTCAGTTTTCTGCATTTATTTTGATCCTGTTCCCTGTGATTCTCCATGTTGTCCTTTCTGCTCCCTGATTGTTTCCCAGGTGTCTCGTCTCATTGCTGCCTGTATGTTTGGATTTTGGTTTTGGGGATTTTTCATTAAAATCATCGTTTCTCTTCATTCTTCCTGGGTCCTGCTGCATTTGCCTCACCTCCACCATATCATGACTGAAGGACCCGACCAGAAACGGGGAGGAACGCAGATCCTAACATCATGGACCAGCAGACAGGCGTTACTTTTTGAGGGAGGTGAAGAAAACCTGTATTCACCGTTCAGACAGTTCAACGCCGCCACTCGTACGGTGATGATCCATCTGGATCCGCGTCTTCCTCAGCTTGATGAACCTTGTCAGAGAAGTAAAGGTGGAGTTGAGACAGTGAAGGCGGTTCTGTTCTGGCTGCAACACGAATCCAGCCCCATTAGTTCCAGCCCACATTTCCAGTCCCTGCTGGGATGTTTTCTGTGTTTGGTTTTTGGTTTGTCCTCCACCACCAAGTCATGACAGGTTTTTAAAGGAGTAGCAGAGATTAGAACTGTGACTGTTTATGGTTCCCAGTAATAAGATGTGATTCACATTTTCAATTCAAACTTCTACCAAGAAAGAAGATGTCATGAAATATTTAGTATTGTTCAGTTGGACACCAAATGTGTTTTTAATGCTGTTTTACCTTAAACTGTCTCATGAACCTTATAAAATCACCCAAAACCAATTTTGCTGAAAAATAATTTGCACCATTTTATATTTTAGATCTTCAAACAGTTTGTCAGACAAAAAATAGGATTTAAAATCTTGACGTAAGTGAATAAATCAACAAGATGTTCAGTTTAAGTCAGTTATTCATGTTATCAAATTAAATCAGTTTCTATTTGTGTAGATTTGAGGATTGACCACATCTGGTTTAAGTCACTGTTTTCACACTGAATCAGGCTGAAACCTGAAAATAAAAACTTAGAAATCAGGAAGCTGATGGCGACAAAACCCAGCTTCTAACTCCAGTGGCGCAACACATTCAGGTGGATGTGAAAACATACATGAAGGGTAAAACTCGCTACATTTACCCCGTTATGTTCTCCAGGTGAAGGACCGTAAAGCCCTGAATGTTTGTGAAAACATCATCGCCCCTCAGGCGGGGCTTTGGCGCCCCCTAGTGGTGCGGCGCTGTATACACACTTTTTGCGTCACTGTCTAAATCGCAAATCTTGGCTATTTTGGAAATGGCGGACAGCTGCTTAGGCAGATGCTGGGAGGAACCTGTGGTGAGTAATAAACACACACACACACCTACACACACCTACACACACACACACACAGGGAGGAGGGATGAAAAAAGAACAGGCTGTTCTCCTGTAAATACTTTGGCATTATTTTAACTCCAACTATTTTCAACTAAAGAATAAACTGTGGAAAATGAATGTTTTGAAAACTAGTAAATATGAAGCAGATGATGATTGTTGGAGAGTTTAAACCTTTTTGAGACAAAATCTTAGTTGTAAATACTTCTAGGTTTTTATGTAAATTAGTTTTCTTCTCTCAGCTCTATTGAAATACATCAAACATTTTAGTGCAAACTGTTCAAAGAATGTTTAAAACTCGATTCGAGGCTTTTTTCTACTTAATCTGACAATCGATCATCAAATATCAGATCATCGTTTATCGACGATGACTTTAAAAACAGAGGTAGATTTTTTATATTTAAAATTTCACAAATTTGGCCAAATTATTGTAAATAACGATCTGAAACTTGATTTAAGAGTCAAAGCTGCATTTGAAGCTGAAAGAAAAGGAGAAACGATCTGATCCAGTCAGAACCTGAGTCTCTGGTGTTCAGAACCGGTTCATCACGGATCATTTTACTTTTTAACCAACTTAATCAAGTTTATTTACTACATATTGAAAATTTTACATATAAAAGTGCAAAAAAACAATTCTCCATTTTTGACGGGATCCATTTATTGTTACAGAGAAATTCCGACAGAAAACAGGAAATTTATATGTAACATTAAAACAAAACCAGAAGTTTTCAGATTATAAATTAGACATTTAAAACAGAAATACCAGAGGATTCAAACGGGTTCTGGGTCTGAACTCCTGGGTCCAAACGAACCTCAGGAAGTAAAAACACAAAAATATGCTGAATAAAAATGTTCTTTAAAAAAAACCGAAAAAGTCCATCAAAGTCATGAAATGTCCTAAAGATCCAGGGTTGGTCAGTTCTTAGTTTCTCAAGAATCCATAAATCTTTTCATCTCTTTAAATTCAGCTGAACTTCATCTCCCGTGTTAAACCAGTTTCCACCCAAACTTTCCTCTCTGCCTCTCAACCAATCAGCAGCTTCCAGCTCAGACTGGCTGGGTCCTTCACTGCATTTCTGTCAGGCAGCTGGTTGGCCACCACAGGCCACACCTGGTCAGGTGACGTATTAACCACGTGTCTGCAGTAAAAACATTATGAAAGAGCAGAAAATATTTTCACTAAAATGTGAAAATCAGAGATAAAATCACACAAACAATAAAAAGTAAACTTGACTTAGACATTGCAAGAAATTATGAATAAAGTTTTTTGTAAAATACCTCAAATATTTGCTGCATGATGAATGAAGAATCTGCATCATGGCTGCGTTGGGTTTGGACCAGGAAAGGTTCTGATCCAGATCCCAGTTCTGACTCTCTGGACTTTATATTCATTTTACCACTGAACTTGTCACAATTCCTGTCATCTGTTACCAGGATATTTCAGTTTTTAAATACAGAAGTTCAGTATTTTTCCTCCAAATTCAAGAGCATATCTAGAATTTAAATGTTAAATCGTTTCACTTGCAGATTTAAAACTTTTCCACAAGCAACAATATCCAGGTTTTTTCTTTTAAAATGTGACATTGATTAAAACATTAGTCAGTGGAACCAAGTGAAGGTTCTGTTGATGTTCTGATTTAATCATCTACAGACATTAATGACCTGGTCTGGTTAACGCATGTCTGCCTGTCCTTGCAGCTCCTTGGTCTCCAAACTGTCCTCCGTCTGTCCAGCGATGTCCTGCGTCCCAGACATGGCAGCCTGTCTCCGTCTCCTGCTGCTTCTCTGCATCGTCCCGTCAGGCTGTGAAGCAGCAGGTCAGTTCAGACCAAAGACAACAGTGAAGATGGAGAGACGATTCTCTCTACCTGCTCCTGTAGATCCTGCAGATCCTGTAGATCCTGCAGATCCTGTAGATCCTGTAGATCCTGCAGATCCTGTAGATCCTGTAGATCCTGCAGATCCTGCAGATCCTGTAGATCCTGTAGATCCTGTACATCCTGTAGATCCTGTAGATCCTGCAGATCCTGTAGATCCTGTAGATCCTGCAGATCCTGTAGATCCTGTAGATCCTGCAGATCCTGCAGATCCTGTAGATCCTGTAGATCCTGTACATCCTGTAGATCCTGCAGATCCTGTAGATCCTGTAGATCCTGCAGATCCTGTAGATCCTGTAGATCCTGCAGATCCTGCAGATCCTGCAGATCCTGTAGATCCTGTACATCCTGTAGATCCTGTAGATCCTGTAGATCCTGCAGATCCTGCAGATCCTGTAGATCCTGCAGATCCTGTAGATCCTGCAGATCCTGTAGATCCTGTAGATCCTGTAGATCCTGTAATCATCACAGCAGAACCTGGACAGGACGTCCCTCTGACATGTAGATCTGACAGGAACGGCATCGTTACAGCAGTAAAACTGACCAGAGACGACCTGGATCCACCATATGTGCTGCTCTACAGGAACGAGCAGATTGATGAAAATCTCCAGAATCCACAGTACAAGAACCGAACCAAACTCCAAAACATTATCGGCACTGATGGAGAAATTAATGTGACTTTAGTCAGTGTGACAGAGCAGGACAGTGGAACATATGAGTGTCGAGTCAAGACTGAAACAAAGAGCAACAGACGCAGGAAGAGAGACTCAGAAAGAACCTTCATCATCCTGAGTGTCGCTGCTCCACAGTCTGATCCTCCAGGTGAGAGTTTGTCTCTGGATCAGAACCAGCAGCTCCTGGTTCTGATCCAGATCAGATGATGATGATGTTCAGTGGGATCAGACTAACTCCTGGTTCTGTTCTGCAGGACCAGATGAAAACAGAGGAAAGGAGGAACCAGGATGGAGGGAACAGAGACGGGTTGGGGGTCAGTCGAGGTCATGCTGGTCT
The DNA here is from genome assembly GCA_033032245.1 of Poecilia picta. NCBI lineage: Eukaryota > Metazoa > Chordata > Actinopteri > Cyprinodontiformes > Poeciliidae > Poecilia > Poecilia picta. The sequence continues at coordinate 27,498,792 of CM065370.1, forward strand.
GGTGGCTGCCTCTGCTGCAGTTTCTGTCATTGTTTCCATGGTGATGATAACAGTTATTATGAGGAAGAAGATCAAGCCTCCGTCTCCCCCTGATGATACAGATGAACCTCAGTTAATTTGACTGAAACTTGTTTCTGCAACATCATCAGCCAAAGCAGAGACAACATTGTCTTTAGTAGTTTTGTTTTATAACCAATTAAAAGCCTACCTCGATGAAAACAATATTCTCAAGGCCTTTCGGTCTGGTTTTAAAACTTTTCACAGTACTGAATCTGCATTGTTGAGGGTTTTTAATGATATCCTTCTGGCTACAGATGCTGGGGACCCTGTGATTTTAGTTTTCTTAGATTTGACTGCGGCCTTTGACACGGTGGATCATGATGTTTTAATTTCTCGTTTAGAGCATCATGTGGGTCTCAAAGCCACTGTCCTAGCGTGGTTCGGTCTTTCTGTGTTAACCTAGATGATTTTAAATCATCCCCTGCTCCTTTACTGTGTTCGGTGCCGCAGGGCTCAGTACTTGGACGTCTTTTGTTTTCTTTATATTTGCTTCCTCTTGGGTCAATATTTAGGAAACACAACATTGCTTTTCATTGCTATGCGGATGACACACAGATCTATGTGCCCCTAAATCGCAAGGGAGTCATTTCTGTACGGATTTTAATGGAGTGTCTTGATGAAATTAAAACTTGGATGGCTCTGAACTTCTTGAGTTTTAATGAAAGAAAGACGGAAGTGATTGTTTTTGGCCCTGGTACCACTGGCAGGTCTCCTCCAGTGGACAATATGTAAAGCCTTCTGTCACAAACCTGGGTTTTATAATGGATGAAAATTTTAAATTGGACAGGCAAATCAGTGCCGTAGTGAAATCGAGCTTCTTTCATTTGAGGCGGCTTGCAAAGATTAAGAATATTTTATCAGCTGAGCACTTTCAAGTAATAATCCGTGTCTTTATCACAACTCGGTTGGATTATTCCTATACGTTGGTGTAAGTCAGTCCTCTGTCTCGTCTCCAGCTGGTCCTGATGCTGCTGCACGGCTTTTAACTGGATCGCGGAAGAGAGAACATGTTACCCCTATTTTATCCTCTCTGCACTGGTTGCCTGTACATTTTAAAATTCTTTTATTTGTTTTTAAATCTTTAAATGCCCCCCCCCCCCTCCTGTCTTTCTGAGCTGCTACATGTATCCTGTCCTTCCCGAGCTCTCAGATCAGATCAGCTGTACCTGGAGGTGCTGAGGACAGACAGGAAGCTCAGAGGGACAGACAGGAAGCTCAGAGGGGACAGACAGGAAACTCAGAGGGACAGACAGGAAGCTCAAGGGACAGACAGGAAGCTCAGAGGGACAGACGAAGCTCAGAGGGACAGACAGGAAGCTCAGAGGGACAGACAGGAAGCTCAGAGGGACAGACGGAAGCTCAGAGGGGACAGACAGGAAGCTCAGAGGGGACAGACAGGAAGCTCAGAGGGACAGACAGAAGCTCAGAGGGACAGAACTCAGAGGGACGACAGGAAGCTCAGAGGGACAGAGCTCAGACAGGAAGCTCAGAGGGGACAGACAGGAAGCTCAGAGGGGACAGACAGGAAGCTCAGAGGGACAGACAGGAAGCTCAGAGGGACAGACGGAAGCTCAGAGGGGACAGACAGGAAGCTCAGAGGGGACAGACAGGAAGCTCAGAGGGACAGACAGGAAGCTCAGAGGGACAGACAGGAAGCTCAGAGGGGACAGACAGGAAGCTCAGAGGGACAGACAGGAAGCTCAGAGGGACAGACAGGAAGCTCAGAGGGACAGACAGGAAGCTCAGAGGGACAGACAGGAAGCTCAGAGGGGACAGACAGGAAGCTCAGAGGGGACAGACAGGAAGCTCAGAGGGACAGACAGGAAGCTCAGAGGGACAGGAAGCTCAGAGGGACAGAAGCTCAGAGGGGACAGACAGGAAGCTCAGAGGGACAGACAGGAAGCTCAGAGGGACAGACAGGAAGCTCAGAGGGGACAGAACAGGAAGCTCAGAGGGACAGACAGGAAGCTCAGAGGGACAGGAAGCTCAGAGGGACAGGAAGCTCAGAGGGGACAGACAGGAAGCTCAGAGGGACAGGAAGCTCAGAGGGACAGACAGGAAGCTCAGAGGGGACAGACAGGAAGCTCAGAGGGACAGACAGGAAGCTCAGAGGGACAGACAGGAAGCTCAGAGGGACAGACAGGAAGCTCAGAGGGAGCCAGACAGGAAGCTCAGAGGGACAGGACAGGAAGCCAGAGGGACAGACAGGAAGCTCAGAGGGACAGGAAGCTCAGGGGAAGGAAGCTCAGAGGGACAGACAGGAAGCTCAGAGGGACAGACAGGAAGCTCAGAGGGGACAGACAGGAAGCTCAGAGGGACAGACAGGAAGCTCAGAGGGACAGACAGGAAGCTCAGAGGGACAGACAGGAAGCTCAGAGGGACAGGAAGCTCAGAGGGAAGGAAGCTCAGAGGGACAGACAGGAAGCTCAGAGGGACAGACAGGAAGCTCAGAGGGGACAGACTGGAAGCTCAGAGGGACAGACAGGAAGCTCAGAGGGACAGACAGGAAGCTCAGAGGGACAGACAGGAAGCTCAGAGGGACAGACAGGAAGCTCAGAGGGACAGACAGGAAGCTCAGAGGGACAGACAGGAAGCTCAGAGGGACAGACAGGAAGCTCAGAGGGGACAAGGCGTTTGCTGTGGCAGCTCCAAACTCTGGACCTAACAGGGAACAGGGAATTCTCTGGCAACTTTTAAATCTGCTCTTAAGACTCACCTTTTTCGGCTGGCCTGTGATTCAGTTTGAGCTGCTGTCACTTTTAGTTACTTTTATTGTTTTGTTTTTTTTTAGATTACTTATTGTGATATTTATTATGACTGCATATTTGGGTATGTTCTTGTATTGTATTGTGTGTCTTCATCTTAAGTGATTGTATTTTTGGTGTTAGTGTGCTTTTAATTTTTATTTCATTTGTTTAATTCTGTGGCTGTACAGCACTTTGGTCAGTGGTACAGTTTTAAAGTGCTATATAAATAAACTTGGCTTGGCTTGGCTTGTTGTATAGTAACGAAGTAAAAACACTTCACTACTTTACTTAAGTATATTTTGGAGTACTTCATACTTTCCTCGAACCTGAAAATTTTTGATAACTTTCACTTTTACTTCACTATATTTCTGAACTTAATTTCATACTTTTACTCCAATACATTTTCAATGTGTGGGTTGAATGTTACTCTCACTTTAACATAGTTACTTTAAAGTGAGAGAGAGAAACGCTGGAGTTTTGACCCACCTACTGATTGGCTGCAACAAAGGAGCCCCATAAAACATGAACCACATATTAATATGTGGTTCATGTCAGAAGCTGGTTCAGGTGTAAAGCAGGTTAAGTTATTAACCTTGTAGGTAAAGCACCTAATTTTCTTAACTAAATGATGCTGCAGGTTTATCTATTAGCAGGTTTAATTTTGCCTGCACTTGGTTGTGTTTATTACTTTAACTGTATTTGACAAGTTTAACAAAATATAAAAAATGTCATTCAAACTGCATTTGCCTTGTTTCATTTTTACTTATACTTTTCATTACATTACTTGAGTTCATCCATTTTTACAGTAATTTCCATATTTAAGTACAAGAAAATTCAGATACTTTAAGACTTTAACTCAAGTAACATTTCAGTGACTTGGACTTTTACCAAAGTCATATTTTGGAGAGGAACCTAAACTTTTACTAGACTCTGAGATTTCAGTACTTTATGCAACACTGGTCTTTAGTCAATAAGAACATGGAAATATTAGCAAGAAGGACATTTTTCATTCTGTCCTCATATTTAAATGTAAATCTGACAAAAAAACATCCAGATCAGTGATTTAATGAGGAACCATGATGTTCACCCAGGCTTACTCCGGTTCTAACACTGGAGTGAACCGACGAGCCCTTGAGGAGGGAGTGGTAGAGAACGGCTGGCCGAAAGCAGCGTTCATAAGTTTCAGCTAAATGTCGCTTGCTCCACTATCTAACTTGAAGTGTTAACTTCACTGTGATATAACACATGTGCGATCTGATCTCCAAATTATGCCCCGCCTCTTCCGTGACGCCTCACACATACAAAACTGAGTCTCTCACATACAAAATGATGAGTCTATATTTTATTAGTTTATATGTACAATCTTAGTGTTGTGACTAAGACAAAAAATTTGTTTGCATGTGTGACATTTTTACGGTGGCCGTGAGGTGCAAAGCAATTACAAATTACAAAATCACTACAACATTAACGAAAACACTACAACATTAAAGAAATCACTACGGTGGCCGTGAGGTGCAAAGCAATTATAAATTACAAAATCACTACAACATTAACGAAAACACAACATTTACAAAACGGAAAAGGTAGGTCTCAGTGGGGACCTAAGAAATCGCTGATTGGACTACAGCTCGGTTTACTTTTCGTTTACCGGAAGTTATTCTGGCACGCTCAGTTTGAGTGAGCATAGACATAATATAAGAGCAGACCCCGCATTGGCTGCTCCGGCGCAGGAAATACGGCGGCCATCTTGGAGCGGTAGTCCTCCTACTTTGCCAATCAAAACAACAGAAATATTGTTGTTCAGATCGATGGATTATTGATGTGAGGCTCCACAAACAACATTTCACAACAAAGATAGACATATATATACCTGTAGGAGCTATTCTTCCCATTGTTTTGTTAAATCTTAGAATTTAAATTGTTTAGTTTATTCTTAGCATTTGTTTGATTTTCTAATTGATTTATCATTAGAATTTTTATTTAAATTTTTGTTTAGAATAAGTTTTTTGTTTAGTAATTCACTTAATTAGTTAATTAATTTCAGATTGGAATGTGGGTATTTCACAGTATAAGTAGGTGGGTCTTAAGTAGCTTATTATGCACTGGTGGTCACAAGGTTTTTTACCAGCTAATCAGTCACATCGGTTTTCATTGTGTCAGTCAGTGAACAGGTACAGGAGTGGGAGCAGAAGCCTGTAACCTTTTGCCTGATCTGCAAATAAAACCAAAGAACCATATTTTGACTTTTGATTTCTTTTTGCTGCATAAACAAGAATCCATGTGCATCAGGTGAATATTTGAGTTTGATTCACCTTTTGTTTTGATCACCTTTGAGTTTTGAGTTTTTCGATTTTTGAATTTAAGTTTTTTGGACAAATGGTCACTACATAATACATATTTATGTAACTATACAAACACAAATAAATAATGATTAATTAATAATGGCACAAATAAATAATGATTAATACTGAATAATATATATTAAATGCATGTTTATATGTATGTATATATACATATATTTTTTAATGAAATTTGTGCAAATTAATTTGTATGTAAGTGTAATTCTATAAAACAAATTAGATGTTAACTGACAGTTGTGGAGTGAAATATTTGTCTTGATCTTTGTTTACAATCTAAGATTTTTTTTTATATAGGCAAAACGGAAAAGGTTATATTGCCTATATAAAAAAAAATCTTGTATATATATATATATATATATATATATATATATATATATATATATATATATATATATATATATATATATATATATATACCAGGGAGAAATACCAGGGCCTCAGGGAGGAACTGGAAAAGAACTGGAAGGTGAAGACCACAGTGGTGCCTGTGGTCATCGGGGCCCTCGGGGCAGAAACCCCCAAACTGGAGCAGTGGCTAAAACAGATCCCAGGAACAACATCAGACATCTCAGTCCAGAAATGTGCAGTACTAGGCACAGCCAAGATACTGCGCAGAACCCTCAAGCTCCCAGGCCTCTGGTAGAGGACCCGAGCTCAGAGGATGAAAAGAGACCACCCGCAGAGGGTGAGAAGGGAATTTTTTTTTTTTATTTTATATATATATATATATATATATATATATATATATATATACATACATACATATTAACATGCATCCAATATATATTATTCAGTATTAATCATTATTTATTTGTGATTGTATAGTTGTATAACTATGTATTATTATGATAAATTATACACACAGCCGTTCACCATAAATTATTCACGGCTGTGTGTTTTGTAATTTGCTCATCATACATCGATATCAGAATATTCCATTCCTATTCTATTGTTATAGCTACTAATCATATTTAAAAATGCTGAACTATGTATTAAAAACATACTTAAATAATACAATTATTTATAAATGTAATTTTGATAGATGTCTGAATATAGTTTCCAGTGACAAAAAAGTGTGTTATGATCGATTAAATGCGCTGATATGTTATTTTGCTGCTAAACACATAATGCTGAGTGGAGTGGTCTACCGCTTCAAGATGGCCGCCCTAAATCTCGTCAGCGACAATAGGGGAGAGCGGTGCATGAGGCGTCTATCATAATATAATGTCTATGTGTGGATCACCAAGTACATTCATGTTTTAAAAAAACACGTAAAGCCAGAATAACTTCCGGTTTAAAAGTAAACCGAGCTGTAGTCCAATCAGCGATTTCTTAGGTCCCCACTGAGACCTACCTTTTCCGTTTTGTAAATGTTGTAGTGTTTTCGTTAATGTTGTAGTGATTTTGTAATTTGTAATTGCTTTGCACCTCACGGCCACTGTACATTTTAGTAGTGTGTATGCGCAATTTTAGGATTTTTTGAGTGTGCGCGAGTCTTTTGTAGCGTGAGAGACGAAACATAGATTTTGTCCTAAACGGCCCTCTCATATAAACACGTTATTGGTTGGATTTTAATCGGTGCATTTTGCATCCACTGAAAACAAAGATGTTAACAAATAAACGGGACATTATGCTGCATGTTTAGTGATATTTTCACAGTTGCGTCTCGACCGGTCTTGAAATAAAATGCCGAGTCCTCAGAAACCGAGACCATCAAGAAATGGTCGAGACCAAGATTGATCTCGAGTACAACACTGCTCCACTGATGGCTAAATTATGTAAAATTAGAATTGGAAAAATGAATAATGCCTCTCTGAATTCTAAGTTCTTATTGATACTGTTGAGGAAAATGACTATTTTTAGTGTTTAAGTTAGTTTAGTATTTTTAGAATAAATTTCTTAGTTTTGAATAGGTTTCTCTGAGTGATTTTGGGACATTTAAAAACTTAAGCTTGGATAAGAATTGAAACAAAAGAGGTCTGCAGGAGAACTTTTGGCTCCGACACCTGTGGTGCTGATACAAAAGGCAGGAGGTGGTAAATTAACATACCGGAGGAGCCAGACGGTACCATCATTTGAAATTCTCTGGGAAATAGGAACTCAGGCAGCTCAACGGAGGTTATAAAACTGATTAAAGCATTAATTTTTAATTTTTAAAAGATTTCTTTTGGATATTGCATGTGCTGATCGAAAATTATGATGTTTTAGTTTTGAATTAATTTTGTGGATGATAAAGGTGTTTGAAAATATTGTGCTCTGTATTAGAGAATTGTTTAAGATGGTTCAATGTTTGCTTGAATATTGGATTAGAAAAACAGCAATTGTACATTATTATTTTCAGCGGATGTATATTGTTTTTCAGTTTAATATCGGGACGGATTTCGGAGAGCCTGTCCAAAATAACATAGTGTCTTGGAGATAACTTTATATTGAAGTAAAGGGTCTGTCTCGAGCAAACCGGCACGGGAAACCTGAATGTTCACAGCTATCTGTGAAATTCCTTAATCTGTTTCTCTTTGCCCAGATGGCTGGAAAATATAGTTAAAATATGTTAGTGGTAAAATGTAACCTGATTTAATGGAAAATAGTCTAATAATAGTTTTGGAATTAGAAACTTATTCTGGCCTATTGACCTTTACTGTTTGGTCTAGAGTGAATTGTCGTATAAGGTTTCAAATTAGTTTTTTATGTCAGGATATCACCAGTGGAAGTTCCAGCTGTTTCACAGTAATTTGTGAAAAGCCATAAACCAACAGGGGATCGGAGACATCCTGCTTCTAACTTATTTAAAACAAAAGGAGAAGCCGCGTTTTTGTCTTTTGAATGAACTCTAGGGATTTTCTGAATTTGAAAAGGGTCAGAGACAGCTTTTGGTTGGTCGAGAGGTGTTGTACCTTATTTGAATAAAACACACCTACTAGTATAAAACCTCTTGCACAAAGGAAATAAGCCAGAAATAGCCAATTTTTTAGCTCCTTTTGGGCTGACTATTTCTCCGAAGACGTCTTCGACGTCTTCGTTTTTTCTCTATCTGTCTCATTCTTTCAGGTGACTAATGTGTGACTGTGTTTCTTTAAATTTTCTGTCTTATGTTATACTTTCTACTGATTGGATTAAACTCTGAGCTCCTGTGACGTCAACACGTAGCGTGCGTCTCTGTTTTGTGCCACACGGCTGCGGCTCCGGTTTCGGATACAAGAAAGAGCCTGGGACCAGGAGGAAAAGCCTGAGCCTGGTTGTTTTTTAATAGTTAAATAAGGCTCTCCTCAACAATACCAAAGATGACATTTAAACTGCTCTAATGCTTTATTATCTTGACTAAAGGTTCTGTAAATGATTTACATGATGCTATAAATCAGACTGTTAGTTATAATAAAGCGTTGATCAGTTTTTATTGACTTAGTGTCTCTTGTTAATCTAATGTCAGGGAATCTAAAGTTTCACCACATGATGTTTCCATTGTTATTGTCTGACCTTTAATCTGGATGAAAAAGTTTTTCTTATAAACTTGTTTCTGCAAAGCCTGGAGAAGCTCAGTCATCCTGCAGAGGAAACTCATTTCAGCCGCTTGTATCTGTGATTCTTTAAATCATGAGGACATTTTCACCCAGAGAGATCAGAATCAGCCTCATTCCATCAATGATGTCCCAATAAAAACGTTGGTGGCCACGGCTTCTCATGTTTTATTAGTTTTATGCTCATGATGGAGAGCAGAATGTTTTCTCTTTTCATATTTTATAGAACTTATTACCTTCTGTTCTCAGTCTAAACTGGCCTTTATAAATATGTGCTGTACATGCAGTAAATACATTTTAAACAGCCTTGTACAAAAGGTTATGGTTGTGTAGGAGATTTCCTATTGTCCATGAATGCAACATCTGTGTTGCTGTATACAGGATTTCCTATTCCATATACAGCAACACAGGTGTGCAGATCTGCTGCCTCCACAGAGAGAAAAGTTTGAAAGGAAGCAACCGAATGACTGACCTTCTGTGTTCATAAGACCTTGAGTTTAATGTTGCTGCAATTCTGTTTCTGTAGAAAATCCAGGCAAAGCTATGCCAATGGTCCATACTGAAGAAGAACCTCCAATTAGAGTTATGAAATATGAAATGATGCTTTTCAGGATCCTCAAAGATGCTTTTTATTGAAATCGGTCATTTCCATTCACATGCTGATAATGATAAGCTACTGGGTAGTAGCCACAGCTTCCCTGGGACAGTCTGACAGGCATGAGGCTGCTGGTGTCGTCTCCTCTGACCAACACCAGCACCAAGCTTTGCCCAAGGATGCAGAGACAGAGATGGGCAGGGATAGAACTAGCAACTCACTGACTGCAGGGTGAAGCTGACCACCGATGTCACCATCAGTGCAAAGTGAGACGTAAGAGTTAATGACTGCTGTAAGTGTGGAAACCTTTCACTAGCTTAGCCCCATCAAAGCTCTTTCAGACGCGACACGTTTCTTCTAGAAAAACAAGGTTTTGAATTCAAAGGTCATTCTTCAGTCTTTACTGAATTCAAAAGAAATAAAAATAACAAACAGATTCAAAAACAGATAGAAAGTGACGGTCAAAAGACTGTGTTCCTCTAACTGTGCCAGACTTCTACAAAGAACCTGCTCTAATCTTTCATAAGCTAATAAGACAAAACAACCAATCAAAAGGCTCCACGCAACAGGCTCAAGCACAATACAACCACAGATGTTCATCTCTTTCAAACAGCAGAGCAAAACGTCAAACTCACACCAAAACAAAACAACATTCAGCACCAAGCTCCAAAAATGTACATATGGCTCCTGCTTTCAGCTTTTAATGTAAAACAGTTCAATACAACTGTTGGACTCTCACTGTTCCTGTGAGAGAGACGCCCACAAAGCCACTAAAACAGAGACCAAACCGACCAGTCGGTCATAAAATGTTCATGTAAACTTGGCCACCATTAGACCCAGAGGCTCCGTCCATCATCCTAATGGAAATGGAAACAATAAACCACCAAACAGTAGATGTGGCCATTACAAAACCACGTCTGAGTTATGAATTAAACCAAACCTAAATACATGTTGGAAGGTTTCTCAACTTGGGAGAAGAAATCAATAAATATAAGATGCTAAACAATATTTTCTTTCAACCCAAAGAAAATATTTATATTTATTCTTTTATTTCAAGTGTTAAGATACAATTAGTCAGCAGTTCTTGAGGGACCAAGTTTTAAGCTACTAATCCAATATTATTCTTAAATCCAGTCCTTTGCTAACTGTGCGCATCAGACTTTGAACTCACAACCAGTAAGCATTGCATGCAGTTCATTGTAGACCACAGGAGGGCGACTGCAGACCATAAGACCCTCCAGAACGTAGAGAGACTATTCTAGAAGTAAAGTCTCCACCCAAAGGAGGAGCCAGACTCTGATGTTAAAGCTCAGTCATATTATTCACACAGTGCAGTTATTCAGGAAGAGGCGAAGGAGACAAACACCTGAGCGTAAATCTCTCCAAGGCTTCAGGAGATTCCAGACAGTAAAGTCATGAGTGGCGTCTGTATCATCAGACTCTCACTCCTCTACCTGGCGGTTGTCATTTCAGCCTCTGAAACGACAACCTGTGAAGCGACAGGTGAGTTATGACACTATGAACTCAGGCTATTTGTATATTTTACCTTCAGCAGTTAAAACCACTGATAAGGCAGCAGTGATTACGTTAAAACATGGATGTGATTCACCCTTTGGATGAGTTTTGAAAAAATGTGCATTCGACACATAAATAGTAATATGGTTTTATTCTCTTAACAGCCTGAGCAAAGGTCAGGAGAAAACTTGGTTTATGTTTTATAAGAAAAAGAAACTTTTATTTTCTGAATTGAGTAATTAAATAAAAGCAGAGTAAGTGAAGCTTAATCCAATCTGTCCAATATGTTGTCATAAACACGTGACAGCAGTTTGTTGTTATGCTGTCATAAATCCATGAATTAAATTACGTTTTTCACAAGAACATCAACACACACTGACATTCACACGAGATCTGAAGGAATTTCCTGATTCATATCCAGACACACCTGTTTGCTGATCTTATCAAACTCAGAAGACACTGGAAATCAATCCAGAAACACAAACTCACTGTTCTGCCCCAACTGATAGATGCCAATCTCACCCCAACAAGATATTCAGAAACTACTCTGTCCCTCATCTGACCACTTCCTGTCCAAGTACCTTCATTCACACTTCAAACCGCCGTACAAACTCAACTACTGATCAACTACTGATCAACTACATACTGATCAACTACATACTGATCAACTACATACTGATCAACTCTCCCCTCATGGTTTTAAATGAAGAAAAAGGAAATCAGAAAACTTTCAGAAGCTTGTTGGAACGATTTTTGAATGTGAGTCTGAGTCACTCATAGATGAAAGGAGAAGTAAATATAGGCTAAAGAAGAGTAAATACTTGCAAATAAACTAAGATATTATGTGATTAATTTCACACAAGGTTACATATCAACATGTCTCACATTTGTAAAAAGAATCTCTAACATTGTAAAGTCAGAGATTTGTTTTTAATAAGTATAAAATTTACTGAGATTATAAAATTAAAGGTTTGTAATAAAAACTAACAAAGTCTGAGGTTTTATTGGTACATTTATGATGTGAGTGTTAGAAAAATTATGTTTGTTATCATTCTTACATTTGTAATTTTACTAGTTTTGTTATTTAGAAGTTTAATGTTCAAATTAGTTGAAACTGTGGAGACAATTAAATCTTCCTTAATCAAGCATGTGTTTACAGATGGTGACTTAGACCTTCCTGGGATAGTCCTGAGCTGTAAAACATGTCTATGTGTTAACTGAGTATCTGTGTCTCCCCTCTGTGTGTCTGAATCCACATCCTACTGTGAAGGTAGGATGTGGGTTTCACCCCCCCATTCCTGTTCACACCTTATTTTCCCTGCTAATAAAAGAGACAAACAAACTGAAGGTTTTCAGAACACATGGTGAGCAGCTTGGAGAAGCAGTTCACTGTGTCTTCTCCTTCTGCAAAAGTTTTTAAACACTCATATACGTTGTCTGTGGTTCTCTTTTTTATTGTAGGTTTAAGAAAATACCTAACAGTGAGCATCTGGATATCAGTGCCAGGAGTAAAATAGACTCTTATCCTGTATCAGAACATCTCCTCACTGCAGACCTACCATGAATTAACAGATACAAACATGAAGGGACTTTTCCTGTCATACAAGATTGAGAGCAAATGCATGATGGACAATACAAAATCTATTAAAACTTTATAAACGCCACAAAAACATATTTTAAAATACAAAATACATTCAAATATTAAAGGCCTTATTTAGTTTTAACTGCTGATTTAAAAAGAGGAGAACAAAGAGGCCTGTCTGTCTCATATCTAGAGGAAAATCAGTCCACAAAGACCATGAAAGCTCAGCTCTGGGATGTAGCAGCTGTTCAGCTCTCAGACTGAAAGAAGGGATATTAGAGTAAGACGCTCACATATGATGCTGAAAGACTATTCAGGGATTTAAAACCAAACAAATACATTGAAGTAAATTCTAAAACCCACAGAGAACCAATGCAATGAGGAAAGAACAGAAGTGATGATATTTATGGGATGTCATGAGAAATCCAGACACCAGAAGTAGGAGAAGCTAAACTTGAGGAATTACCAAAAGTTACAGAAAAAGTAACTTTTGGATGTGAACAGTATCTCTAACACCTAGCTGATAATTTAGTCCACTCAATAGAATATCATGATAGACTGTTTCAAATGCTGCAGAAACGTTCAGGAGTATGAAGCAAGTTCAACAGGTAGCATCTGAGTTCATCTTAAAATCCTTCAGTTTCTGTACTGTGATGTTGATGAGACTCAGACTGAAACTTGATCTGAACTGTAGAGTAACATGTTGAAAATGCTGAACAATTATAATCAAAATAAAATACAAATTCAAGCTACTCAAATAAGAGTAGCAGTAATTCATAATATCAAATTGAAGTAAAAGGTACAGAGCAGTAAAACTAGTCACATAAACCTTTTATTTCCCACAGTAACTAGAGTAAATGTTATATCTGAACCTACAACAACAAAACTAAAAGCCTAACACATTAGACTTATATAGCACTTTAAGGAAACTCGAATAACTTATTGTTGTCAACAAGCTTAGTGTGATATATTGTCACAGATTAACTAGTCATCATTTATTATCTCCATCTGACACCATTACTCAACTCGGCTTGGAAGAAAATATTGTGCAAAGGTTTCTGCCTGTGGCTGGTTTGCTGCCATGATTCTAACACAGAGTCAGTGGGTTTGTCCTGAGTGGGGAAAACAAGAGTGTGGATATCGGCCTGTAATCAGTGAGCTGCCTCAGGAACAGGAACATCAAGAGTCTGAGTGGCTGAGGATGATGACGCAGTGCAGGTGTTAGGACTAGTCTGGGGGGGGGCAGGTCACAACATGAAGGATCCGACCTCCTACAATCTCAACAACTGACACACACAAGGTTGAACAGTTGATTATTATTTATTTTTTTGAAAGATGTATTTTTGAGAAAGATGTTACAACTGGAGTATTTTGGCTTCAGAGTGAGCTATAGCCGAAAACAACAAACTAAAGGAAACTACCTACATAGTAGTAGGTAGAAACTTACCTAATTGAAAGTAATTAAACCAAAATACAAAGACTTACCTTCCTAACATAAGAAAAACATGAGAGAACTAAGGAAACATAAACGGCAGCTCACTGCTACACTCCAGAACTCTGACACAAACGAGCAAAGGAACTGGGTGTGGCTGGTGGAGATGGATAGATAGAGGATGGATCCCAGGAAATCCACGTCAGCAGCTTTTAGGTCCGTCACCTCCGGAAAGCAGCCAATAGGACGTCTCCATCGTCTTCTTGAGACCAATCAGGGACGAGTACCTGCAGCCTCATCATTTATAAACATCTTTACGCTGTCAGTCGTAACAGCAGGTGAATAGCACAAATGATTACTGGGAATATAATGAAAACAGCCTGGAGACAGAGAAACCAGAGGACATAATGAACAAAGATTAACACTAAGATAAGATAACTGAGTAGAAATGCACAAAGAAAGAACAATAAACTAAAAACTAAATAGATGCTGTGGCAAGATCTTTGATCAGTTTATCATGGGATGAACAGAAAATGACAATAACTGTAGAAAATAGTAAACTATGAAATAAAAAACGGTTAGTAAGGGGAATACAACAATAAACGATGAGAAGAGACGTCAAAGAGACGTTTTTCATTTATTTAAGTATAGCCTATCCAGACGTTTTACTCAAGAAGAAATAAAGACTTCATAATGTTACTCAAGTAAAAGTAAAAAGTATGGTGCAATAAAACTATGCCTGAAAGTTCATTTTTTGAGAAAAAGTTACTAAAGTAAATGTAATTAGAAACTATGTGCTCCAAGACACTTTGAATTTGAGTCATATGGATTTGATTTAGAACTGGCTTTGTTCAGTGTTAAATGTGTGCAATAAAACTACTGATCTGTTATATAGATCAATATACAGATCTAAAATTATCACATATGTTTCTGTCCCATTTGTAAATGACAGACAGGAGAGCAGTGGCACATTTTCCACATAAATCACTGCATACTTGAGATGGTGAGGAAGAAACTGCAACGTGGCTGAACCAAGTCTACAAGTTACTCTGACAGGAAAATATCTTCAAAGTATCATTTATATGGAAAACATCCAGATGTGAATCTCCTAATTTTGTCACCTCAACTTTAAAATATTTCTGTGATTTCTTTTGTCACAAACCTCTGACTTTATAATCTTAGAAAAAGTTAATTTTGAAAAAAATTCTAACTTTTGTATGTCAGATAATATGTCAGTTTTAATAGAAAATTGATTAATGATTTATAAATTTTTTAACACACATTTTCTTGGCCAATATTCTTTTCCCTTAGGTCCAAAGACCATAGAACCCCTTCATATCTTTGGAAAGAGCAAAAACAGAAGAAAAACAAAAGGGCTCCATAAACGTTATTTTGATATTTAAGTGGTTTAGTGCAGGATACTAACAGAAATGTGTTGTAATATGAAATCCTTCATGAGTTATGAGGCCTTTCAGAAACCTCTGGTGTGAGAGAGTCCAGAGTGAAATCACCACAACACAGTGTGTGTCTGTTTCTGAGAGAAATACATTTGTTAGTGACTCCAAGGTGAATATCCTGTATGTCCTGTAGCTTCTTCAAACATGGATGACTATATTTCTCGTCCAGAAAGAGGATGTATTATTTCTGCAACTGAATTCAGGAGTAACATTTCTGCTAATCCTCTGTACTGTTTTCTCTCCTGCAGGTCAGAACATCACTGCTATAGTTGGACAGGAAGTGACTCTGCCATGTCAGGCCAGGAACTACAGACCTTTTGAAGTTGTGGAATGGAGCAGACCTGAAAAAAACACAGAATATGTCCTCGTTTTTGACCAAACAACCTCAGATCTGGAAATCCCAGAACAAAACTACAAGGGTCGAGTTGGTCTGGTGGACATGGAGAATGGAGACGTGTCCTTGAAGCTGAGCAACGTGACAGATGAGGATGGAGGAACATATGAGTGTTATGTTGTGAGAGGAGCAAACCGTAAAAGGAGAGCCATTCAGCCAATCTGCATCGTCAACCTGCTTGTAGCTCCTCCTCCTCCTACCCCAGGTGAGTGTTTGTCTCTGGACCAGAACCAGCAACTCCTGGTTCTGGTCCAGATCAGATGGTGATGATCTTCAGTGGGATCAGACTAACTCCTGGTTCTGTTCTGCAGGTCGAGGACACAGTGGGCTGGTTGTTGGGCTGTTGGTCTTTGCTGCTGTTGTCGTCCCTCTAGCAGTCGTTATTTCTGCTCCTCTGTTTGTTTGGAAGAAGAAGAAGAACGTCTCTCCTCCTCCTCATGATGAAGTTCTATAGCCTTATTTTTAAGGCAATCTTAAATTATTATTATTATTATTTGTATATATTATTTATTTATTTGTAATTTATCTATTACAAATAAGTAAATGTTAGGGTGTTAGAAAATGGATGGATGTGTGTGTAGGCATTATACATATATACGTTATATAAATAATGTAAATAAATTTTTATATTTTAAATAATTTATGTATTTTTATTATTTATAAATAAACTTTTTTACATTTTTCCTTTGTTTGTTTTTTGATTCATTTCTGCTCTCCAACATGAGTCTTTGTTCACCTAGAGGTTAAAATCCAGAACCAGAACCTTCATGGTGTCGTCCACAGAGACAGATCCACTGGCTTCAAATGGATCAGTTTATGTCTCTGATTGGATCCATTTGATCTGACCTGAAATATTCAGATGACATCTACAAACCTCACCAGCCTGATCTGTTATGACGGGATGTTTCCACCAACTCACCACAACATCCAATGATCTAAATATAATAATAGTAATAATAATAATATTAATATTAATAATAATAATAATAATAATAATAATAATAATAATAATAATAATAATAATAATAATAATAATAATAATAATAAATCAATCCAATTTGTGCCGCACTTTTCATTAACAAAAATCTCAAAGTGCTACACAGTGCAAATAAAATCAGAGATAAAATCAACATCATAAAAATCATGTGGAGGCAGAATAGGCTTGCTTAAATAAAAAAGTCTTCAAGCCTCTTTTAAAATCAATCAGTGGTTGTGGAGCTTCTCAAATAATCTGGGAGATCCAGAGACGGGGGGCAGCGACAGCGAAAGCCCTGATCTCCCATGGACCTTAATCTGGGTGGAGGAAGGTGGAGGAAGCTGCAGTCTTGTGATCGTAGAGATCTGGTGGATGAATGTGGAGTGAGAAGGTCCTTCAGATAATCCGGTGAGGATCCGTTTAAACACTGATGGGTGATGAGAGCGATTTCGTACTGAATTCTGCAGGTGATGGGAAGCCAGTGAAGGTCAATAGGTGTAATATGGGCAGATTTGCGGCCCTCAAGAGAATCCTGGAGCTTCTGAATATGTTTTTTATGGATTCCAACAAACAGAGAGTTGCAGTAGTCGAGCCTGGAGGAGACAAATGCATGAACGAGAGTCTCAGCATCAGAGAAAGAAAGAAACGGCCAAATTTTGGAGATATTACGAAGATGAAAGAAACAGATTTTAAACAGATGCTTAATGTGATTTTCAAATGTAAATTGAGAATCCATTCTAACTCCAAGATTTGTAACTATGGTGGAAAAGGGGACGTCTTGTCCAGAAAAGAACACAGTCGTCATAGCTGAAGATTGAACCTGGTGAGGTGTTACGATCAACATGTCCTAATCATTGGATGTTGTGGTGGTGAGTTGGTGGAAACATCCCATCATAACAGATCAGGCTGGTGAGGTTTGTAGATGTCATCTGAATAATAATAAAAATAATTTTAAAGACATTTAAGAGTAAAATATTACAATACACATTTAACACAGAAATGTGGACTAAAGGTAAAGTGCTGATGTCTGCTTGACTGTTATTTTGTCTAAAGGTAATGTGACCAGCCTCATCTGAAGGCATATTCTTCCTTTTTGAATACAGTAAACATTGACAACTTGTTTGTTTTAAAACCTGCTCTAACCGGATCCTGTCATGTTGACTTTATTTCTGCCTGCTGGTGGAAATTCACCAGGACAAAACATGTTTGTGTGAAAAGGCCTGAATGTCAGAAGCGACCACATCAGGATGATGTGGTCACTGGCAACAAGCAGCAGTGGTGTAGTGGTACTTTAAAAAGGAGCCAATAAAACAATATGTTAAAAGAATTTAACATCCTATTATATTATTATCATCACATCGGAAGGATATGAAGCTAAAGTATCCTCTGTTTTAACTGAATGGCTTCAAATGCTGGTTTACTGTGCTGAACTGCAATGATAGTTGTTATTAAACAAGTGTTATCAAATAACACTTGTTTAATAACACTAAATAAACTAAATAAACCCTAATAATATCCTAATAACCTTCGCAGCAACTGAGCTGCAGAATGTTTTAAAGATCAAAATAGGTCAGATTTAGATCTGCATGGCAGAGAGATTCAAAACTCCATGAGACCAAGTCCTTCTCTGACCAGAGAGACTCGTCCAGGATTTATTTGATTCCTGCAGCAGGTCAGAGAGACGAACCAGAAGCTGCAGCTGGAGACCTGACTAGAACCAGGAGGGTGGAGAACCAGGAGGGTGGAGACACCACACTGGTTTTACACCACCTGGTGTTACACCACCTGGTTTTACAGCTGGAGATCTGACTAGAACCAGGATGGTGGAGACACCAGGTAGCGTCTCCACCCTCCTGGATCTACACCACCTGGTTCTACACCATAATGTCATGTTTTTTCCTGGTTGTGTTTCATTGCCAGTCTGTGCCTTAACTTCAGCTCACAGTCAGGAAACAAAAAGATAACATTTCAAAGCAATTAAATTAAAAAATATATTATTCATTTATTCAAATACAGACCATTTTTTTGACAAATGAATTTCAAGTGTTTTTAAAATTTCCACATGTCTAGGTACAGGTGGGCTGGCATGGAGGTCTTCTCAATGGCCAACATGCAGCCTTTTATAGTCCCTGGCTGTTCAAATTCACAAACCCACCAGAAACAGGGTAAAACAAAATACATACAAACAAACTTTGACAAACTAACAGAATCTTCAACATAATATATTACCAAATGTTTTCCATTTTAAGCATCTCTAAAAACACATTTCTCTCCATATAAATATAAATCCAACAGTAAATGTATAAAATGCATAGCTCTATTGCTCCTCCTCTTCCATCTGCTTTGGTCTCTTCCGGAACCTTTAAAAGGTGCTCAGGCTCCAGGGGAACCTTTTAGCCTGAACACCTGCAGAGGAAGAGACAGAGGTGAGACACACCCACACAAAGCCTTCAAACAATCAATACTTATATTATCCCTTTGTTTGATGTATTTTAACAGGACACCATCAGTTCCAGCTGAGATGCCACTGCATTAAACACACAAATAAAATACTTTAATCTGTTTGCATCTGTTTCATTTATCAATCATGCCTTTCATTTATCATTTAACACACATTTTAAGTGTTGTACAGCCAAGTAATGAAGACCTTCATTACAACCTTCTATACATAGTTTCCACTGCTCCAATCAGGCAGATTTAGTGCAGCTGTGGATGTAGATTTAAAACACATCAATGAGTGAAACAGGCCAGGGGTGGAGCTTCAGGGGGGGGATGATGAGGGAACCTGGATTCAAGGCAGAATAGGATTTCAGGGATCCAAGCGGCGCGGTCAGTGTGTCCCACTGCATGTCCACTTCAACACGCTGCTGCGTCCTCAGTTCAACTCTCTGATTAACGCGTCAACAATAAACCAGCTTCAGCAGCTGCTAGTTGCTCCAGCCTCTGAGTTGAAACTGATAAAGTGTCAACATGATCCGATGGCTCTCTGGTTCTGGACTGATTTGAATTTGTGTTCATTAGTGACCAGGAGCCTCTTGTTTCTGTTCTTCTCTTGGTTTGTTGGACTTCATGTCAGATGGACTTCAGAATGATAGAGTTCTCTCTATGGTGGTGAAACTTGTTAGCTCCGTTGTTGTGGGCATGTCTATGTTGTAAAGTTAAATTATCATGAGCTTTATTATTTGGGTATAGGACCCGGCCATTAGCCCCGCCTCCCCGGTCATTAGCCCCGCCCACTGGCCATTAGCCCCGCCCCCTGCCGCACGCCGTCTTGTTCCGCCATTGTTACAGGGCCAACTGATGAAGAGCAAGATCAGACAAACTCATCACAGAAAGCTACTAAAACAAGCAGCTTTTGTGACAATTACAACACTGAAAAGCCTCGTCTCCACTGGAACCATAGTAATTAAATCCTCCGGTTTATATGTGGCATTGAGCAGAAATGTGTGCAGTGCAGCTGCTCTTTCTCTTCATGCAAGGCTGGACCAAACTTGCATGAGGCCTTGAGCAGAATCTGGTTCAGAGGCTCTTGCTGCTAGGAACAACTGCACCTCTAACAGCGTTTCAACACAGATTTAGTGGCATTTGGGAGAGGGGCCTAGTTAAAAAGTAATCTGGACCAATGTAATTTACTGAGATGTATTTGTGAACAAATAGAGCTTTAACACAAACATTACACCCATAGCATCAGATTATAGCAATGGTAACAATAACACTATGAAAATGAGTCTTTGTACTTCACTAAGTAAATTTGTCAGTTAAATCTTAAATTTAAATGTTAAGAAAAGTATTTTATTTTGCTTAAACTCCTAAATCATATTCAATAGCATTGCCATTCTCAATTAACTAATGTGAAAATTCTAGATCTATGTTCTGTGTCACAATTCAAGACTTGATGGGTCTTTTGAAGGCATGGGGGTCATAAACATTTGCTTACTTCTCTTTGCCTTGGTCCAGCTTTGTCTTCTTCTCATTCCTGAGTAACATTACCAGTCAATCACTGACAAAATGAGCAACATTAAGTAAGTTCACATTAGTCATGAAGATGGAGCACAGAAAGCAAACCACATAAGATAAAGTGGTGCTGAAAGGTTGAGAGATAAAATAGTCCACTTTTTATTCCTAACACACCTTTGAATTATTAAATTGCTGTGAGTTTGGCTTGATGTTGATGATGTGATACTTTTAGATTAGAGCTTATCAGTGACTTCATTACCAACATTCGTCTCCAGACAAGATCCTGTGTGCAGTGGTGAGATGTGACTCGCTGAAGTCTTGTAACGCCACATGAAAGAACCAGAGAGCAAACCAAAAGCAGGCTGGACCTCCAAAGCCCCATCATGGGTTGTTTATTCCCTCTATTATCATTTCATATACCACTTGGACACATGTCTCTTCAGGTGTATGGCACTTTATGAGGAAGCCCAGGACACACTGGTTTCTCTTGCTACTCTCCAACACATTTAGAAAGATTCCTGCACCTCGTGATTCACCTATACAAAAGCTTTCAGATGCTTCTTGTGAAATGCCCTTAAAGTCAATCACCAAAATCGACTCAGTCATCAACTAATTCTAGTTTTCACATTCATCCATCCTTACACATGTTCCAAAAAAAACCTGTCCTCACCACCATCCTTCCAAGCCCCTTCTGCCCACATTGGAGAGATACTCTGCTTACATAATCCACCTGATTGGTGAGGTCTGGCTGGCAATACCTCATCAACTGGGAGGTCTTTATTCCTTCATTATGGATCTGTCACATATCAAGCCGTCTTCTCTGCCATCCCCATCTGCTCAACCAGTCAGTCCTCCAACATCCTCAACATTCACTGGCTCCTAATCTAACTTGATTTCACTCATTTCTGTTCATCTAGAGCTCATCCAGCTTTATCAATCAAATGCTCATCTTTTTGAAAGATGTAACAAATATTCTAAGAAACAAAACACAAGAAGAGACTTGGAAACTAAATACAAGGCAATGAACATATATGTCAAAACCTAATGAACTGAACATGACATTATCTATAGAGTAATGAGGAATCCAGGACATGAGTTAACAAAAACTAAATGGAAGAAAATGAGCAGTTTGATCACTGAAATAACAAAAGTCTAGTTTAGAGGTGGAGAATTTCCATGCATTGCTATCAAGTTGAAACCATTTCACAGTAAACCACTCACACAGGAACTGACCCAACACCCCTCGACCACATTAGGCGCCTGTAGATGAAAACATCTAAGTTCCTGCAGTTCCTCAGCCTGAGAGGAAGAGGAGGAGTTTATTCTCTGTTTGAAAATCTCCATCAGACCTTTGAGAAACACCATGAAGGAAACATGTGTCAGTTTTCTGCTGTGTAAGTAGAGATTCTTTCTGTTCGTTTTTATGGGATTGTGTTGATAACTGGTGATGAAGCTGAGTTAAAACCTACTGGGGTTTGGTTGTCACTGGAACCAAAACAGAACAGATGAAACATGATAACTAATGATAAAATACATTTGGTTGGAGCTCTTTCTATGTTGCAGGAAAAACATTTAAAGTGTGTCATGAATGAAAACTTTCTGAGTTGTAAAACTGTTTTATGTGAGAAATAATAAACAGGGTTGTCCAAAGTCAGACCTCATTGGCCAGTGTCCTGCATGTTTAGTCCTCTTTCTGGTCCAACACCTGGTCACTGTCTTCTCAGCATGTCGATATTCTGCTGAGGCCTGTTAACAGGTCATCATTTGACTCATGTGGTGAATCAGAGAGAACTAAGAACTTGAGGAAGGACTTTGAATACCCATCAAATGAAGTATTTATTTGATTTTCAAAGTGATTTTTCTTTGCTTTCTGTTGATTTCAGTGATTTGCTGCACAACAAACAAAGGTTGGTTCACTTCCTGTTTTACTCAGATATTCAGTGTTTACTGATCGTTAAAGTAACTTTGATGTCGTCTGTTTCTCAAAGTGAGGAAAACTTGTATCTTACTATTTATCTTCCTAACTCTGCATCATTGCTCAAACTGTTAAATGAAAAGTTTTTCCTTCCAGCTGTTCGTCTGACTCTGAGTCCCAGCAGATCTCAGTTCTTTGTGAGAGAATCAGTGACTCTGATCTGTGAGGATGAAAACATCTCTGATGGATGGACTGTGAGGAGAAACACGACCAGAGGAACCAGGAAGCCATGTGGAGATGGATGGGGGAGATTAAATGGTTCTACCTGCAACATGACCTACCTGTATACATGGGACTCTGGTGTTTACTGGTGTGAGTCTGGATCCTCCTCCATCAGCAGCAGCAGCATCCAGCTCTCTGTCTCTGGTAAGATCAGACTGTGGAGTTAGTGTTGCTGTGTGTAAATGGATGAGATGCTGTAGTTTGTCTCTGTGTTGAGGTGGATCAGTGATCCTGCAGAGTCCTGTCCTCCCTGTGATGGAGGGACATGACGTCACGTTACGATGCCATGATCAGACTTTCTCCAACCTCCCAGCTGCTTTCTATAAAGATGGATCCTTCATTGGTGATGGACCATCAGGTCACATGACCCTCCATGTCTCCAGCTCTGATGAAGGTCACTATAAGTGCAGCATCAGCGGTCAGGGAGAGTCTCCATCCAGCTGGATCTGGGTCAAAGGTCAGCAGCTTCTCTGGATGTTGGTTTTAACTGGTATCACCATGGTAACACATATTAACTCTTTATTTCAGACAAACCCATCTCCTCCTCTCCACCCAGCAGTAAGTCTGAGGAGCTTCAGTGTCACTGATTTCATCCTCCTGACTGAGTTTAATTCTCCTTCATGTTTCATCTATGAATCTGTTCTCATCATCAGCAGCAGCTGACGCTACAAACTCGACTTCTCCTCCTTCTCCATCTTCTTCTTCTTCCACTGTCGGCCTCCCAGTTTTCATCCACCTGGTTGTATTTTCTCCGTACTTCATCTCCACTCTGATCCTGGTGTCTTTATGTCGACACAAAGATAAAGGTAATAAATCACTCAGTTCATTCATTAACCAATTAATTACTTAATAAATTTGCTCTCTGACATTTAAAAGCCTGATTCATGTATCTAATCTTTCCTTATTAAACCTGCAGGAGACAATCTGCACAACTCAGTGGTGATGATTTCCTCCACTGGATGATCTGAGTTATTATATCATCACTGGTTTCACCTTAATCATTATATGTATATATTTCTCTGTAAAATAAAACATTAAATCTGACCAATCAGAGCAGCTTGACGTCCTTCAGGTTCTCTAGTTTCTGCTTGAACTGATCAAATGTCCACTTTGAGTTTCACTGGAGGAGAAACTGTCAGATCAACGTAGAAAACATTTTATAAACAGGTCAGAGTCTGTAACTAGTGTGACATCATAACCTTCTGTTTAACTAGTTTCTTCATTAAAAATAAATAAAGTTATTAATTGTGTCATTTCTCTAACATGATCTTGTGCTTCATGCCTCTTGTGTCTTAATGTTCAGCGTTAGCAGCCTGTGGTTTTCCTGTCAGCTCAGTGGGCTGCAACCTGCAGCCTGTTTCCAGGTATAACAGCCTCTTCATCTCATCTAAACCACAGAGACCAGCTGCTGATGGTTCCTGTGACTTTTTAACTGAAACTGGTCTCAACCGGATTTCACCACAAATAAACAAACAGTTGGTGGCTGTCAGAGTTTCCACCTGTCTGGTCCAGTAGTGTCCATGTGTCCATGAACGCAGCATGACTGACTGGTCAGTTTGTTCTGTTTTTCTGGGCGTCTCTCTCACAGGAGATCCAACTGTTGCATTGAGCCATTTTACATTAAAAGCTGAAGTAAATAACTGACTCTTACAACCCGGCTCAAAAGACCGGAGCAGAAGAACTGGGGGGACACGACAGCAGCAGCCATTTTAAGACCTTTAGAGGCATTGTGTTTTATTTTAAAGCATAACTCTTGGGAATGTGGACAGCATGAACCCTGAGGACGAGCAGATCAGAGACATGAACATGAACTCAGTCAGTCTGACGTTCTGAGGTCCTTCCAGAATTACTGGATCCACCTGAGAACCAGGAACTGTGCAGAACATGAAGGAAAGACCCCGTCCTCATCACCATGGTTACATCTGAACGACCTTCTTCCCAGTCGGCCATGTTTGTTCACTCTGAACTCACCTTTTGTTTCAGGACATTTTGTGAGATCTGACATGTGAATGTTGGTGAGTGAAAGTGATTCATGTGTGGCGTGTGGCTCCACACATAAACTGGTTATATATAATAATATTTATCATCATGCATGAAGTTTCTCAGGTTTCAATAACTGGACAACAATTTTAAAATCTTGTCAAGTCAATCAGTGATGTAATGAACAAACAATCTGATTCTTTTGAACGATTCCTTAACCTGAACAATAGGACTCAAGTCTATTTTTATGACTTTGGTTGCTCATAAAGCTCTTCATACTGAAACAGGTTTTAATATTTTATTTAATATTATATGTGTGGGAGAATAAATACAAGAAACGAAAATGTGGATAATTTTTATGCAGAAGAGGATTATTGTTTCTGCAAAAGTAACTCAGGTTCACTTTTTTCCTCCACTTTCATTATGTTTCTACATTACAAATAATCTTAAATATTCATTAATGCATACAATATTTGAAGTAAAAAAAATACATATTTGATATTTGATGCTTATATTTTGAAATGTTGTAATTTATGAAGATATATCTGCAAGAATAAACTGTGGTTATATTTTGTACATTTTGATGCAAAAATAGAGAAATAAAATAACACCTATTTTGCATCAAAAAATAGAATGGGACATTTACAGCAAATGACTTTACTTTAGGTATTAATTTGACTGATGATTCTTCATTTTCACAAATTTAATTGATAAAAGCAGACTTCTCTAAAATCTGATCAGTTATTTAAACAGGTATCTTTTTTTGTAAACCGTGTCCAAACTCTGTCTTTATTTAGGACAGACTTTGGACACTTCCTGTTTCATCTGGAACATTGTGGTTGTAGTACCAGGTTCCTGTCACCAGGTGGCAGCAGGAGTTACATGTCAGCCCTGCTGATGAGTCACGTGATGAGTGGCAGCAGAAACTCAGGTTGTTTCTAAACCCTGCAGCCAGATGTTGTGACCTTTGACCTCCTGACAGAGAAAGTCTGGGAGGGTCAGAGTGATGGACCAGAACCGGGTCGGTGGGTTTCAGGCCGTTTATTTATTTATTTCAAACATGGTAACAGTATAAAATCATGAACAAGGACAAGGAAATCAAAGGACACATTTTGTACCACATTTATCTTCAGATGCTTGAAAAGGACCAGGAAGAAGTAAGAAACTGTGGACCAGATGTTAAGGTTTGGACAGCAGCTCCAGAACTCGGCTGGTTTCTGGACCAGGTTCCCTCAGACTGGAGCCGCTGAGGCTCTGCAGACGATGTGTCCCTGAAGGACGTCTGTCCTCAGCGCTGAGTACAGGACACATGTGGAGGTTCCTGCAGAGCAAACAGGTTAGTGCAGCTCGGATCCAGGCTGAGCTGCAGGACGTGTGTCATCAGCTTCCAGCTCCAACTGCAGACAGTCTGAAGGCTGGATGCTGCTTATGTCTGCTGGTCCAACTGGAAACCAGTTTAAACCTCCCAGTTCTCTGGAGCAGCTCCAGTCTGACCTGCATGTTTCCTTCAATAAGGGAAGCTGGACGACCGCAGAGCTGGTAGCATGTTAGCCTGTTAGCTTTAATAACCACAGAGCTGTTAGCCTGTTAGCTGTTAGCTTTAATAACCACAGAGCTGTTAGCCTGTTAGCCTGATAGCTTTAATAACCACAGAGCTGTTAGCATGTTAGCTGTTAGCTTTAATAACCACAGAGCTGTTAGCCTGTTAGCCTGATAGCTTTAATAACCACAGAGCTGTTAGCATGTTAGCTGTTAGCTTTAATAACCACAGAGCTGTTAGCCTGTTAGCCTGATAGCTTTAATAACCACAGAGCTGTTAGCATGTTAGCCTGATAGCTTTAATAACCACAGAGCTGTTAGCATGTTAGCCTGATAGCTTTAATAACCACAGAGCTGTTAGCCTGTTAGCTGTTAGCTTTAATAACCACAGAGCTGTTAGCCTGTTAGCTGTTAGCCTAATAGGCTTAGTAAACACTGAGATGTTAGCATGTTAGCCTGATAGCTTTAATAACCACAGAGCTGTTGGCATGTTAACTGTTAGCCTAATAGGCTTAGTAAACACTGAGATGTTAGCATGTTAGCCTGATAGCTTTAATAACCACAGAGCTGTTAGCATGTTACCTTTAATGACGACAGAGATGTTAGCCTGTTAACTGTTAGCCTGCTAGCTTTAATAAGCACTGAGCTGTTAACCTGTTAACTGTTAACCTGTTAACAGTTAGCCTGTTAACTGTTAGCCTGTTAACTGTTAGCCTGATAGCTTTAATAACCACTGAGCTGTTAGCCTGTTAACTGTTAGCCTGTTAACAGTTACCCTGTTAACTGTTAGCCTGTTAGCTTTAATAACCACAGAGCTGTTAGCCTGTTAACTGTTAGCCTGATAGCTTTAATAACCACAGATCTGTTAGCCTGTTAACTGTTAGCTTTAATAACCACAGATCTGTTAGCCTGTTAACTGTTAGCTTTAATAACCACTGAGCTGTTAGCCTGTTAAATGTTAGCCTGTTAGCTATTAGCTTTAATAACCACAGGCTGCAGAAACAGAGGAGCAGCAGCCAAAACCATCTGACTCAGTCCTTCTCAATCTGCTGGCTCCCTCTAGTGGTTCTGCATGGAAACTACATCTAAAAGCTCCTTTATCCATAGAGACTAAGACTGAGTTTCTCAGTAAAAAGTGAAATGATCTGTCATGAATCAGTTAAACAGATAAAAATCTTTCCTGTCAAGCAGAAAACGAGAAACATTTGATTTAAAATAAAGAGTTTTAACAGCGACAGGATGTGAGGAATCACCTCTGCTGCTTCTGATTGGCTGCAGCTGCTTAATGAAGGTCTTCAGTTCTCTCAGTTCCTTTTCTCCATCTTTTCCTTCTTCAGCTGAAACAACCAGAACAACCAGCAGAGCTAATCAGAGTAACTGTCATTAAATCAGTGGTGAAACAGCAAAACATGCAAAAGGAAAAGAATAAAATCATGTCTGTTAAAAATGAGGGAAAGAAACAAAATTCAAGACTCACCTTCAGGTTTCCTGCAGAAACATCGTCTCACCAGAAGAACCAGAGGAATTAATGAGAACAAAACCAGAGAGATAAAAATGGCAGCAACGACTGAGATGGTGTGAAAAGATGAACCAGGAGGAGGAGAGATGGAGGATGGAGGAGGAGGAGTGGAGCTGATTCTCCCTGAAATGAATCAAAGTAATAATTTATTTCTCGTCTCCTGATGAAGGTTGAAGCAACCAGAGGAGCTGCTGACCTTTGACCCAGATCCAGCTGGATGGAGACTCTCCCTGACCGCTGATGCTGCACTTATAGTGACCTTCATCAGAGCTGGAGACATGGAGGGTCATGTGACCTGATGGTCCATCACCAATGAAGGATCCATCTTTATAGAAAGCAGCTGGGAGGTTGGAGAAAGTCTGATCATGGCATCGTAACGTGACGTCATGTCCCTCCATCACAGGGAGGACAGGACTCTGCAGGATCACTGATCCACCTCAACACAGAGACAAACTACAGCATCTCATCCATTTACACACAGCAACACTAACTCCACAGTCTGATCTTACCAGAGACAGAGAGCTGGATGCTGCTGCTGCTGATGGAGGAGGATCCAGACTCACACCAGTAAACACCAGAGTCATATGGGAGGAGACCAGTTAAGGTACATGAAGAGTTTACTGGTTGACCCCAGTCCTCACACTCAGCTCTGGTCTCTCTGGTTGTGTTTCTCCTCACAGTCCATCCAGCTGAGATGTTTCCATCCTCACAGATCAGAGTCACTGGTTCATATTCAAAGAACTGAGATCTGCTGGGTCTCACAGTCAGAGCAGCTGGAGAGACTGGAAACCAGGAAAATACATTAATTAACTGATTTTATGTGTCATGTGTTTAATTTTTTAGCCTCATTTTGCTCTTCAGTTTCTGGTTCAGAAAGAAAAACCTGTAAAACTGTAGATATAAAACCAACAAGATGTGAAATGTTACAGAAACTCCAGGTGACCTGAGCAGTGAAAACTTTATTATTGAGACACAAAAGAAAACCTCCCTCCATGTCCAGCAGGGGGCAGTAAACAGGATTTAACTGTTTAACTGAACAGTCATTTACTGTCTGAGATTATAGATCTGAGGTGAATTTACTCACCTGGGTTTGATGTCCAGAGAAGTTCTGACGTCAGCACTGAAAGTTTATTCAGAAACAGATTCAATGTCAATAAAATAAGAAGAAACATCTTAAACAGTAAAATGTCAGAGAGATGAAACATTCAGCATCAGACAGAAGAAAATCAGACATCCATGTTTTCCTGCAGTCCAGCTCTGAATAGATGAGATAAAGATCAGGGTGATGGATCAGATTTAGAGGAAAGTTTCAACTTTGATGCTCAAACCTGATTATTTTACTGAAATCTGAGTTTTTCTGCTAATAAAATGCTGAATTTTGACGCACGTCTGGATTTAAAGTCTTATAAAGGCGACATGAACGTTCAGACTGCAAACCGATACGATGTGGTTCCACATGTGGAGGCAGAACCGATCGGAAGTTCAGAGGCTGAAAAGATCAGAATCGGCTGATCAGACCGACAGGAAAAAGTCAGATTTATGTCGAATTGTCCTTCTGAGAACAGAGACAAAAAGTTTTAATGTTCCAGTTACTGGTGATGATTCATAACGCAGACAGATCCTCAGAGACCACCGGCCTGGATGGGTCACACACACACACACACACAACACACACACACACACCACACACACACACACACACACACACACACACACACACACACACACACACAATCTCTTTGTGGGGACTTTCCATTGACTTCCATTCATTTCTACAGCCTAAACCAGGTTGGCCGTCCTGGTCCCGCAGCTCTTAATGTCTCCCAGGTCCAACACACCTGGATCCAGCAGCTGAATCTCCTCCTCAGTTCGGTCAGGTTCAGTCAGGTTCTCCTGTCCTGCTAACGACCTCAGTATTTGACTCCAGTGTGTTGAAGTAGAGACACATCTAAAAGTTGCAGGAGACCCTCCAGACCTGGAGCTGTTCACCTAAACCTGACCTTTACCCTTTTCCTAACCCAAACTCAACTCACACCTTAGTCCTAACTCTGACCCCTGACCCAGAAACAGGGTTTCCCCTGGTGGGGCCCAGGCTTCGGTCCCACCAGGAGCAGTAGGTCCCCACAATGTAGCGTCAGGACAATTGTCCCCGCAAGGTATTACAAACAAACACACACACACAGACGTCGTGTTTTGCTCTGTGTAGATCCGACATGCAGACTTCCTGCAGAGACCCAGGCGTTGACCTCGTCCTCATCAAGCAGCAGAAACGCTCAAAGTTGATCATATTTACTGAAAGTCCATAAACGAGACTTGATTCAAGTTTCTAGGAGTTTAGAAAAACCTCAAGTTTCCTCCTGCAGACTGACTGGCTGCTTCTCTGGTGTCCAGAGAAACAGAAATAAATATGAAACGCTAAATAAAATGAGTGAATTTCTCATTCCGTCATATTTTCTGTTCGTCTGGTAAACAGCTGGTAGTTAATGAAGGTTTTAATTAAACACATTAAAGTCTCTCCGCCTGCTGAAGGTAAAACCAGCCGTACTCACAGATCAGCCATGATGCTCCTCTCATCGTTTCTCTCAGTTTCTGTGACATCAAGTGAAGTTTGTATCTCCATCATCAGAGCTGAAACCTCCCCTTCCTCTGTCCTGTGGTTAAAACTAACAGGAAGCAGAGCTGAGCTGCTCACGTCTTCAGCTCAGAGAACCAGAGACTGTCAGACTGTTAGCACTGATAAATCACTGGTTCACCTCATTCAAACTTATGATTTTAATAAAATACAGAATAAAGAATCAAGCTGCAGGTTCAGATGAATGAAGGCAGAAAGTGAAACTAAATGATGATTTATGATGATTAGACACTAAATATTGGAGGGAAGATGGAGGCCGGACTGGTTGTGTTGCGCTCCCCCTGCTGGAGAACACAGGTTACTGCAGCTGGTTATGGGCCAGTATTATTGCTGTTAACGTCTTGCCATACCAGGAGTTTAACGTCTTGCCATACCAGGTGTTCCGGTCTCGGTCCATCATCTAATGTTGGGTTCAGGATTTTCCTCCTTTTTTCAGTTCCGGTTCATCAACTGAATTAACTTTTTTCAATTCATTTTGTTTTGTGTGTTTTTATCCATCAGTAAATAAATTCATGGATATTTTAAAATGCGACCAGAAGGTTAAAGATGATAAAATAATGAAACAGGAAACAGTTTTAATGAATAAAAGTCTGACTGAATCTGTTGCGTCTTTAGTTTCTCGTGTTGCTGCAGTTTGATTGATTTTTAAAAAGTCCTGATTAATTTAACCGACAGTAACTAAATGAACATCTGAAGAACAGCGCCATCCAGTGGTAACATTAATATTAGAGGAAAACATAATTATTGCAGTTCTTGCTGTTCCTCTGTTTGTCCACCAGGGGCGGCAGCAGCATTTTAGTCACTTATTTACTTCATTTCTTCAGTTTCATTTTCTCTTGTTTGATTGTTCAGCTGCGTATCGTCAGTAACTCGATGTTTTTCTGCTGCAGAAATGAGATTTTTGCCTTTAGTCTCGTGTTTTGTGCTGATGCTGCAGGTTTCTGCTGCTGACGGTGAGTCCAGGAGGTTTTAGGTTCAGTAACATGAAGCTGCATGTCGGTGGTTCAATATCTACTAACCTTCATGATATCCGGATGTTTGCATTATAATGTTTTATTTATTATTCCTGTTTTAGTTCAATATTAGCTTCATTTTAAAGTTTTCCTTCAAATCGTAAAGATTAAATGATCGATGTTGGTCTAAAGGTCTCAGAAATACAAAGTAGTGGTTTTGTTTTACAAATTACAACAAATAAAGACTTAAAATAATTTAAAATGAGTTCAAGTGTAGAAGATTTACAGTTTAAGTTAAAATATGAGTTTAAACATGATAATAAAATGTAGAAATAGAGATAAAGCTTTTTATAACGTCCTCTGATAGTTTTGTTGTTTATCATATCTGGTCGGTTTGGCTGCCAGACAGTAAAACCAGTTTAGACTTAATGCTGTTAAATAAACTGTCATGTTTTAAGCAGGTTAAACGTCTCAGACGTAAAGAAGATTAGAACCATAGAGGAAAACATTTTAAGTTCAGTTTAATCTTAGAGGAACTGAAACGCTTCAGATTCCAGCAGGATGTGATTTACTGAGTTTCTGAGGATCAGAGATGATGATCAGCCCAGGAAGGATCTGCGTTTCCGCCGCTTAGTGCAGTTCGGACGCAGCCGCTTCCTGCGGGACTTTGACCTGGTTCTTGTCTGGTTCCGGTCCAGTGGTGGCGCCACCAGGAGGAGCTGCTGACCTGCAGTGTCAGACCCCCGGTTCCGCCGCGGCCTCCGTGGTTGAGTGGACCAAGGACGGGCTGCCGGCCAGCCAGTACGTCTTACTGTACCGCAACGGGCGGCAGTACGACCGGTACCAGCACGACGCCTTCAGGGGCCGCGTGGCGCTGCGGACCCGGTCCGGTCCGGCCAGCGGCGACGTTTCTGTGGTCCTGACCAACGTCTCGGTCCAGGACGACGGGACGTTCCGGTGTCGGGTTCGGATGAGCCGCTCCGGAACCGAGGCGGAGGAACATCTACAGGTCATCCGGCTCAGGGTGGCGCTGCGGTCAGGTACGTTCAGCTCAGGGATCAGGGATCCATCCGCCGCTGGAGGGAAACTGATGCATCCTGGTCTGCAGGAAACCAACCAGCAAACGAACCGCGGGATGAAGCAGGAAGTGAAGCAGGAAGTGAAGCAGGAAGTGAAGCAGGAAGTGAAGCAGGAAGTGAAGCAGGAATCGTCCAGAGAGTTTCCACAGACGGAGCCGCCGGTCCAAACCTCCCTGTCCTGGTTGGTGTCGTCTTGGTTTGTGTTGCTGCTGCTGTTGGTGTCGGTTTTTATCTGTACAGGAGAAATAAATCCTCACATCAGACGACAGACGTTGTGTGAAGATGAGAAAATCGTTTTATTTCAGTTTAAAAAGTTTTCAGTGTTTTGAGTCCAGAGCTAAAAAGCTTCAACCTTCTGAAAACAAACTGATCCTCATTAAACCAGTTTATTAATGGAGATAATTTGGGACAAAACTAAGCATTAAAAAAAAATCACTACAGAAAACAAAGCTTTGATGTTGGAGGAGAAGAAAAGGAAATTAAAACCTTCATGTTTTGTATTTTGGTTTGATTTGTGAATCTCCAGGTTTCCTCTGGTTGATGGTGAGACGTCATGCAGAGAGTTTATGTAAATGTTGACATGTAAACAGGATGTTGACATGTAAACAGGATGTTGACATGTAAACAGGATGTTGACATGTAAACAGGATGTTGACATGTAACAGGATGTTGACATGTAAACAGGATGTTTGTGTTCAGGTCATGTGGGTTTAAACTGTGTTTTCTCTAAATAAGCTTTTTACAGTGTAACTGTAACTGATCCTCTGTCTGACCAAACCTTTAACATTTCTTTTCTATAATAGTAATAATCTGTAAACTAAAACCACTTCATTAGAGTCACTTTACTTGTGTTAAAGTATGTGAATATATTTTTATATTATTTTGTTATATTTTACTGTAAAAAATCAAAGTTTGTGTCGTTTTTCTCTTTGCTGCTCATTTTGACTCAGGTTGAATAAATGAGTGAAACCTGAACTCAGACGTGAGTTAATGATTCATTTAGTTTCTATGGCCGATGCAGCAGAACCGTTAGCTCAGCGGTTACTAACCTGATAAAGGACCAGTTCATGATAAACCGGACCAGGACCGAACCGGACCGGGACCAGGACCATGATGGACCGGGACCCGGACCGAACCGGACCGGGACCAAACTGGACCGAACCAGACCGGACCATGACAAACCGGACCATGACGGACCGGACCGAACCAGACCGGGACCATGACGGACTGGACCGAACCGGACTGGACCGGACCGGACCAGGACCGAACCGGACCAGGACCAAACTGGACCGAACCAGACCGGACCATGACAAACCGGACCATGACGGACCGGACCGAACCGGACCGGACCAGACAGACCGGACCGGACGGACTGGACCGGACCGGACCGGACCAGGACCGAACCGGACCGGACCGGACCAGGATCGAACCGGACCGGACCGGACCAGGACCGGTTCACTGTTTAAACCATAAACGACAGTGAAAGTAAAGACTCTGACCTCAGTTTCCCTCCACGTTTCATTTTGACAGAAAGTAAAACCTTCACATCTGGATCGTTTGTCTTCTGGTAAACAGATTTATTACCCAGTGGAAACATCCAGTTTTATTAATGAAGACTTTAGTTAATAACAACATATGAATATCAGTGATTTATTTACTTACTTTATTTACTTCATTAATGTTCGGGTTAGTTAAAACTGATCCAGGTGTCAGAAGCTGTAGAAAAATCAACTGGTTTCATTTTCTCTGAAGTGAAACATTGTGTGGAAAAAAAACTTAAAATGTTTCTTTAGAGGATTTATGACAGAATATTTAAAACATTTAATGGAAATTATTGGAAATTCACACAATCTGACAGACAAGACGAAGCTGAAGGATTTATCAAAGATAAAATCAAAAAGTGAGAATAACAGCCTGCAGTAAATTTACAGCATAATAAATAAATAACAGTTAAAATCAGCATCCAGAGAAACGTGGAGTTTATAGGATCATTAAAATGTTTTAATATTTATGATAAAAATGAAAAAATCTCTTCAGTTCTTCCTGTGATCATCATTTAGACGTTTGTGCAGCATCAGCTGGTCGATTATTGATTACTGATCAATATTCCATCAATAAGAGGAAAGATGCTGCAGAATTTACCTGCAGGAAGCAGCAGAAGTTTTATTGGACCAGAGAAACTCAGGATCTGATCCAACATGAAGGTTCAACGTTTCAAATGTTTTTAAATGTTTTTAAATGTTTCAGATGTTTTCATATTCATAATCCTGCAGGAATCGACTCCTGAAAACTGCTGATGGATTCATGATTTATTTCATCTAAAACAAAAACATCTCGGCTTTAAAAGCCTCAAATGATTTTGTGTTTCAGATTAGATGAAAAACATGTTTGTGGACTGGACTTATTTCTTGTGATTCTTAAAAACAGTCTCAGTGTTTTTACATTGTTTTATACTTGTGTATTAATGTAATTTTGTAAGCAGGTTGCTGTGGACTGCAGACTTTCTGCTCAGGTCCCTCTTGATAATGAGAACCGGATCTCAACAGGGTCACCTGGTTAAATAAAGGAAAATAAATAATGATCCAACAATAATGATCAGGTTGATCAGGATGTGATTTAATCACTTAAAAAAATAAAACAGGAATAAAACAGTTTCATTAACACAAATAAACATCTGACAAATGAATTAATGCTTTATTTGGTCTGGAGAAGAATTACAGTCCAGATTTATTTACTTTAAGATGCTGTGAACCAAACTAACATAGATCAATAACTAGAGAAAACAAGTTGAGTTAAAAACCAGTGAGAGGAAATAAAACCATCAGGAAACTCAGCTTGTCAGAGGAAACTGATCTGAAACATCTTCAGTAAAACTAACCACTGATCTGCTGACCTGAGATGATGAGCAACAGATGAAGCAGTTCAGAAACGCTGAGCTGGAACCTGGCAGACATTTTAAATGTTTCTTAAAACAAAGAGATGCTGAAAATGGAGCAACGAGGCTCCAGTGTCTGGGTTCAAAATGATCCAAAGAAAGAAAAGCTTTACTTTGGACAGTTGTCTGAGCTAAGCTGAGCTAATCTGAGCTAACAGAGCTAACCTGTTAGCACAGAGTCAGCTAACAGAGCTAACCTGTTAGCACAGAGTCAGCTAACAGAGCTATAACAGAGCTAAACTGAGCCTGAGCTAACAGAGCTAACCTGTTAGCACAGAGTCAGCTAACAGAGCTAACAGAGCTAACAGAGCTAACCTGAGCATCAGGTTTTCAGCTACAATCCACTAATATATATTCCACATATATGTTAGTGTAGATTTGGACTGTAGATGGAAACTAATGCTGAGGTTAGCTCTGTTAGCTCTGTTAGCTGACTCTGCTAACAGGTTAGCTCTGTTAGCTCTGTTAGCTGACTCTGCTAACAGGTTAGCTCTGTTAGCTCTGTTAGCTGACTCTGTGCTAACAGGTTAGCTCTGTTAGCTCTGTTAGCTGACTCTGCTAACAGGTTAGCTCTGTTAGCTCCATCCCTACACTAACATATATTCCACATGTATGTTAAGGTTGGATAATTTCCACAGGTTTCATGAACTGAAGCTGCTGTAACCGGTTAGAACCGGTTTTAACCGGTTCTGTTTTAACTGGTTCTGTTTTAACCGGTTCTGCTCCAGTCCACCAGACCAGAACCATCTTGGTGTTCAGATCCTGCAGGGTTTTAACAAGCGACGTGACTGATGGCTGGATGAGTGAAGGTCAGAGCTGGTCGACTGCTAACGTCTCAACCACAGCAGTGACTGTTGGACAGGAGAGGCTGCAGCACCAAGACGAGACGCAGCAGCAGCAGCAGCACCAAGACGAGACGCAGCAGCAGCTGCAGCAGCAGCAGCAGCAGCACCAAGACGAGACGCAGCAGCAGCAGCAGCAGCAGCAGCTGCTGCTGCACAGTGACCGACCTGGTCGACTGAATCTGGCAGCAGTGGACAGAGAAAAGCTGCTGTTTCTACATGGCCATGTTGTCCAAGAGGTTCTGCTCCTTGTTAAGCCTTTGCTGAAGCTAAATATGTCACTCAGATGCTGTTATGATCCTGAGGTCAGGAACGTTTATAAAAACTATCATCACTGCAGCGATTATAGGTTCAGCTTGAGGAGAATCAGATCACCTGCTGCTGAGCTTTAGGCTGATGTTGCTCTGAATGACCCAATATGTACTTTGACAAACCTGCAGGTTTCCTCAGAAAACAACCAATAATCAAAATAATAATAATGAGAAGAACAATCACAGGCATGACAATGATAACAAATGTGATTGAATGGTTTTCATTGGTCTGATCTCCGGTTCTTCCAGCCTCGTCTTCATCGTCCTGGTTTTGCTCCTCATCGGTTCCTGCAGGACAGAAACCAGACAGACGTTCATCACCTGATGCTACAGACGGACACTGAGCTCAGAGGACACAAGGTCTCTGTCTTAAAACTGGGAGCAGCATCAGAATCTGGAATGATTCTCATGTTTCAAGGTGAATCTGTTCAGCGTCTGACCTGATGGATCCACAGCTGGATCCTCCCCTGAGACCGTCAGGTTGACAAACGACTGGATCTTCCCATCATGGCCTCCTGATCTCCTGGTGATGATCACACAGCGATACGTCCCTTCGTCCATCACACTGACGTTGTGCAGAACCAGGGAAAAGTCTCCGTCCTTCAGGGACGTCCTCAGCTCCACTCGGCCTCTGAAGGACTGGTGTTGGTACGACCCGTAAGATCGACCGTTACGGTAGAAGAACACGTGATCCGAGCCGAGACCATCTTTGGTCCAGGTGAACAGTTTGAGTTCTTCATCTGACGGACCGAGACACTGCAGAGAGACGTTCTGACCCAGCTTCACCTTCACCTCCTGCTGAGCTGGAAGAGCCAGAAAACAGAACCGGGTCAGAGGCAGAGCAGCTGCTGAAACCACAACATGATCCAAGACATGAAATATACTGAAAATATACTGAAAACCCAGAGAACCGGGTCAGAGGCAGAACAGCTGCTGAAACCACAACATGATCCAAGACATGAAATATACTGAAAACCCAGAGAACCGGGTCAGAGGCAGAACAGCTGCTGAAACCACAACATGATCCAAAACATGAAATATACTGAAAATATACTGAAAACCAGAGAACCGGGTCAGAGGCAGAACAGCTGCTGAAACCACAACATGATCCAAAACATGAAATATACTGAAAACCCAGAGCAGAGAGAGAATCAGTTTCATTTCAGAGAAATAAAAACTCTTTATGGGTCAGACGAACCGTCTTTATGTTTTAATACTGCAGGATCACCTGTTATTATTATTACTCCTAATTTCAGGAGTAATTAGGAGTATTATTATTACTCCTAATTTACTCCTAACTTCAGGCCCGGTTCCCCTGAGGGGAACCGGGCCTGAAGGTTCTACAAACATTCATGATGCCGAACGAATTCCAGTCGGTTAAATCGGTGTGGATCAGTTCTGTCCTTCTTTAATCTGTTTCTGTCTTTAACTTTGTTCAACATTCAGTTTCTACATCATATTAGTAAAAACTAGATGTTGCACATCAGCTATGATGAAATTACATCATGATCTGGGATTAATGCAGAACTAAAATGGCTACATAAACAACAACATGTTGGAGAATCTAATATTGAGTCAGAGGATCTTAAGCCGTTTTCGCACTGCAAGGTACGGAACGGAATGGAACAGAATGGAAGGGAATGGATCGGAACGGGACGATACGGAACGATATGGAACGATACGGGATGGTACGGAATGGTACGGAACTGAACGATACGAGACGATACTGAACAGAACGGTACGGTACGGAACGGAATGGAACGATATGGGACGATACGGAACGGTACGGTCGGTACGGTACAGTACGGAACGATACTGAACAGAACTGTACGTAACGGAACTGAACGGTACAGTTGGTACGGAATGGAATGGAACGGTACGGAACGGAACAATACAGTACAGTACGGAACAGTATGGAACAATACGGAACGATACGGTACGGAACGATACGGTACGGTCGGTACGGTACAGAACGGAACAATACGGTATGGTACGGAATGGAATGGAACGGAACAATACAGTACAGTATGGAACAATACGGAACGGAACAATACAGTACAGTATGGAACAGTATGGAACAATACGGAACGGAACGATACGGTACGGTCGGTACGGTACAGAACCGAACAATATGGTATGGTACGGAATGGAATGGAACGGAACAATACAGTACAGTACGGAACAATACGGAACGGAACAATACAGTACAGTATGGAACAGTACGGAACAATACGGAACGGAACAATATGGTACGTTACGGAACGATACGGTACGGAACGATACGGTACGGTTGGTATGGTACAGAACGGAACAATATGGTACGGTACAGAATGATACGGTACGGAACGATACGGAACGGAACAATACAGTACAGTATGGAACAGTACGGAACAATACGGAACGGAACAGAACGGTACAGTTGGTACGGAATGGAACAGTAGGGAATGGAACGGAACAGAATGGAACAATACGATACGGAACGGTTCCACCCGAACTGCAGCTCTGTTGTTTTTGCATATACACTGAGGGCCATCGAATCTGAACCTGACGTAATTATTTTTGAAACTAAACAATGTGGTTCATAACCTTCACCAGTTGGTTGTTTGCCAACTGCCAATATAATAAAGAAGAAGAACAGTTACTACGATGACAACAACTCAACAATGGTGACCTGGATTTAATTTCGCTGCTCATCAACCTCATACAATTAATTAAATTCCACCAACAAGCTACAATAGAAGACGAAATGCTAATTGACTTCTACGTATTGGCAGGAGAAATATGGAAGAAAATACCGTAGATTGTTCCAGATTATCTGGCGGCACGAGGCTGAAGATGCCAGTGTAAGACGAAACAGACAGAAAGTAAATGATACTAATGTTATTAATTTGTTCTTACCTGATACTGTCATTGCTAGTTACTTTTATCAGTTAAATATCATAAAAAAGAAAAACTGGATAGAATGATTTTATTAATATTTATGTATTTATATGTTTTTTGTATATTTATATGTGTGACCTCGGGTTCAGCTCTAGTTCCTCTTTTTACCAGATCACAGATAAAATGGACAGAGGCTCTGCTGCAGATTACAAACAGTTTATTGAATCTACAAGTTTATGAGCAAAAATAGTCACAATTTATTTTATCCTACCAAGTGACAACTGTAACAGTGGGAGTCTATGCTGGGATCCTTAAAGCTGAAAAATAATTAAAACCCAATTAGAGCAAATTAGACTGTCTGGGGGAGGAATAATAATAAAGAAAACACAAATACAACTAAATGCACCCAAGTGTTCACCAACAAAAGCACATTCACAAAAGTTCCCAACAAAGAAAAGAAGAAAAACTCCCTTCCTCTGGTCTCCATCTAAATAAAACAGCCTCTGACCAGGAACAGCAAAGGTCCAGTTTAAAACCAGCCAGAAGGCGACAATAGAAACTCCCTGTCCTAAACAAACCAAAATAAGAAAAGTTATTTTAATCAACAACCATCTAAAAATAAGTAAACTAAAATAAAACAATGAAATTAAAACAAATCAAACACTGAAACAGTAGCAGGTCAACCTGCACAAAGGAAATCAAGTTAGACAAGAACATCAACCAGCCAGATAATCATAAGAAATAAAGTCTCTAAAGTGAGACCAGTAAACGGCGACTTGACGTCACTATCTACAGGGCGTTTATGATGACGTCACTCTCTACAGTGCGTTTACGATGACGTCACTCTCTACAGTGCGTTTACGATGACGTCAGTCTCTAAAGTTCGTTCCCTCTGTCATCATCATCTCATCTCCTCAGTGATTTTAAATGTAAATACTGATTTCCTGTCTGTCTCCCTAACAGCTGCGCTCCGTCTTCCATATATGG
>CM065370.1:27544235-27696735 GCA_033032245.1 Poecilia picta
TTTTCTGTTGATTCTGGAGGAAAAGAGACACTTTCAGTTTAAAATGTTCAGAGAAACAGATCAGAGCTGCAGGAACACAAACTGGTTTAATTACAGAAAACAAAGAAGAGTTTCTATAAGCACGTCTGCTGTGAGGACTTGGTTAAATGTTATGGTGGATAATAAACATGTTTAGAACAATCTAAGGATCCATCTTCACTCATGTTTCTTTACTTGCTGCCGACCAGCTGGTCTGTTTCCTGTAGGCTGAGAGAAACACAGAGTCAGAGCAGGTTGACAGAACATGACAGACAAACTGAATCAATGACGTCTGAGCAGAGGGACCAACGTCCACAGGGCCGTTCAGAGACCATGAGGGGCAGGGGCTCAAAAAGGCCCATCTAACCGACTCATAGGACAGAATATTAACAAACAGCTTTCAGGGTTTAATAATGATACATTACAAAACTGTGACATATACAATCAAAGCTAACGAACATACAGAGCATCACACTATGCATATGTAGATATTTTATGAGTAATTTCTATCTGCAGGTCTATTTTGTTATAGGAAGTTTTGCAATATTCAAACCTGCAATTTAGCAGGACATGTAAATCAGAGCTAAACCACCTGACATATTTAGTCTTTACACTATTAAAATATAAACAAGGACAGAATGCAGCCTCTTAGTGACTGTAATCTATAAACAGAACTTCCTGTTTGCTGCAGTGGAGATGAAGACGATCCATTCAGGAATCAGAGCTGATCAAACTTTAACTGGAACTGCAGAAAAAAGAGAAAATCAAGAATTGAAGGTTTCTGATCAGGTCAGGTGTTTCTCACCTGATACAGTTGCCATGGAGACGGAAACTTCCTGATGATGCAACCGAAGAGAAGCTGCAAACAGATTCTGAGAAAATGTTTTTATTAACAATAAACATATTTATTATTAAACACAACAGAAACAACAAAATCTCAGTCTATTGTTGGAACTTTAACATTTTTATTAAATAATGTTATTGTACTATTTTAGGCACCTTTTAATTAAAAACATTAGAAAATTTGTATTTTTTGTTGAAGTCTCTTTAATTCAAACATGCTGCAGATCTACATGACATATTTCTAACCTGAACACAGGAAATAATCAGTTTCTACTTCCTGTCCTGACATTACGTAGATTTTCAAATCTGATTAATGACTTTAAAAATGATTTGTTAAATGTCATAAACTCTGGATCTCAGATCTTCAGACAATCAGAGGAAGTTGATCTCAGAGGGAAGCAGGATGAAGAGATAATGATCTGTAGAGATGGACAGAAAATAATCATCTGAAAAAACATTTAGATGCGTTAACTGGTGACTGGATTCTGGTTATTATTAGAAACTTATATTTTTGTAATGTAGTTTCCAATATTCCCATTCTGCAGTGAACCAGATGCTGCCCCCTGCTGGGAAACATTCATATTACCAGAGTGTTGCGTTATGTTCAGATTGACATAAATACATTCAGAATAGAAATAAAAGGTTATGAAACCAGGTCACAGAATCTCTTCATAATTATCAGTTTATTATTAAAACAAAAGCTGGATAAAATATTTACAGGTAAAGTCAGAATTATTCAAACCCTGGAAGGTTTATGTTGATTAAAACAAAGAAAAGGTGAAGAATCACAAAGAACTGAACCGTTTCCTTTATCTTTTCTATTATTTTTGTTCTTCTTCCTGAAGATGTTTCAGTTTTCATAAAACTTTTATAAAACCATCATCATGGTTTTATTCTACCACTAGGGGTCCTCAGTTCCTCCTGCCTCCTGATGATTCAGTGTTTTTATCATTTCCCTTTAATTATTCTACTAATAATCCTGTTAATAATGTTTAATAATCCTGCTCTGATTTCTGACCTGCTGCTTCCTGCATTGTCTTCCAGGTAGCAGGTCTATAGTTAAAGTTTATTTTGGGGCATCATCTTCATGCTGCCTGTCCTGATAGCAGCTAATGCTACTTTTACTTGAGTCACATTTTACTTGCAGAAACAAAAAGTTCAGACTTGACTTGGACTTGAGGTTTGGAAGTTTATCTCATTTTCAGCATAAATGTTTATTAAATGTTTGTCTCTTTGCTGTTTGTTTATGAAGTCAGTATAAATCCTGATAAATTCAGGATTAATCTCACATTAATTAATGGTCTGTAGGAGAAAAACAAACTCCTGCCATGTGATTTCTGCATGTTTGGAACTATTTTTAATATCTGATATTGTGAATTTTTGGCTGCACAGTGGCGCAGTTTGTAGAGCTGTTGCCTTGCAGCAAGAAGGTTCTGGGTTCGATTCCCGGCCCCGGCCTTTCTGCATGGAGTCTCCATGTTCTCCCTGTGCATGGTGGGTTTTCTCCAGGTACTCCAGTTTCCTCCCACAGTCCAAAAACATGACTGTCAGGTTAATTGGTCTCTAGGTGTGCATGGTTGTTTGTCCTGTGTGTCTCTGTGTTGCCCTGCGACAGACTGGCGACCTGTCCAGGGTGACCCCTGACCCCGCCTCTCACCCGGAACGTCAGCTGGAGAGGCACCAGCACCTCCCGACCCCATTAAGGGACAAGGGTGTCAGAAAATGGATGGATGGATATTGTGAATTTTAGTAAAAAATATATTTTAATTTCTGTCCTAAGTGATTCATCAGTTTTAATCCTGTGATGCATAATGAAGCACAATTCATATAATTCATAGACAAAGTGAATAAGTTTTCTTTTTATAACTCTATTTTTGTGTTTTTATGATGTGAATCACTGAACTGTTGCTAAAATACTAATAAAGTTGATTGAATAATTGGTGCTTGATAATAAATCATTAATTTGTCATTAGACTCTTAGACGTTCATAAAACGGCAGCTCAGTGTAAACATGAGTGTTGTCATGGTAACAGTGCGAGCTGCTGTAATGTGTTTTCTGACCTGCAGGTGTCAGTAAAACATCGAGTTTGGATTCAGATGGACATTCTGCTGGTTCTGGTTCTGGTTCTGCTCTGATTTCCTTCCTGTTGACTTCAGACTCTTAGTTCTGTTTGGATCAGTTTCACATCTGGATTCAGTTTGAGTTTCACTTGTTTTCAGTTTTAATTCAATAACCTGGAATCTTCCAGGAGTTTATAACTCAGAAACACAGAGAGAAGCAGGAATGAGACGACCAGCTTTCATTTGACAGAAATAATCCCTGAATGGTTTCATCACCAGGTTAAAGGTTTAAACAGGTTAAAGGTTTAAACCAGATCAAAGGTTTTTAACCAGGTTAAAGGTTTTAAACCAGGTTAAAGGTTTTAAACCAGATTAAAGGTTTTTAACCAGATTAAAGGTTTTTAACCAGATTAAAGGTTTTTAACCAGGTTAAAGGTTTTAAACCAGATTAAAGGTTTTAAACAGGTTAAAGGTTTTAAACCAGATCAAAGGTTTTAAACCAGGTTCAAGGTTTTTAACCAGATTAAAGGTTTTTAACCAGATTAAAGGTTTTAAACCAGATTAAAGGTTTTAAACAGGTTAAAGGTTTTAAACCAGATTAAAGGTTTTAAACAGGTTAAAGGTTTTAAACCAGATCAAAGGTTTTAAACCAGGTTCAAGGTTTTTAACCAGATTAAAGGTTTTTAACCAGATTAAAGGTTTTAAACCAGATTAAAGGTTTTAAACAGGTTAAAGGTTTTAAACCAGATCAAAGGTTTTAAACCAGGTTAAAGGTTTTAAACCAGGTTAAAGGTT
Source organism: Poecilia picta (assembly GCA_033032245.1). NCBI lineage: Eukaryota > Metazoa > Chordata > Actinopteri > Cyprinodontiformes > Poeciliidae > Poecilia > Poecilia picta. Next base: position 27,547,953 of record CM065370.1, read on the forward strand.
TTAAACCAGATCAAAGGTTTTAAACAGGTTAAAGGTTTTAAACCAGGTTAAAGGTTTTAAAACAGGTTAAAGGTTTAAACCAGATCAAAGGTTTTAAACCAGGTTAAAGGTTTTAAACCAGGTTAAAGGTTTTGAACCAGGTTAAAGGTTTAAACCAGATCAAAGGTTTTAAACAGGTTAAAGGTTTTAAACAGGTTAAAGGTTTTAAACCAGATTAAAGGTTTTAAACCAGGTTAAAGGTTTTAAACCAGATCAAAGGTTTTAAACAGGTTAAAGGTTTTAAACCAGGTTAAAGGTTTTAAACCAGATCAAAGGTTTTAAACAGGTTAAAGGTTTTAAACAGGTTAAAGGTTTTAAACCAGATTAAAGGTTTTAAACCAGGTTAAAGGTTTTAAACCAGGTTAAAGGTTTTGAACCAGGTTAAAGGTTTAAACCAGATCAAAGGTTTTAAACAGGTTAAAGGTTTTAAACAGGTTAAAGGTTTTAAACCAGGTTAAAGGTTTAAACCAGATTAAAGGTTTTAAACCAGATTAAAGGTTTTAAACCAGGTTAAAGGTTTTAAACCAGATCAAAGGTTTTAAACAGGTTAAAGGTTTTAAACCAGGTTAAAGGTTTTAAACCAGATCAAAGGTTTTAAACAGGTTAAAGGTTTTAAACAGGTTAAAGGTTTAAACCAGATTAAAGGTTTTAAACCAGATTAAAGGTTTTAAACCAGGTTAAAGGTTTTAAACCTCTTCAAACTGAACGTTTCTGTTCCAGCCTCAGTCTGAAGCCTCTTTGTTCTGCGGTGGTTTGTTTGCTCTTGTTTTTCTCGGCGGTTCACCACATCCACATCAGAAAGTCTCGTTTTCCATCTGATCATCAAACAGAACAACAAAACATCGACTGGAACAAACTTTATTTAACCTTAAAGCAAATATAACAAGAATGAGGCAGATTTTATACATAAATATTAATAATAATGACACTTATGATGGAAACAGAAGCTCAGTCTTTTAGTAATGATATTAAAGGACCATAAAAAAATAAAACATGTCAAATTAAATCCTTCAGATTCTGGAAATGATTTTATCTCTTAGCTGTTTGTTTATGAATTTACTATAGAGTTACAATATGTTTTAATAATAATAACACATTAATATTCATCTCTTATAAAAATAACTGACATGATGTTCATGGATCCGTCATCGTCCATCAGTTGGTCTGACTGGAGAATAAACCACGTCTGGTTCTGGTTCTGGTTCTGGTTTCGGTTCTGAAAACAAATAAAACAGAATTATACCAACTGGGTCCTTATGAATATATAGTATTATTTTGTTAATGTTACAATCATAAAATATTAATAAATAAATTCTCTCCAGGTTCTAATGCTAAATAACGTGATATAAAAAAAGTTTTGATGCTGGTTGATCAATAGCAGATCTTCAAACAAGATCAAAACAATAAGAACAGTAAAAACTCAAAACAGATTTAAAATGTAAAAAGAAAAATTATTGTTTCATAAAGAATCAGCAGCCATGTTATCATCATAGCTCCTTGTTAAAACCAGCATGTTTTTCTAATGAGCTGCAGTCTGAGGTGAGTGACGACATGATGCTAATCTGGAATATCATCAGAAATCATTTTATAGAGATTAGATTTAATCCTGGGAGGATTTAAGATTATTTGAGTCCATCATCCTGCCAGAGACAGACTAGATTAATAAACATGGAGATGTATTTGTATTGATTTATATTTATTAACTCAACTCAAATATTAGCATCTTCTGTCATATCTGACCAGATTCTATCAGGAAGTCGATAAGAAGCTGTATTGATCCATGAAGCTTCACTGGTTTAGATCTGATCAGATTTATATAGATTTAAATGATTGATCTTTTTCTCCCTCCATGGTTTCAGATGGAGAACCTCAGGGCTCAGTTCTCGGGTCAGTTATAGTTATTATTACTGTTAGTTATTTTTATGTCTACATGGTTTATTTAGTCTTTAGTGACAGGAAGAAAATCAGGATGTTTCATATTTTATTGTCTCCAATGATCCTTGATAAACATTTTAGTTTCACTTGTATCATGCTGACAGTTTTCCTGAATATTAAAGAGAATCAGTTTATTTTGCTGATAAATTATTTATTATTATAAATTATATATTTGGTGATCACTGATGAACTGAAGGCTGAAATTTAAACATTTAACAGCAGAAACTTTAAATGTTTCCCAGATTTAATAGTTTCTCTAAATTCAGCTCCTCTTTATTCTCCTGATTTTCTTTCTGTCTGTTTTCTGTTTCTGAAGTCATGTCAGACTGAAGTGAAGAAGTTTCAGCAGGAAGTGACATGAGATGAAGATCTGCTCCTCCTCTTCCTCAATTCATCAGTTCATCAGACATGTTGTTTCCAGCCTGCAGGTTGAAACCAGTAAAGTTTAGTGGAGGAGAGTCGGTACCTCTGGTTCTGTTGGGTCTGATGTTGATCTGTCCATAGCTGATGTCTGTTGTCCTCATGTCTGTTGTCCTCACTGCAGAGTAAACTGGACCCGGATCAATCTCTGAACAACAGATTACAGGTGTTAGAGGTTCTGTTAGGGTTCAGATCAACATGTTTTATGGTAGAAAAGTTTCTTTTAATGGTTTTGCTGGTTTTGTCCAGCATGTGAATCTATGAACGTGTGAATCAGACCTCAGAGCTGCTCACTTCCTCTAAAACTCGTAAACAAAGCGTTGAGTCAGGCCTTGTTCACAGAAACACAGCAACACCTTCAGAACCGCACTGAGCCGCTCAGGTTGGACCAACCAAAGGTTTATTTATAAACCGTCAGACGTTTCCTGTGGTGAACTGAGGAACTTTGCTGCTTGACAAACTTCACTGGAAACAGCAGCAGGAAGTTTGGTGGTTTAAGAGTCCAGCATCGTTACAGACGAGCTAAATAGTTAAATGCTTAAATGCATATTAAATCTCAGATATTAAACTACAACTGAAAATAAAAACGATCAGATTAAAGCCGAGTCTGGTCTCTACCTCTGCTCCTCTGCTGGTCTCTGGTCTCTCTGATGTTTATCTGTCCATAGTCGACGTCTCCAGTTCTCACTGCAGAGTAAACCTGAGCTGGATCTGGAAAAACAACGTATAAATAATATTAGTGCAATAAATTATGTTACTGCAGGTATAAGTGGATCTGTTAGCATGTAGATTAGAACTAAAAGAACTTGGCTGAGTCATTATTTCAGAGAAATGTAACAATTTGGACACATTTTAACAGTTTTTTTACTCTGCTGCTGTTAATGACATGTAAATGTATGAATGTTTGTGACAAACAGACCACAGAGCTGCTCACTTCTGCTAAATAAAGGTTAACGAGGCTCAAATAGACCCTGAGAGTTTGTTCGCTCTGACACCATCAGACTGACTGAACTGTAAATGTCTCTTATGTTGAACTGGTTTTGTCATGTTGATTAAAATGTATTGTGTCTATTAAATAGTTTCAACTTAAACAACATTTAAGCTTAAGTTCATCATATGGGTCCTAAGATTCAAAATGTTTGAACAAGTTGTTAAACATGTTGACAACCTGCCAAATTTATATTTAATACATTTATATTATCTTTATTTGACAAGGTGTCCAGACTGTCAACACACCATCAGAAATAAGACATAACATCTGTCATGAACATGAAGAGTCTTTATGAATGTTTATGACAGTGTCATGAAGTGTCATTCGGTAAATAATGACACTTTTAATGCAAAGTTGCTCTAAAAGTTTCATTGAAAGTTAATTAAAATGCCAACTTTGCATTAAAATGTCATTATTTGTTCATAACATCATCTTCAAAATAAATTCACTCTGATCAAAGTTCTTTGAAATACAGAGACAAAATCACGGGTAACTTTTTTTATATTAAAGTCCTGCAGATTATAAGCAGCTCCAGTTTGACCTGCATGTTTCCTTCAATAACAGGAAGCTGGACGACCACAGAACAGTTGTCCTGTTAGCTGTTAGCCTGCTAGCTTTAATAAACACAGAGCTGTTAGCCTGTTAGCTGTTAGCCTGCTAGCTTTAATAAACACAGAGCTGTTAGCCTGTTAGCTGTTAGCCTGCTAGCTTTAATAAACACAGAGCTGTTAGCCGGTTAGATGTTAGCCTGTTAGCTGTTAGCCTGCTAGCTTTAATACCCACAGAGCTGTTAGCCTGCTAGCTTTAATAAACACAGAGATGTTAGCCTGCTAGCTTTAATAAACACAGAGATGTTAGCCTGTTAGCCTGCTAGCTTTAATAAACACAGAGCTGTTAGCCTGCTAGCTTTAATAAACACAGAGCTGTTAGCCTGCTAGCTTTAATACACACAGAGATGTTAGCCTGTTAGAATGCTAGCTTTAGTAAACACAGAGCTGTTAGCTGTTAGCCTGCTAGCTTTAACAATCACAGAGCTGTTAGCCTGCTAGCTTTAATAAATGCAGAGATGTTAGCCTGCTAGCTTTAATACACACAGAGATGTTAGCCTGTTAGCCTGCTAGCTTAAATAAACACAGAGCTGTTAGCTGTTAGCCTACTAGCTTTAGCAACCACAGAGCTGTTAGTCTGCTAGCTTTAATAAACGCAGAGATGTTAGCCTGTTAGCTGTTAGCCTGCTAGTTTTAATACCCACAGAGCTGTTAGCCTGCTAGCTTTAATAAACACAGAGATGTTAGCCTGTTAGCCTGCTAGCTTTAATAAACACAGAGCTGTTAGCCTGCTAGCTTTAATACACACAGAGATGTTAGCCTGTTAGCCTGCTAGCTTTAATAAACACAGAGCTGTTAGCTGTTAGCCTGCTAGCTTTAACAACCACAGAGCTGTTAGCCTGCTAGCTTTAATAAATGCAGAGATGTTAGCCTGCTAGCTTTAATACACACAGAGATGTTAGCCTGTTAGCCCGCTAGCTTTAATAAACACAGAGCTGTTAGCTGTTAGCCTACTAGCTTTAGCAACCACAGAGCTGTTAGCCTGCTAGCTTTAATAAACGCAGAGATGTTAGCCTGTTAACTGTTAGCCTGTTAGCTGTTAGCCTGCTAGCTTTAATAAGCACAGGCTGCAGAAACACTCAGAGAAACAGTGAGCAGCAACCAAAACCATCTGGCTAAAGGGTCAAAGCTGCACTGGAAATAAAAAACAAACGTCTCTAATTTAGGTAAAATAAAGCTGTTGTTACTGAAAACATTTAAACTATTAGCTAGAAAAGGTGAAGCAAAGATTTACGTAACAAAAGTTAATATGCAGAGAAAACAGACAACAGTCAGTTTTGGTGAGTTAATATAATCTGATGGTAAAGAATAAATGATAAAATAAAGATTAAGCTCAGCTGATTCAGGGTCATAGAAGTAAATCAAGGAGCTTCTGATTGATTTCTGATTAGTCAAATGAAGCATAAACTAAATAAAAAACCTTCTTTATAGAGAATTAGAGCCTTGATCTTGGTAAGACATTTATTTTTTGTATTTTTGAACGATCAGTTGAACAGATAAATATCTTTACTATGCAGCAGAAAATGGAAAACATGTTTGAGGACATGAGGTTTTACCTCTGCTGCTTCTGATTGGCTGCTGCTGATAACTGAAGGTTTTCAGATCACTGTATGTGATTTCATGTTCATGTTTCCCTTCATCTGAAATACAGCAGAACAAACATCAAACCTCATTAGAGAAACTTTCATTAAACTAGTCTGAAGTTTATGAACAAGCAAAACATGCAAAAAATAAGTGCATCAAATTTGAAGTCTGATCAAAATGAATGAAAATGTTACTGATATTCAAGACTCACCTTCAGGTTTCCTGCAGAAACATCGTCTCACCAGAAGAACCAGAAGAATTAATGAGAGCAAAACCAGAGAGATAAAAATGGCAGCAACGACTGTGATGGTGTGAAAAGATGAACCAGGAGGAGGAGAGATGGAGGATGGAGGAGGAGTGGAGCTGATTCTCCCTGAAATCAATCAAAGTAATAATTTATTTCTTGTCTCCTGATGAAGGTTAAATCAAACAAAGAAGCTGCTGACCTTCCACAGAGATCCAGCTGGATGGAGACTCTCCCTGACCGCTGATGCTGCACTTATAGTGACCTTCATCAGAGCTGGAGACATGGAGGGTCATGTGACCTGATGGTCCATCACCAATGAAGGATCCATCTTTATAGAAAGCAGCTGGGAGGTTGGAGAAAGTCTGATCATGGCATCGTAACGTGACGTCATGTCCCTCCATCACAGGGAGGACAGGACTCTGCAGGATCACTGATCCACCTCAACACAGAGACAAACTACAGCATCTCATCCATTTACACACAGCAACACTAACTCCACAGTCTGATCTTACCAGAGACAGAGAGCTGGATGCTGCTGCTGCTGATGGAGGAGGATCCAGACTCACACCAGTAAACACCAGAGTCATATGTGAATAAGTGGCTGATTTCACAGGTAGAACCAGCAGCTTCTCCCCATCCATCTCCACATGGCTTCCTGGTTCCTCTGGTTGTGTTTCTCCTCACAGTCCATCCATCTGAGATGTTTCCATCCTCACAGGTCAGAGTCACTGATTCTCTCACAAAGAACTGAGATCTGCTGGGACTCAGAGTCAGACGAACGGCTGGAAGGAAAAACTTCCTTTGGTTTATTTTCATCAAAGCTTCAGGTCAGCAGAAAAACTCTGAATCTGAAATAGCTTTTTTCTTTCTTTTTTGTCAGAATAGCAAAATAAATAATAATACTGCAAGATCCCTGGTCTTTAAAATGGATGACAAAAAAAAAATCTACAAAACAACAAACTTTTTGTTGACCTTTCCAGCAAAGCTTTTAGTTTTACTGGTTATGACTATGTTTATCATTTGTTAGAAAAGCCAAATAGCTGATTTTAAACTTTAAATGTTCTTAACATATTTGTAACTCGATTGTAGGAAAGCGCTAATACAAATATTTATCCTGAAAAAGTGTAAAACAGGAATTTCACAAACCTTGGTTTTTTGTCCAGCATAACACGGAGGCCAGAGCTACGAAGGGAAAAGAAGATTAAATTTAAATGAGCAATTTATCCTCTGATCTCACCCTCAGCTGGTTTATTCAGGAGAACTAAAGATTTTATTCACTAGCCCATATGGTTTCTATTCAAATTATGACCTCTAGTCTTAGTGAAAAAGCATTAATCCAAAAACTGAAGTCACTGTTTGACTGATCCCATAATTGCTGTTAACTGTCCAGACCTACAATTATAATGACTAGACATGAAGTGGAAAATGTAGTTGATGAGTTTTAAGACTGAAATTTAAATCTCTGTTTGAGGTCCCTGTGCTTAGTGGAGTTCTAATGGTATTACAGTGAAAAATGTTTCCTCAGCTCTTTCTCACGGTGTCAGTAGGCCTGTCACAATGGCAAATATTGCTGGACAGTTAATTGTCCCAGAAATTATTGTGATAAACGATAATATTGTCATTTTGAAACCATTAACTAACAGCACAAAAATTGCATAGCAATGCAAAACTCCCTCTCAGAGCTCAATAAACTAATCTCAAAATAACATTTAGCATTTAACAATAACTGAACTTTTAAATATAAAGTAATTGGGAGGGGATATGAGGGATTTTGCATTGGTCAAGAGAATAAAACATGCAGGATGCCGGACCTCCAGGACCCACTTTGGACAGCCCTGCTTTAGGCACTGTTCACATTCAGATCCTCCAGTTGATGGCAGGGGGGACAGAGGGCCAAACCCCACAAGATGCCAAATCGTGTAATTTGTTCATGTGAAATTTCTAGCTCATACACACAGACTAGCAGCGCTACACAAGAAAGTTGAAAATTGAACCCAACACATGGGAAAACTGGAGGACGACTGACGCTTTTAGCTCCTTGTGTGTTTATCCATTACCAAAGAGACGAGATGGAAGAAGTAATTCACCAGAGTGAAGCTTTTAGTCATCTAGCCTCTTTGGTAGAAAGAGAGACAGACGAGACAAAAACAGACAAGCAATATTATTGCGCTCATTATGAGGAGTTGCTTGGTCGTTAACATCGATGATGTTTATTGAATCTTTGCATTTGGGGTTGATAAATAGAAACATTCATTAAAACAACATGGTACAAAATATAATGGTAACACAATATTGAACTTTGAGTATTTTAATAATTTATATATTAGGACGGCTATTTTTTCATCAAAACTCCAGCCATTTATGGTATTTTCTACTAAGCCTTTCATTTCTTCCTAAATCTTTCTGCCATTCAAGTTCTTTTCCAATCTGAAGGTCATATTTCCTTTATAGAAAGCAGAATGTTTTCCTACTTACAGAGCAGAAGTCTGACAGATGTCCTCATTCTTTGTTTCTGTCAGAGAACTGACTGTTTCCTTTAGTTATTGTCACAGACCAAGTAAAACCCGCCCCCTTCCTTCTTCCTCTGAGAAGCTGCAGATACTACAATGCATTATGACGGATTAAACTACAGTAATTACATGACCGCTACAGAATCTTCTCACAAAATAATTAATAACATATCTAATATAGCAGTTAATCTGTTAGAGCTGATGACGAATTTCATAGGATAATTAGTGTAATAATAAAACACAGAACAAAGAATGCTTTGTAAAAAAAAGAAAAAAAGAAATCCATGTATTACATACAATATAAATCAATAGCTAATTTGCAACCCAGGATTGTTTATCACCTAGATAAAATGATAAATAAGAATAAACATTGATTAACCTGAAACAGGTCGGACAAAAACATCAAAAGAAATGAGCTAAGACACAGCAGAAGCTGCAGTAAAAATGCCTTTATGTTTTATAAAGTATATTGATCATCATTACACCCAACACTGATTATTAGCTCTTAGACCTGTCAATTAAAGCTCAATGCCTTCTTTGTCCACTAGAGGGTGCTGTTTACTCAGCAGCATTAGAGAAGAAGGATGATTGAAGGGGCGCGGTGGGGGGTGGGGGGGGATCCCATTTCATTATTGCATTACGATTAAAAGGGACATTTCTTAACAGTATTTTTTGGGGCGGGGACGGCAAAGTTAAATTGAAATGTAACATAAAAAGTGGTTTAAAAAGGTTTTTTTTACATGTTCAAACTGCAGGACCAAAAATGATTAGTAAATATGCAAATTAAATGTGTTTTTCTCAGGTCTCTGTTGAGACCTATAGAAATCAAACTAAGATTCAAATGTTTCTTAAGATCTGAGTTTGGTTCAGAGTCACAGATCTAATCTCTGATACACCTTTACAAAAACTTAAGGCTTTAAATAAAAACAAGTTTTAATGAGAGACTCCACTTGATAAAATTCCTCATAATCATTGATTTATTGCAGTGGTTCTCAATACCAATCATGTATTATTTAAATTATAATTTGTTAAGTTGTTTTATTTTAAACCTTCTTGGGTTTTGCCATGTGCTGAGAACCTATTAGTGGGTAGAAATAATGAATTTCTGGAAAGTATCATAACTTCCCAGGAATTTTATAGAAAAATATTCTATAGTCTACATTGAACATGGTAAGGAATAAAGACATATTTTCTGTTTTTCTATCTATTGTCAGTTGCTTGCGATCGGCTCCAACACACAGAGCTGTCAGCCACTCAACACTCAACGTTCTGCACCTGCCTCCTGTTTCAAACTGTTTTTATTAATGAGAGAGTTAGAGGGTTAAACATAATCATATTTGAGTCCTTTGACAAGAAAAAATAGATAGAGCCGCTGTGAAAACATGTTTATTATTATTACCGCTTTGGTGCATAAAACTGATTGAAAATCAATTAATTTACAGCATATTTATGTCTGTTAAGGCTCAGAACGGCACTGAAAGCTGTCATTGAACAACAGAGACAATCAGATGACTGATTACCTGCGATAATAACTCAGAAATTGTCCAAATAGTTTGAATGTATTTTTATTTCTTTTCTACTTACGGAAAGTTTCTGTTTATATTTTGTTGATATGTTGATGTCAGGATCCAAGATGGCGCCGGTGTGTGTAGCTGCTCGTCTGTCATTCTCATGTTTGCTGATACTGTTTTTGACCTTGTTAGGAAGAAAAACATTTATAACTATTAAATTTAGGTAAAACAACTTGGCTCTGGTTTCTTCCCTGTCCCAGATTCTTTCCGAGTCTGCAGGCCGCGTGCGGAGACAGAACCACAACAATGCATGTTGACGTCACAGAAATGCAGAATTTAATCCAATCAGAAGAAAGTATAAGACAACACAGACATTTAAAGAAACACAGACATACATTAGTTACCTGAGAGGAGAAGACAGAAAGAAATATCAAAGACGTCTTTGGAGAAAGAGTCAGCCCAAAAGGAGCTAAAAATCGGCTATTTCTGCCTTATTCTCCTTGCGTATAGGTTTTTATACCAGTAGGTGTGTTTTCCTCTGTAATATATTCAAATAAGGCGTAACTCTGCTCGACCAACTGGAAGCTGTTTCTGACCCTGTTCAAATTCAGAAATTTCCTGGAATTCATTCAAAAGACAAAAGATCGGCTTCTCCTTTGTGTTTTAGATACGTTGAAGCATAATGTCTCCGATCCTCTGTTGGTTTATGGTTTTTCACAGATTGGTGCCAAACAGCTGGAACTTCCACTGCTGGTGTCCCAAAGACTAAAGGGCTAATCTGAGATCTTATGAAACAATTCACTTTAAACTAAAAATAAGGTAAATAAACCAGAATAAGTTTCTAAATTCCAAAACTATATTCGACTATTTCCATCAAGTCAGGTTAAATTTTAAAAATAACTTATTTTAACTATATTTTCTTACTGGTATTCAGCTTCCAGCCATCTGGGCAAAGAGAAACAGATTAAGGAATTTCACAGTTTAGCTGTGAAATTCAGGTTTTCTGTCTCGGTCTGCCAGGAACAAACCTTTACTTCTGTATTGTAATTCAATATGAAGTTATCTCCAAAAATGTTTTATTGTGGACAGCCTCTCCAAAATCCGTCCTGATATTAAATTAAAAAACAATATATATAACAGAAAATATGCTACAATTGCTGTTTTTTCCTAATCTAATTGAACAAAAATTGAACAATCCTAAACAATTCTCTAATACAGAACAAAACATTTTCAAATACATTTATCATCCACTAATACTAAATATTATAATTTTCAGTCAGAGCATGCAATAACTAAAAGAAATCTTTTACAATTTCAATGTTACTGATTTAAACAGTTTATAACCTCCCATGTATCCACGGAAGGCTTTTGATGTTCCGTGAGCTGCCTGAGTTCCTGTTTTCCCAAGAGAATTTAAATGATGGTGTCCTCTGGCTCTTTCTCCAGCTTTGAGTTTATTTGAGATGAGACACGTAAACCCAGTTTTCTGTGCCGTTTACCGGCCCCCCAAATACAATAAGGATTTTATAAGCGACTTCTGACTTTTTATCTGGGATTTTAACCAACTATGAACAGGTTCTTATTGTTGGAGACTTAAATATGTCATGTTTAATTCCAGAACCCACATGCAAGAACACGACCAGGAGAATGCATTTCAAAACAATAATTTGGTTTATTGTAACAGTGTAGAGGAATGGGAGTGAGTGTGGAGCAGGAATCAGGATTAGAACCACCAGAGGAGCCACTGTTGACGAGAGGTAGAGGTAAGACCTTGATTTACACGGAGTAACAGATCTGATGTTGGAGGCTTATTTAGAGCTGGATGGGTGACTTATCAGAGCAGACGGAGATCCGGAGGAGACGAGGAGAACCAGGGGCCGTAGGAGGACGGACAGGTAGGACGGCTGTGTGGAGGGCGAGCTGATGGCTGACCAGGATCCGGCGACTGAGAAACCGGAGGGTTTTGAGCACCGACAAGTATGTACTGCCGCGTCCCACAGGAATCCGCAGTGAACAAAGGGACCAGGGAGGGAGAGCTCAAGGACGGCAACCGTTGGGTAACTCCAAGAGCATCGAGGAAGCAGGCGGGGTTCACAGGAGTTAGTCTAAACTCCGGTCTAGAGAACCACTGGGAAATCCTCAGGGGAAACCTGGCGAGGAGCAAACAAAGACAGAGTTACTTCAGGAGCTACTCAGAGGACCTCTCACTGGAACGTTCGATTACCAGGTAAACAAAGACTCAGGCAACGACGTGTCAGCTGCCGCTTCTTAAATATCCACAGCATCAGTCCTCCCAATGCGCCACAGGTGTGTCCACAGGTTCTCCCACTCGCTGCTCCAAAGGCTCTGCTCACAGGCGGCATCTGGTGGGGGAGTGTGGAAGCAGCAGGCTTCCACGACAAAGAAAAACATACCAAACAAAAAACAACACAGCCTCCAACCTGACAAAATAGACACGTGGCTCTCCTGATAAGCCTCTGGTAAAGGACTTTTCAAGCCTTCTGGACTCTTTTAACCTGGTCCAGGCCGTATCCGGTCCAACACATGAGCACAGACACACATTGGACCTGGTTATTTCCTGTGGTCAGCCTGTAACTAACCTGGAAATCTGTGACTCTCTTCTCGATCACCTGCCTGTTTTATTCACTGTTAGTTTGACACCTACTGCAGTTAAAACTCGCTGCTGTTCAGGGCTGTTGGATTATTAACCCTTCCACTGCCACTCAGTTCTCCACTGCTTTTCTTCAGCTCTGTGGATCATCTGACTTCCTCCAGTCTGATACTGAAGAGCTCTGGTCCTGGTTCTGGTCCTGGTTCTGGTCCTGGTTCTGGTCCTGGTTCTGTTCTTCCTGTCAAACCATCCTGGACTCGGTTGCTCCATTAAAAACCAGGCAGCCAAGGATTAAACCTGAGCCTTGGTTTAATGACAGAACTCGGATTAAACCTGAGCCTTGGTTTAATGACAGAACTCAGATTAAACCTGAGCCTTGGTTTAATGACAGAACTCAGATTAAACCTGAGCCTTGGTTTAATGACAGAACTCAGATTAAACCTGGGCCTTGGTTTAATGACAGAACTCAGATTAAACCTGAGCCTTGGTTTAATGACAGAACTCAGATTAAACCTGAGCCTTGGTTTAATGACAGAACTCAGATTAAACCTGAGCCTTGGTTTAATGACAGAACTCAGATTAAACCTGAGCCTTGGTTTAATGACAGAACTCAGATTAAACCTGAGCCTTGGTTTAATGACAGAACTCAGATTAAACCTGAGCCTTGGTTTAATGACAGAACTCAGATTAAACCTGAGCCTTGGTTTAATGACAGAACTCAGATTAAACCTGAGCCTTGGTTTAATGACAGAACTCGTGCTGCAAGGAAGGAATGTTGTCGTGTTGAATAAAGGTGGAAAAAGGATAAACTGCATGTTACCCTTCAGATTTTAAAAGACTGTTGGTGTCTCTACCAGAGACGGTTAAAGAGGTTAAAGGGAATATTTGGCAAACATCATTTCCTCAAACAGCCATAACCCTCGTGTTTTATTTAACACCATTGACTCTGTGCTTAATATTCCACTGAATGCCTGTTTGGAAGCTTCTCCTGACATGTGTGATAATTTTCTGCATTTCTTTATTGAAAAGGTTGGTAGTACCAGGGTCTTATCACAGCTCCTGACTCTGACTCTCTGATTTTGTCCCTTCCTCTGCTGCTTTCAATCAGTTTGAACCTGTGACTGTCTCACTTTTAGAGGACGTGGTTGGACACATTAAGCCATCAGGTTCCCCACATGATCCTGTCCCTCCATGATTCTTTAAAGATAGTTTATCTAGCATATGTCAGCCTGTTCTTGCTATTATAAATATCAGTCTGTCCTCAGGTGTGGTGGCTGCTGGTTTTAAACATGCAGTAATGCAGCCACTGCTTAAAAAACCTGGAATGATCCGACTGCTCTGGCAAATTATCGGCCGATTTCAAAGCTGGATTTTTTTTATAAGGTTTTACAAAAAAATTGTGTACTGTCAGCTGAAACAGTTTTTAGATGACATTGGCATTCTGCAGGATTTTCAGTCAGGTTTTAAAACTCTTCATAGTACAAAATCTGTTTTAATAAGAGTTTTTAATGACGTCCTTTTTGCATGTGATTCTGGTAACAATGTTGTTCTGATTTTACTTGACCTACCTGCTGCCTTTGATACAGTCGACCATGACATTTTAATATTACACCAAGTTGTTGGTATTGATGGGACTGTTCTTAAATGGTTCTGGTCCAACCTGGAGGACAGAACATTTTCAGTGAAAATTAGTGACTCTGAATCATCTGCTGCTTCAATGTCTTATGGTGTCCCCCAGGGCTCAATTCTGGGCCCACTGCTTTTCTCTCTTTACTTATTGCCTCTGGGTTCTATACTTAGGAAACATGGGATTTTGATTCATTGTTACACTGATGACTGTCAGATTTATTTGCCCCTGAAGCAGAAGGATGGACAATCTATCAACCATCTCCTGCATGTCTTGGTGATATTAAAGCTTGGTTGGCCTTGAACCTTTTAAATTGTAATGAAAACAAAACAGAGGTGATGGTGTTTGGACCCAGTGGCTCCTGTGAGTCGTCCTCTGTTGACCTGTGACCTTTGGAGGTTTATTTTAAACCTGTTATTACAGATCTTGGTTTAAGGTGGACAGTGGTTTTAAGGTGGACAGCCAAATCAGAGCCGTGGTTAAGTCCAGCTTTTATCATTTAAGGCAATTGACATCAGTAAAATATTTTCTTTCCAGCAGCATTTTGAAACAGTGATCCAGGCTTTTATTTCTTCTCGATTGGATTTTACTGTAACTCACTTTATCTGGAGTCAGTCAGTCGCTGCTCTCACGTCTGCAGCTGGTTCAGAAGCTGCTGCACGACTTTTAACAGGAACTCAGAAGAGGGAACATGTGACCTCTGACCTGCCTCACTTCACTGGCTGCCTGTATATTTTAGGATTCATTTTAAAATTCTTGTTTGTTTTTAAATCACTACATAATCTTGCCCCGGCTGAACCTCTCTGAGCTTCTTCACCCCTACATACATTATCAGACTCTCAGGTACCGAGATCCAGGAGGAAGCTCAGAGGGACAGGAAGCTCAGAGGACAGGAAGCTCAGAGGGACAGGAAGCTCAGAGGACAGGAAGCTCAGAGGACAGGAAGCTCAGAGGGACAGGAAGCTCAGAGGACAGGAAGCTCAGAGGACAGGAAGCTCAGAGGACAGGAAGCTCAGAGGACAGGAAGCTCAGAGGACAGGAAGCTCAGAGGGACAGGAAGCTCAGAGGACAGGAAGCTCAGAGGGACAGGAAGCTCAGAGGACAGGAAGCTCAGAGGACAGGAAGCTCAGAGGACAGGAAGCTCAGAGGACAGGAAGCTCAGAGGGACAGGAAGCTCAGAGGACAGGAAGCTCAGAGGACAGGAAGCTCAGAGGACAGGAAGCTCAGAGGACAGGAAGCTCAGAGGACAGGAAGCTCAGAGGGACAGGAAGCTCAGAGGGACAGGAAGCTCAGAGAGGACAGGTCTTTCTCTGTCACTGGTCCTAAGTTATGGACCGACTTGCCTTTGCAGGTCAGAGGCTCCTTCACTGTCCACTTTTAAAGTTCGTCTTAAAACCCATTTATTCTACTTGGCTTTTAACTCCAGCGGGATCTAGTTTTAAAGTTTGTTTTTGTTTTTAAACTGTAAGAATTTTTATTTTATTTTATTATGTTGTGTTTTAATGTCCAGCACTTTGTATCAGCTGTGGCTGTTTTAAAGTGCTTTATAAATAAAGTTGGATTGGATATCATAGGTTTATTGTGGCTTTTATACTAAAGAAAAAGATATAAAACGTCTGATATTTCACAACGAGATATTAACATTCATGAAAAAACCTTATATAACCTTTTATCAAGGCAGAAAGTACGGCGGCCCGTAGGAAAGGCTCACAGTATCAGTTATGCTGCATGAACTGATCAGTAGATTATTGTGAGGGAACAGAAAAGAAAAGAAATCCCCATGTCCCCGGAGGCTCTGTATTATATGACACCGGATGTCATTAATGGCCACATGCCTGCATATCTTGGAGCCCTGACCCTGCTCCTGTGTGAAGTGGGAGCCTGAAGTTTGCACTTTTAACTGAACTGTGTTGCATAGTTAAACTCTCTGTGATCATTGAGGTCTTGCATGATAAATGATGTGTCTGTAGAGCTGCTGGGAGCCTGTTGTCACTTTTGCATTCAGAGGGTTATAGGAGCATGTCTGGCAGTGGAGATTTGTATGTTCTTAGTCTGCTAATAATCTGTCTGGACATCAGCTTCAGAACTCGCTGCCTTTGCAGAGATGAAGGCATCGTAAGTGATTCAACCCAACATATTAGCTCCGCTAACCACCAGGAGGCGCTGTAAAACACAAAATACAGTCAGACCCTTGGAAGATGGAAACTGAATTATATATCCATATCAAAAGAATTAGGCTTAATCAATAAATAATCACAACATATTTTGCTAAAAACATATGTAAACCACGTTACAAAATATATGAATTTGCTCCCAAAACAGATTAATTTTCTCCAGTTTCCCACTCTTGTCCTTTTTCTTCTTTTTCTTCAGTTAAGTACTAACATAAAAATCAATTTTATTCAACTCTTGGAGGTTTGACAGAATTAATGAAAAGTTAACACAGCTTCATACTGTAAGTTTATCCTTCACAAACTCCTATTAGACTCTCCTGACATTGTGCCACAAACTCCTACTATTTGACAAGTACTGCCAGATCAGTATAGAACAAGAATCCAGAGAAACACCTACTTATAAATTATGGACTTATTCTTATTTAACATGGGGAGCCAATATGTACTTTAACTTTTTTCTTTTGATTTTCTTTGTTATTTTGTTTGTATCTCCAAGTAATTGCCTTACTACTTATGCTGCCCTTACGATGTGTGCACTTACAAAGCTAGACAGCTAGCTAACACTTTAGTCGAAAATAATCCAGTCCTTGATAGTTTTGTTGTTTTATTTTCAACTGTTGATTTTTTTAGTTTTTAGTTTTTTGTAAAACTGTAACAAAGCACATACATGTCGATTAGACAATATACAGAAAACAACTAGACTACAGAAAACAGATGGCTCTCAATTCTCACCAATTAGCTAACGATGTAGCATTTAAGACTGATTGGGAAAAATCGAACTTTTCTTATAAAAATATAACACAAAACTGAAATTACAATAAATGAAATGAACTTACAGACAAATAGTGTCCAAGGAACAAACGTGTCTGAAGGACAGTCGATGACACCATGCGTGCAGCTGGACAAGTTCTGCTCGACTGACCAAATTAAATACGTGAACAATGTCCACTAGGTGTCACTAAGGCTCTATATTTTCACCTCCAATGCAACACTGGAAAACCAAACAAAAACACAATGATGGAGTCAGCACACTACTTATTTAGGTTAAAAATCTAAAACTTGCTACATTTATTTACTTAAAGAGTTGAAGTCAGTAGACACAACTAAATGTGGCTCAAATGTTTTACAGTGTAGGAAATATGTAAAGGAGGAACCATCACAAAACTTCTGTTTTCTTTCTGATTTCATGTCGTTTACTATCTGAATGTGTGATCAGAGTTTAAACTTTTGCTCTGCCTTCTAACATGTCTTTAGTATTGAGAATTGACTCCAAAAACATTTTCCCTCCCACCTTATTCCTTTAACTGGTTCCCTCCATTGTACTGAGCTAAACACCCACATGAAAATAAATGAGATGTGGAGCTAGAAATGCTCCTCCTCTTCAGTATGAAAACTGAGGCGGGACATGAACACCATTTCATTTCTGAGAGAACTCCGCTCTAACGTTTCAGCAAAATGACTGCAGCTGCTCTTTTCCTCCTGCTAATGACCCACCTACTCTGCTCTGCTGACGCAGGTGAGATAGGCACATACACACACACACACACACACACACACGCACGCACGCACGCACGCACGCACGCACGCACGCACGCACGCACACACACACACACACACACACACACACACACACACACACACTCTCTCTCTCTCACCAGGACACCACACCCATATTTAGCCCTCACAGACAAACACACACAGGAATACAAAGGGACAATGACGTCCTTAAGATATTTCTGAGGAGATATGAAGCCTAAACCCAAATTCAAGCTGGACGTCTTGTGCCTCACCTGCTTCATCTAATCACTGCGTCACGCTCATCGCCTCCAACCTTCACACTGGACCTCGACCCGCCGCGTCCAATCATTAATCAAGCCTCTGCTTATAAGGATCCACACCTTTTCCAGCTGTGCTCCACCTTCTCCACCAGCATCCTTCAGTTCTCCAGGATGTCCTCCTTTATTGATGTCCATCACCAGTGTCGGGCCCTGGGGGGACAGCATCCCTAATCAGCACTGGGGATGTTCACCCGAGTTCACAGCTCGAATCTCCAGCCGGGACCCGAGCGCCAAAGAACCTTATTCGTTTTGTCAATAAATATTTAAATCGTTCTTTTTCTCTGTCTGAGTTTTTCCAGATTGATTTGTAGCAGGCTGGACTTTAAAACTCATGTCTTGTCACAACTCAGTGTTTTTCACCAAGTAATTTCTTTTTTGTTGAAAATATATCTTTATCTAACTTAGATATTCATAACTGTTAGGTGAAATTTTACTAACTGTAGTAGAATAAAGGCTTCTTTGACATTTGAAATGGATGTTACTGAATATTTATTTTTTATTTTTACCTAACTTGGATTGATGTGAATATCTAACCAGCCTGTAGCAGAAGGTGTTAGTCTACAAAATGTCTTCCAGAACAGTGTTTGGTCGTTCAACCCTTTCTAATTAAACAATCTATTGTTTAAACTATATTTCAGTCCAGAAATGTTTTGTTGGGACTTTTAACAGGCTCTGCTGGGTTCTACCACTTTCAGGTAGAAAAATGGTAGAACACACTAGTAGTAAACTAGTCAGTTCACTACTTACAGCTTATTGAAAGAAAATAACATTTTAATGCCTTATCATCACTTAGTACTTACAATAATAGTTAACCTTTTGCCCCTTACAAAACTCATATTGTTCTTTAACATTTTAAAAAGTTTGTCTTGTTGTCGATAACAAAAAAATACAATGAGCAAAGAAGAAATTCTAAGCAAAAAAAATTTCTAAATTATGAAGGAATCCACATTGTCATATAAAAAACAGATGTCTTTAGACAAAGTTGTCTAAAGTGAGGAGCTAATAGGTCAGCAGCTGTAGAAATGCTCTGTTAACCTGTTTTTGTTGTTTCTTGTGTAGATATGACCAGAATTGAAGCTAAAACTGGAGACAATGTACTTCTGCCATGTGATGCCACCAGATTCAAGCCCATCAAAACTGTAGAGTGGAGCAGACCTGATGAAAATAACAAATATGTCATTTCCTGTCCAAACCAAAACTCAGACCCAGTTATCACAGAAGATCAGTATAAAGACAGAGTGGAGCTCATGAACAGAACAATTGGAAATGTGTCAATATATTTACATGATGTTAGAACTAATGACAGTGGAACATATCAGTGTTATGTCCAACGGGGAGGAAGACGAACAAAGAGAGAAGTTAAACTCATCAGCACCATCAACCTGCATGTAGCTGATCCTCCAGGTGAGAGTTTGTCTCTGGATCAGAACCAGCAGCTCCTGGTTCTGATCCAGATCAGATGATGATGATGTTCAGTGGGATCAGACTAACTCCTGGTTCTGTTCTGCAGGGAACCAGGATGGAGGGAACAGAGACGGGTTGGGGGTCAGTCGAGGTCATGCTGGCCTGGTGGCTGCCTTTGCTGCAGTTTTTGTCATTGTTTCCATGGCGATGATAACAGTTATTATGAGGAAGAGGATCAAGCCTCCGTCTCCCCCTGATGATGCAGAGAAACCTCAGTTAATTTGACTGAAGCTTGTTTATGCAACATCATCAGCCAAAGCAGAGACAACATTGTCTTTAGTTAATAAGAACAAGAAAATATTAACAAGAGGGACATTTTTTATTTTGTCCTCATATTTGAATGTAAATGTGACCAAAACCATCCAGATCAATGATTTAATGATCAATTACTTTGCTTATTGCATCATTAACCTGATCAGTCAGACTGAGTCTGTGGCCGATTCCTCCATTAAACATGTGTCTCCTCCATGAATTGCTACCTTGTCGTGGTGGAGGGGCTTCAATGACTCTCATGTTCTGGGGGGTTAACAATCTTAGACCTGTCCTAGAGAGGAGTCAGACCAAGAGCAATTCAAACACCTTCACACATGTCTTAGTGCAGCGTTGGCTACAGAGATGGTTAAATAATGTAAAATAATTGGAAAAATGAATAATGTATTTTCTCTGGGTTCTTATTGATACTAAAGACGATGTTTAAACTGCTCTAATGCTTTATTATCTTCACTGTAGGTTCTGTAAATAATTTACTTGATGCCATAAATCAGTCTGTTAGTTACAGTCTGGCTTTGATCAGTTTTTATTGACTTGGTGTCTCTTTATATTTAATCTCAGTGAATCTAAAGTCTCACCACATGATGTTTCCTTTGTTACTGTCTGACCTTTAACCTGGTTGATAAAGTTTTTCAGAGAAGGACAAAAGTCTCCTGGTTGGTCAAATATAAAAGATTTTCATTTTATTTTGTGTAAAAAAATTCTGAATTACAAAATAAAAGTTAATTTTTTATAAACACAGATCATGTCTGGTTTTATGTTTGTCTTGTTTTTCATGCTGAGTCACATTTAAACTCCTTCAATCAGCAGCTTCACTGATGAAACATCAGATTCATAACCAGTAATCAGGAATATTTTCCCCTTGTTGACCAAAATTATTAATGAACTTTAAAACCAAAATGTCTGGAAGTTAATCTGGTTTGTCAAGGAAAAATGATTCAGTTTATCAGAAGAGAAGATTAAAAACTAATTCAGCTAAATGTGATCCAAACATGAAAATATAGATGAAAGCAAAATCATGTGGTGTTCAAAGTTTAAATAGAAAGTTTGTGGTATTTCAGTGAGAATATCAAATATTTTTATGTTTTACCTCATTTATTAATTAATGTTTAGTAACAAAAGGCCAGATGCAGCTTCAACCAGCAGCAGATTGTGTCTCTATCTCTCCATAACCAGACAGTCTGGATCTGTTCATTATTCTGGAGTTGATCATCTGATTAGTGAATTATGGATATTGTTGGTTTTCCTTATAAACTTGTTTCTGCACAATATGAAGGCTGATGCTCAGCATGAAGAATATTTGATATTTAAATATTATAAAATTTGTTGGTTCTTTTTTACCTGTAGACTTTCAGGGTCCAGGTGGATTTGGGTCATTTAGACCTCATGCAGTTTGAACATCAAGGTTTTGGCCATTGTGTCTGTTTTACTGTAAACCAGGGGTCCCCAAAGTGGGTCCTGGAGGCTTCCTGCACATTTCTCTCTCTGGTGGTATAACAACCTTCTCAGCAGGTCAATGCTCTCCTTCAGCCTCTCATGATCATCATTTGATCCAGGTGAGTTAAACCAGGGTGAGAATAAAACATGCAGGATGCTGGGGAACCAGGACCCACTATGGGCTCCACTGCTGTAAATGATTCAATCAACTGGTTCTACCTAAACTCACAGGTAAACATGATCAGGAAGAGAAACTGCAGAAATGTGACAGTGAGCATGAAAAGTGCTAAAAGATTAGTAGATAATAATAGTTAGCATTTTCATTTTGTTTTTCAGCATCATAGATGTTTTGCTGTTACTTCAGCAGGGATAGGTTTTGTTTTCTTCATAAGTCCTTCACCCTGAGGGATCAAGACACACCTGTCCTGTTCAGGCGTGTCGTTTCTGTTGTCAGTAATTTATTACCAACACTCCCTCAGGACTCTGTTCCAGGATGTGCTGTAGTGTGTCTTTTGAAAAGAGACCAACTGTCTCTCTGAATTAAATACAAAACCAGAAACTGATTTCATCAGGCCTTTACAGTTCAAACACTTTATGTATGAAGTCATTTTTAAATGGGACCATGCATTAATATCTATGTTTTTATTCAGGAGAGAACAGAAGCTGCTGTGGTTTCCCCTCCTCCACTCTGAATCATGAGCTGATTTCAACAAACATCAGCTTCCTTCCTGTAAATCGAGTCTCTATCAACGGTTAGACTGAAGCGAAGTATCAGTTACTGCTAGAAAACACACAATGGTGCTAAACAGCACTGCTGGTGGTAAATGTTTCTGAATTTTTAATGACTCCCCCCATAACTCCTGAATCTGTCCTGCTCTTCCTCTGGCCTCCTGCTGGAGATCAGGGAATCGTCCATCGTGACGATTCCCTGATCGTTATGATGGACGATCATCATGACGTGATGCCGGTGCCTCAATATGTTGGAGCAACGGCTGAATCAATTTGCGTAAATATGACCAAATTTATATCAAAGTGCATCGATTTACACCAACTTTAAAATATGACTTTAATTCCTCCAAACAAACAGCCTGTTCTAGTTAGATGTCAGCAGGGGCCAGATTAAACAGAATATGTTTATCAGATTCTGTGTTATTCATCCCTGTCCGAGTCGGGTCAGTCCTGCTCTTTAATCAGTTCAGGAGTTATTTTCTTCTGTTCAATGAAGAGCAAGTTTTCCTCTGCAGCATCTATGCTTTAGTTTAAGTGTCAGCATTTTGTTGGTCAAACAGAGGCCTGGTTGGTTTTGTCCATCTGCAGGTCACTGTTGACCAAACAGACACTATTTACTGCTTAAACATGAATCTACATCTACAGGTTCAGAGTTCAGTCTAGTTGTGTTTGCAGGTCCAGTTCATGTAACTTATTCACATGAATGTTACATGTAACTTATTCATGAATAAGTTACATGTAATAAGTTACATGTAACTTATTACATGTAACTTATTCATGTAATAAGTTACATGAATAACTTATTACATGTAATAAGTTACATGTAATAACTTATTACAACTGAAGACCATGCAACTGGGCCTTAAGTTACATGTAATAAGTTACATGAATGACTTATTACATGTAACAAGTTACATGTAATAACTTATTACAACTGAAGACCATGCAACTAGGTCGTCAGTTGCATGTAATAAGTTACATGAATGACTTATTACATGTAACAAGTTACATGTAATAACTTATTACAACTGAAGACCATGCAACTGGGCCTTCAGTTACATGTAATATGTTACATGTAACTTATTACATGTAACTTATTCATGTAATAAGTTACATGAATAACTTATTACATGTAATAAGTTACATGAATAACTTATTCATGTAATAAGTTACTATGAAACTTATAAGTAAAAGTTACATGTAATATACTTATGACAACATGTGAAGACATGCAAATGTCTTTAGCTTATATGTAATAAGTTACATGAATGACTTATTACATGTACATGTACATGAATAGTTCTTACATGTAACTTCATTACATGTAATAAGTTACATATGTTAATAATGAAATATACATGAAATAATGTTACATGTACATAGTTAATGTAATGACTTATTACATGTAACTATGTAGTTCCATGTAATAATGTAACATGATAAACACTTAATTTACATAGTCTACTCTCAGTGAGTAATCATGTAACTTAGTTACATAAACCAAGTTACATGTAATAAGTCATTCATGTAACTTATTACATGAATAATGTTCATTGTAATAAGTTACATGTAACTTATTACTATGTAAACTTATTACATGTAACTAAGTTACATGATAATAGTACTTATTACATGACTAAGTCATGCAATGGTTCACATGTAATAATTACATGATAACTTATTACATGTAATAAGTTACATGTAATAACTTATTACAACTGAAGACCATGCAACTGGGCCTTCAGTTACATGTAATAAGTTACATGTAATAACTTAATTACACATCTGAAGACATCAATGGATCTTCAGTTGCATGTAATAAGTTACATGTAATGACTTATTACATAGTAACAATGTTTCATGTAATAAGTTACATGAATAACTTATTACATGTAACAAGTTACATGTAATGACTTATACAACTGAAGACCATGCAACTGGGCCTTCAGTTACATGTAATAAGTTACATGTAACTTATTACATGTAACTTATTCATGTAATAAGTTACATGAATATATTACATGTAATAAGTTACATGTAATAACTTATTACAACTGAAGACCATGCAACTGGGTCTTCAGTTGCATGTAATAATGTTACATGAATGACTTATTACATGTAACAAGTTACATGTAATAAGTTACATGAATAACTTATTACATGTAACAAGTTACATGTAATAAGTTACATGAATAACTTATTACATGTAATAAGTTACATGAATAACTTATTACATGTAATAAGTTACATGTAATAACTTATTACAACTGAAGACCATGCAACTGGGTCTTCAGTTGCATGTAATAAGTTACAGGAATGACTTATTACATGTAACAAGTTAACATGTAATAAGTTACATGTAATAACTTATTACATGTAACAAGTTACATGTAATAAGATACATGAATAACTTAATTACATGTAATAAGTTACATGTAATAACTTATTACAACTGAATGACCATGCACTGGGTCTTCAGTTACATGTAATAAGTTACATGTAATAACTTATTACAACTGAAGACCATGCAACTGGGTCTTCAGTTGCATGTAATAAGTTACATGAATGACTTATTACATGTAACAAGTTACATGTAATAACTTATTACAACTGAAGACCATGCAACTGGCCTTAAGTTACATGTAATAAGTTACATGAATGACTATTACATGTAACAAGTTACATGTAATAACTTATTACAACTGAAGACCATGCAATAGGTCGTCAGTTGCATGTAATAAGTTACATGAATGACTTATTACATGTAACAAGTTACATGTAATAACTTATTACAACTGAAGACCATGCAACTGGGCCTTCAGTTACATGTAATATGTTACATGTAACTTATTACATGTAAACTTATTCATGTAATAAGTTACATGAATAACTTATTACATGTAATAAGTTACATGAATAACTTATTCATGTAATAAGTTACATGAATAACTTATTCATGTAATAAGTTACATGTAATAACTTATTACAACTGAAGACCATGCAACTGGGTCTTCAGTTGCATGTAATAAGTTACATGAATGACTTATTACATGTAACAAGTTACATGTAATAACTTATTACAACTGAAACCATGCAACTGGGCCTTCAGTTACATGTAATAATGTTACATGTAACTTATTACATGTAACTTATTCATGTAATAAGTTACATGAATAACTTATTACATGTATAAGTTACATGAATAACTTATTCATGTAATAAGTTACATGTAATACTTATTACATGTAACTGAAGGCCCAGTTACATGGTCTTCAGTTAGTAATAAGTTATTACATGTAACTTATTACATGTAATAAGTTATTCATGTAACTTATTACATGTAATAAGTTATTCATAGTAACTTATTACATGTAACATGTTACATGTAATAAGTTATTCATGTAACTTATTACATGTAACTTGTTACATGTAATAAGTCATTCATGTAACTTATTACATGCAACTGAAGACCCAGTTGCATGGTATTCAGTTGTAATAAGTTATTACATGTAACTTATTACATGTAATAAGTTATTCATGTAACTTATTACATGAATAAGTTACATGTAATAAGTTACATGTAACTTATTACATGTAACGGAAGGCCAGTTGCATGGTTACATGTAACTTATTACATGTAACTTATTACATGTAACTTATTCATGTAATAAGTTACATGAATAACTTATTACATGTAATAAGTTACATGTAATAACTTATTACAACTGAAGACCATGCAATTGGGTCTTCAGTTGCATGTAATAAGTTACATGAATGACTTATTACATGTAACAAGTTACATGTAATAACTTATTACAACTGAAGACCATGCAACTGGGCCTTCAGTTACATGTAATAAGTTACATGAATGACTTATTACATGTAACAAGTTACATGTAATAACTTATTACAACTGAAGACCATGCAACTGGGTCTTCAGTTGCATGTAATAAGTTACATGAATGACTTATTACATGTAACAAGTTACATGTAATAACTTATTACAACTGAAGACCATGCAACTGGGCCTTCAGTTACATGTAATAAGTTACATGTAACTTTTACTGTAACTTATTCATGTAATAAGTTACATTGAATAACTTATTACATGTAATAAGTTACATGAATAACTTATTCATGTAATAAGTTACATGAATAACTTATTACATGTAATAAGTTACATGTAATAACTTATTACAACTGAAGACCATGCAACTGGGTCTTCAGTTGCATGTAATAAGTTACATGAATGACTTATTACATGCAACTGAAGACCCAGTTGCATGGTCTTCAGTTGTAATAAGTTATTACATGTAACTTGTTACATGTAATAAGTTACATGAATGACTTATTACATGTAACAAGTTACATGTAATAACGTATTACAACTGAAGACCATGCAACTGGGCCTTCAGTTACATGTAATAAGTTACATGAATGACTTATTACATGTAACAAGTTACATGTAATAACTTATTACAACTGAAGACCATGCAACTGGGCCTTCAGTTACATGTAATAAGTTACATGTAACTTATTACATGTAACTTATTCATGTAATAAGTTACATGAATAACTTATTACATGTAATAAGTTACATGTAATAACTTATTACAACTGAAGACCATGCAACTGGGTCTTCAGTTGCATGTAATAAGTTACATGAATGACTTATTACATGTAACAAGTTACATGTAATAACGTATTACAACTGAAGACCATGCAACTGGGCCTTCAGTTACATGTAATAAGTTACATGAATGACTTATTACATGTAACAAGTTACATGTAATAACTTATTACAACTGAAGACCATGCAACTGGGCCTTCAGTTACATGTAATAAGTTACATGTAACTTATTACATGTAACTTATTCATGTAATAAGTTACATGAATAACTTATTACATGTAATAAGTTACATGTAATAACTTATTACAACTGAAGACCATGCAACTGGGTCTTCAGTTGCATGTAATAAGTTACATGAATGACTTATTACATGTAACAAGTTACATGTAATAAGTCATTCATGTAACTTATTACATGAATAAGTTACATGTAATAATAAGTTACATGTAATAAGTTACATGTAATAAGTTACATGAATGACTTATTACATGTAACTTGTTCCATGTAATAAGTGTAACATGTAACACTTATTTACATGATACTCTCAGTGAGTACATGTAACTTGTTACATGTAACAAGTTACATGTAATAAGTCATTCATGTAACTTATGACATGAATAAGTTACATGTAATAAGTTACATGAATGACTTATTACATGTAACTTGTTCCATGTAATAAGTGTAACATGTAACACTTATTTACATGATACTCTCAGTGAGTACATGTAACTTGTTACATGTAACAAGTTACATGTAATAAGTCATTCATGTAACTTATGACATGAATAAGTTACATGTAATAAGTTACATGTAACTTATTACATGTAATAACTTATTACAACTGAAGACCATGCAACTGGGTCTTCAGTTGCATGTAATAAGTTACATGAATGACTTATTACATGTAACAAGTTACATGTAATAAGTCATTCATGTAACTTATTACATGAATAAGTTACATGTAATAATAAGTTACATGTAATAAGTTACATGAATGACTTATTACATGTAACTTGTTCCATGTAATAAGTGTAACATGTAACACTTATTTACATGTTACTCTCAGTGAGTACATGTAACTTGTTACATGTAACAAGTTACATGTAATAAGTCATTCATGTAACTTATGACATGAATAAGTTACATGTAATAAGTTACATGTAACTTATTACATGTAACTTATTCATGTCATAAGTTACATGAATAACTTATTACATGTAATAAGTTACATGTAATAACTTATTACAACTGAAGACCATGCAACTGGGCCTTCAGTTACATGTAATAAGTTACATGTAACTTATTACATGTAACTTATTCATGTAATAAGTTACATGAATAACTTATTACATGTAATAAGTTACATGTAATAACTTATTACAACTGAAGACCATGCAACTGGGCCTTCAGTTACATGTAATAAGTTACATGTAACTTATTACATGTAACTTATTCATGTAATAAGTTACATGAATAACTTATTACATGTAATAAGTTACATGAATGACTTATTACATGTAACAATTTACATGTAATAAGTCATTCATGTAACTTATTACATGAATAAGTTACATGTAATAATAAGTTACATGTAATAAGTTACATGAATGACTTATTACATGTAACTTGTTCCATGTAATAAGTGTAACATGTAACACTTATTTACATGTTACTCTCAGTGAGTACATGTAACTTGTTACATGTAACAAGTTACATGTAATAAGTCATTCATGTAACTTATTACATGAATAAGTTACATGTAACTTATTACATGTGAGCTGAAGACCCAGTTGCATGGCTCTTATGAAGACCATGCAACTGGGTCTTATGAAGAAAGACCCAGTTGCATGCTGGGAAACACCCTGACTCAGAACAATGTGAGGAAGTTTGGTGATGACTATAAATTTCCTTCCCTATACATCATGTCTGAGAACAGAAAGTTTAGACCTGAAATGTCTGTCTCCTCCAGACATTTCAGGTTAAACCTAAGAAGTTCTACAGTCTATCCTTCGGTTCAGGTTCAGGCAGGTAAACAGGAAAGTCCTTCAGAACAAGTTTCTTCAGGTTCAGCTGTGATCAGATCAAAGCTGCTAACAGACGAGTTTCATCTTGTTTTTAAGAAGAAAAGGTGTTAATGTTGTCAGATCTCTCTCCCTTCAGTAACCAGACTTTTTGTCTCTGTCTCTCTGACCGGCTCTAAATTTGGACTCATTTGATCTTTGAATTCTGGGTTTTTTAATCTGTAAATATAATTGGATTAATTAATAATTGTATTTACTCAGATAAGTTGGTCTTACAGAATCTTCACTTATGCAAACCAAAGAGTATATGGTTTGCATAATATATTGAAGCAAATAAAGTTTGCTTCAATATATTTTTATCATTTCTTTTCCTTTTTGCAGCTTTTGTTTTTACAGTGTGAAGTAGATGGAGCAGGTTGGGTAACCAGGCGTTGCTTTTGTTTCTCAGGAACTTGAGAGTTTCAGAGAAACACTGAACCCTTTCATGAGAATCAGATGTCAGAGTTAATGAGCTGTTTGCTCACTCCGCCCTCAGCGCAATGGAAAACCACCAGACCTCAAGCTCAGCACATGCTCTAAATAAAAACCCCATGACTCACTTACATAAAACAACAACTAAGGCCCTTTAGTTTGATGTTTCTTTTCTCGTTTGTACAGTAAAGTTGATCACTTGTTCAAACTGGATAAAAACAAAACCTCTAACTGATCAGAACTGGGTCAGAACAGAACAGGGAACTTTATGCTGCAGCTGCTTCTTTTTCTTCCTGTTTCATGTTAAACTATCAGGTTTTGAACTCAGACCGCAGCTCTTCCTGTTTGTCACAGTCAGGCTCTCTAACATGAACACAGAGGAAAACATGGCTGATCTGATCTGATCAAACTGTTTTCTGTCCTGTAGCTGAATTTGTTTCAGTGTTTTTACAGCAGATCAGGTTTTCATTATATCTGAATGTAAAGAACTGCTGGCTGGATTTGTTTGTTGCTTGTTGTTTTTGGCAGAACTTCTCCTTCAGTTGGAATGAGGAAGTAACTTCAAACAAAAACAAACCCTGATCCTCTTTATGCACTGGTTCTAGTCCTTACATGGCCATGACATTATGAAGAAAGACCCAGTTGCATGCTGGGAAAAACCTTGACTCAGAACAATGTGAGGGAGTTTTGTGATTATTATAAATTTCCTTCCCTGTCCTTCATGTCTGAGAACAGAAAGTTTAGATTCTGAGTCAGACTATCTGTGAAACAAATATTTGACTGTCCTTCATGCTGTTCCTGCTCTGAGCAGCAGATTAATCTGTAATCTGATCTTCATGTTTTGAATTTCAAACGATAATGGAAACTAGGGGGCGTTACCATGACACCTGCTGCTCCCTTTGTGCCAAGGTAAACAAGTAGATCAGTCATGTTGACTCAACATGAAGCACAATGTCTCATCAGGCTTTATGCTTCTCTGTCTGCTGTTCTCAGGAAGAAATGATGTCAGGATGAATCCAGAGTAAAGTGAATGTTTTAAAGAGATCAGTGTCTCCTTCCCTCCAGCTCAGATCAGAACCAGCCAGAAAACAGAGACACAGATCTGAGCTGCTCTGCAGGAACACAAAGTATTTTTAATAGTATAAAACGAAGAAAAGCTCTTAATACATGGTCATTATCAGTCATCAGTCAGATTAGTTATAGTTAAAACATAACTTAGTGGTGACCAATGAGGCCTGCATGTCTTGGCTCTTTCTCTGCTGGTAGTAACTTCCTCCTGTTTTTCTAATGATTTGTCATTAGAAGGATGTTGAGAGAGTTAAAACATGCAGAGAGTTAAAACATGCAGAGAGTTAAAACATGCAGAGAGTTAAAACATGCAGGACGTCGACCCTCCAGGACTCACTGTGGTCACCACTGCACATAACCTGTCCTCCAGCTGCTGTGAGGACGTGGCTACATGTTGTGGTTGTTTCATAGGTGGACTCATGTATTTTTGGGAACAATCAAAGCACTGGCCTTACATCAGGTGTCTTTACCTGCTGCAGACCAGCTGGGCCTCCAGTTTTCTGCTAATCATCAGTTTTAGAGGTTTTATTTTTCAGGTGGAATAAAAATGTGTTTTCTGGTGAGGAGATGATTTGTCTCCCCCTGCTGGATGTTTTCCACTGTCAAAATGAAGTTATGAGAAGAGAAGCAGATGATGAGATGTAAACCTTTCATTGTCTGATGATTCAGAATTTTAGGGTCACGACTTGATTCAGAGACTATTTTATTCAGAAATATATTTTAATTCAGAAACCAATATTTCTATTCGGATAAATACCTCCCTGGTACAACTTATGTTTATGATATTTTCTTAAGGTCAAACCATTTGAATTGCTGTTCCTGAAATGTCTGATTGAGGAAAGGGAAGGAAATTCATCCATAAATAAAGATGAGGTCATCTTACCTGATTATTGTTGATTAAAACTCTCCTTGGGATAATATTTGAACTGTCCCAACTATTTGTGGCTTTAGTCTTTTCTGTTCATACCAGTTCAGAAGACTTTAATTTATATAATGCAAAGACACCATATAAATACACAACAAAACAGATTAAATCGATCAAATTAAGCTACTATTTTAAATGTAAGCCACTAACGTAACTTGAATAGTGATCTGATGGACAAAGTTGGCTTAGTTGTCTAAGTTCCTGCTGCAGTGAAAGCGTCTTCTGCCTTTTCCTGGCACCTTTAAAAACATGGTGAGCAGTTGAGCAGTTCTTTCTCCGTTTTCTGTCTCTTTGCTGATGTGCTGTACAGTCGACCATTTGTGCCTCAGATGGTCCTGATGCAGATTTAGAGGAGACATGATTCCAAATGACTTTTGAAAAAAACTCTTTACTTCTTGTTTGTTTTAAGCAACACAAGCTGATGCCTTTTCTGTCTGTCTGTCTCCTGCACAGTCGTCTTTGTTTGATGTCTCAGATTTGCTCCCATGTGTCCCTTACAAAGCCGTGGCAACTGGCCTTGGAAGAGTTTCTTTTTTCTTAAATTATGTGTGACTGACTGGACTCCTCTGACCTTTGACCTGATGGTTTGAATATTATAAAACTGTAGGACTAACCTCAGACTCTGAAACTCCTACTGAACTGTTCCTGTCTAAAACGGACTATTCCTTAAATCCAGCTGAGATCGAACTGAACAAAACAAATCAGTCAGTCATACTATTGTCATGTAAACTTTGAACTGCCTTGTTGCTGAAAATGTGCTATAAAATTATCTTACCTCAACCTGGACACTATTAGACCAGACAGGTGGAAACTGAAAGGCCATGTTTGCACCATCAGTTGTTTGTGGTTAAATCCGGTTGACACCGGTTTTCTGTGGTTTAGAGGAGATGAAGAGGCTTTGATACCTGGAAACAGGCTGCAGGTTTAACCTCTTCCTGACCAGAGTCACTTTGATTACAGATGATTTATTATCATATAAACATAAAAATGCTCACATCTCAACCTTTATTGTGATTCCCTGAACCTTCAGGTCTGAAGTTAAACATTTTATTTCCACCAGCAGGTTTGCAGCAGGAACAGGAAACATGCAGCCACTGAGCTGAAACCACAAGCTGCTGAACATTAAGACACAAAGAGACACGGAGCACAAGATCATGTTAGAGAAACAATACAATTAATAACTTCATTTATTTTTAATGAAGAAACCAGTTAAACAAGGACAAGGACTGTTTTCCTCAGAAATTACGTCACTTGGCAATTATGACAGTCATTGGTACTGTAGTTTTAAAAGGTTTTTTCCTTAGATTTATAATACTCTTCTCCAGGGAGACTCAAAGTGGATATTTTAGTAAAAACAATGGAAATACAAAAAGTTCCTCTGGAAAGTGTTCAGTGATTATTCAGTTTTTAAAATTGTCAGTGTTCTAGTCCCATTTACACAGACATCTCTGAAGAAAAAGGTTAAGATGTGATGCACTGTGATGAAACCAGTGATGATATAATAACTCAGATCATCCAGTGGAGGAAATCATCACCACTGAATTGTGCAGATTGTCTCCTGCAGGTTTAATAAGGAAAGATTAGATACATGAAACAAGCCTTTAAATTTCAGAGAGCAAATTTATTAAGTCATTAATTGGTTAATGAATGAACTGAGTGATTTATTACCTTTATCTTTGTGTCGACATAAAGACACCAGGATCAGAGTGGAGATGAAGTACGGAGAAAATACAACCAGGTGGATGAAAACTGGGAGAGCGACAGTGGAAGAAGAAGAAGATGGAGAAGGAGGAGGAGTCGAGTTTGTAGCGGCAGCAGCTGCTGCTGATGAGAACAGATTCATAGATGAAACATGAAGGAGAATTAAACTCAGTCAGGAGGATGAAATCAGTGACCCTGAAGCTCCTCAGACTTACTGCTGGGTGGAGAGGAGGAGATGGGTTTGTCTGAAATAAAGAGTTAATATGTGTTACCATGGTGATACCAGTTAAAACCAACATCCAGAGAAGCTGCTGACCGTTGACCCAGATCCAGCTGGATGGAGACTCTCCCTGACCGCTGATGCTGCACTTATAGTGACCTTCATCAGAGCTGGAGACATGGAGGGTCATGTGACCTGATGGTCCATCACCAATGAAGGATCCATCTTTATAGAAAGCAGCTGGGAGGTTGGAGAAAGTCTGATCATGGCATCGTAACGTGACGTCATGTCCCTCCATCACAGGGAGGACAGGACTCTGCAGGATCACTGATCCACCTCAACACAGAGACAAACTACAGCATCTCATCCATTTACACACAGCAACACTAACTCCACAGTCTGATCTTACCAGAGACAGAGAGCTGGATGCTGCTGCTGCTGATGGAGGAGGATCCAGACTCACACCAGTAAACACCAGAGTCCCATGGGAGGATGTAATTCATTTTACAGGAGGAACCAGCTGTTTCCCCCATTTATCACACTCAGTCCTGGTTCCTTCAGTTGTGTTTCTCCTCACAGTCCATCCATCAGAGATGTTTCCATCCTCACAGATCAGAGTCACTGATTCTCTCACAAAGAACTGAGATCTGCTGGGACTCAGAGTCAGACGAACAGCTGGAAGGTAAAAACTTTTCATTTAACAGTTTGAGCAACGATACAGAGTTAGGAAGATAAATAGTAAGATACAAGTTTTCCTCACTTTGAGAAACAGACGACATCAAAGTTACTTTAACGATCAGTAAACACTGAATATCTGAGTAAAACAGGAAGTGAACCAACCTTTGTTTGTTGTGCAGCAAATCACTGAAATCAACAGAAAGCAAAGAAAAATCTCTTTGAAAATCAAATAAATACTTCATTTGATGGGTATTCAAAGTCCTTCCTCAAGTTCTTAGTTCTCTCTGATTCACCACATGAGTCAAATGATGACCTGTTAACAGGCCTCAGCAGAACATCGACATGCTGAGAAGACAGTGACCAGGTGTTGGACCAGAAAGAGGACTAAACATGCAGGACACTGGCCAATGAGGTCTGACTTTGGACAACCCTGTTTATTATTTCTCACATAAAACAGTTTTACAACTCAGAAAGTTTTCATTCATGACACACTTTAAATGTTTTTCCTGCAACATAGAAAGAGCTCCAACCAAATGTATTTTATCATTAGTTATCATGTTTCATCTGTTCTGTTTTGGTTCCAGTGACAACCAAACCCCAGTAGGTTTTAACTCAGCTTCATCACCAGTTATCAACACAATCCCATAAAAACGAACAGAAAGAATCTCTACTTACACAGCAGAAAACTGACACATGTTTCCTTCATGGTGTTTCTCAAAGGTCTGATGGAGATTTTCAAACAGAGAATAAACTCCTCCTCTTCCTCTCAGGCTGAGGAACTGCAGGAACTTAGATGTTTTCATCTACAGGCGCCTAATGTGGTCGAGGGGTGTTGGGTCAGTTCCTGTGTGAGTGGTTTACTGTGAAATGGTTTCAACTTGATAGCAATGCATGGAAATTCTCCACCTCTAAACTAGACTTTTGTTATTTCAGTGATCAAACTGCTCATTTTCTTCCATTTAGTTTTTGTTAACTCATGTCCTGGATTCCTCATTACTCTATAGATAATGTCATGTTCAGTTCATTAGGTTTTGACATATATGTTCATTGCCTTGTATTTAGTTTCCAAGTCTCTTCTTGTGTTTTATTTCTTAGAATATTTGTTACATCTTTCAAAAAGATGAGCATTTGATTGATAAAGCTGGATGAGCTCTAGATGAACAGAAATGAGTGAAATCAAGTTAGATTAGGAGCCAGTGAATGTTGAGGATGTTGGAGGACTGACTGGTTGAGCAGATGGGGATGGCAGAGAAGACGGCTTGATATGTGACAGATCCATAATGAAGGAATAAAGACCTCCCAGTTGATGAGGTATTGCCAGCCAGACCTCACCAATCAGGTGGATTATGTAAGCAGAGTATCTCTCCAATGTGGGCAGAAGGGGCTTGGAAGGATGGTGGTGAGGACAGGTGTTTTTTGGAACATGTGTAAGGATGGATGAATGTGAAAACTAGAATTAGTTGATGACTGAGTCGATTTTGGTGATTGACTTTAAGGGCATGTCACAAGAAGCAACTGAAAGCTTTTGTATAGGTGAATCACGAGGTGCAGGAATCTTTCTAAATGTGTTGGAGAGTAGCAAGAGAAACCAGTGTGTCCTGGGCTTCCTCATAAAGTGCCATACACCTGAAGAGACATGTGTCCAAGTGGTATATGAAATGATAATAGAGGGAATAAACAACCCATGATGGGCTTTGGAGGTCCAGCCTGCTTTTGGTTTGCTCTCTGGTTCTTTCATGTGGCGTTACAAGACTTCAGCGAGTCACATCTCACCACTGCACACAGGATCTTGTCTGGAGACGAATGTTGGTAATGAAGTCACTGATAAGCTCTAATCTAAAAGTATCACATCATCAACATCAAGCCAAACTCACAGCAATTTAATAATTCAAAGGTGTGTTAGGAATAAAAAGTGGACTATTTTATCTCTCAACCTTTCAGCACCACTTTATCTTATGTGGTTTGCTTTCTGTGCTCCATCTTCATGACTAATGTGAACTTACTTAATGTTGCTCATTTTGTCAGTGATTGACTGGTAATGTTACTCAGGAATGAGAAGAAGACAAAGCTGGACCAAGGCAAAGAGAAGTAAGCAAATGTTTATGACCCCCATGCCTTCAAAAGACCCATCAAGTCTTGAATTGTGACACAGAACATAGATCTAGAATTTTCACATTAGTTAATTGAGAATGGCAATGCTATTGAATATGATTTAGGAGTTTAAGCAAAATAAAATACTTTTCTTAACATTTAAATTTAAGATTTAACTGACAAATTTACTTAGTGAAGTACAAAGACTCATTTTCATAGTGTTATTGTTACCATTGCTATAATCTGATGCTATGGGTGTAATGTTTGTGTTAAAGCTCTATTTGTTCACAAATACATCTCAGTAAATTACATTGGTCACAGATTACTTTTTTAACTAGGCCCCTCTCCCAAATGCCACTAAATCTGTGTTGAAACGCTGTTAGAGGTGCAGTTGTTCCTAGCAGCAAGAGCCTCTGAACCAGATTCTGCTCAAGGCCTCATGCAAGTTTGGTCCAGCCTTGCATGAAGAGAAAGAGCAGCTGCACTGCACACATTTCTGCTCAATGCCACATATAAACCGGAGGATTTAATTACTATGGTTCCAGTGGAGACGAGGCTTTTCAGTGTTGTGATTGTCACAAAAGCTGCTTGTTTTAGTAGCTTTCTGTGATGAGTTTGTCTGATCTTGCTCTTCATCAGTTGGCCCTGTAACAATGGCGGAACAAGACGGCGTGCGGCAGGGGGCGGGGCTAATGGCCAGTGGGCGGGGCTAATGACCGGGGAGGCGGGGCTAATGGCCGGGTCCTATACCCAAATAATAAAGCTCATGATAATTTAACTTTACAACATAGACATGCCCACAACAACGGAGCTAACAAGTTTCACCACCATAGAGAGAGACTCTATCATTCTGAAGTCCATCTGACATGAAGTCCAACAAACCAAGAGAAGAACAGAAACAAGAGGCTCCTGGTCACTAATGAACACAAATTCAAATCAGTCCAGAACCAGAGAGCCATCGGATCATGTTGACACTTTATCAGTTTCAACTCAGAGGCTGGAGCAACTAGCAGCTGCTGAAGCTGGTTTATTGTTGACGCGTTAATCAGAGAGTTGAACTGAGGACGCAGCAGCGTGTTGAAGTGGACATGCAGTGGGACACACTGACCGCGCCGCTTGGATCCCTGAAATCCTATTCTGCCTTGAATCCAGGTTCCCTCATCATCCCCCCCCTGAAGCTCCACCCCTGGCCTGTTTCACTCATTGATGTGTTTTAAATCTACATCCACAGCTGCACTAAATCTGCCTGATTGGAGCAGTGGAAACTATGTATAGAAGGTTGTAATGAAGGTCTTCATTACTTGGCTGTACAACACTTAAAATGTGTGTTAAATGATAAATGAAAGGCATGATTAATAAATGAAACAGATGCAAACAGATTAAAGTATTTTATTTGTGTGTTTAATGCAGTGGCATCTCAGCTGGAACTGATGGTGTCCTGTTAAAATACATCAAACAAAGGGATAATATAAGTATTGATTGTTTGAAGGCTTTGTGTGGGTGTGTCTCACCTCTGTCTCTTCCTCTGCAGGTGTTCAGGCTAAAAGGTTCCCCTGGAGCCTGAGCACCTTTTAAAGGTTCCGGAAGAGACCAAAGCAGATGGAAGAGGAGGAGCAATAGAGCTATGCATTTTATACATTTACTGTTGGATTTATATTTATATGGAGAGAAATGTGTTTTTAGAGATGCTTAAAATGGAAAACATTTGGTAATATATTATGTTGAAGATTCTGTTAGTTTGTCAAAGTTTGTTTGTATGTATTTTGTTTTACCCTGTTTCTGGTGGGTTTGTGAATTTGAACAGCCAGGGACTATAAAAGGCTGCATGTTGGCCATTGAGAAGACCTCCATGCCAGCCCACCTGTACCTAGACATGTGGAAATTTTAAAAACACTTGAAATTCATTTGTCAAAAAAATGGTCTGTATTTGAATAAATGAATAATATATTTTTTAATTTAATTGCTTTGAAATGTTATCTTTTTGTTTCCTGACTGTGAGCTGAAGTTAAGGCACAGACTGGCAATGAAACACAACCAGGAAAAAACATGACATTATGGTGTAGAACCAGGTGGTGTAAATCCAGGAGGGTGGAGACGCTACCTGGTGTCTCCACCATCCTGGTTCTAGTCAGATCTCCAGCTGTAAAACCAGGTGGTGTAACACCAGGTGGTGTAAAACCAGGTGGTGTAAAACCAGGTGGTGTCTCCACCCTCCTGGTTCTCCACCCTCCTGGTTCTAGTCAGATCTCCAGCTGTAGAACCAGGTGGTGTAGAACCAGGTGGTGTAAAACCAGGTGGTGTCTCCACCCTCCTGGTTCTAGTCAAGTCTCCAGCTGCAGCTTCTGGTTCGTCTCTCTGACCTGCTGCAGGAATCAAATAAATCCTGGACGAGTCTCTCTGGTCAGAGAAGGACTTGGTCTCATGAAGGTTTTGAATCTCTCTGCCATGCAGATCTAAATCTGACCTATTTTGATCTTTAAAACATTCTGCAGCTCAGTTGCTGCGAAGGTTATTAGGATATTATTAGGGTTTATTTAGTTTATTTAGTGTTATTAAACAAGTGTTATTTGATAACACTTGTTTAATAACAACTATCATTGCAGTTCAGCACAGTAAACCAGCATTTGAAGCCATTCAGTTAAAACAGAGGATACTTTAGCTTCATATCCTTCCGATGTGATGATAATAATATAATAGGATGTTAAATTCTTTTAACATATTGTTTTATTGGCTCCTTTTTAAAGTACCACTACACCACTGCTGCTTGTTGCCAGTGACCACATCATCCTGATGTGGTCGCTTCTGACATTCAGGCCTTTTCACACAAACATGTTTTGTCCTGGTGAATTTCCACCAGCAGGCAGAAATAAAGTCAACATGACAGGATCCGGTTAGAGCAGGTTTTAAAACAAACAAGTTGTCAATGTTTACTGTATTCAAAAAGGAAGAATATGCCTTCAGATGAGGCTGGTCACATTACCTTTAGACAAAATAACAGTCAAGCAGACATCAGCACTTTACCTTTAGTCCACATTTCTGTGTTAAATGTGTATTGTAATATTTTACTCTTAAATGTCTTTAAAATTATTTTTATTATTATTCAGATGACATCTACAAACCTCACCAGCCTGATCTGTTATGATGGGATGTTTCCACCAACTCACCACCACAACATCCAATGATTAGGACATGTTGATCGTAACACCTCACCAGGTTCAATCTTCAGCTATGACGACTGTGTTCTTTTCTGGACAAGACGTCCCCTTTTCCACCATAGTTACAAATCTTGGAGTTAGAATGGATTCTCAACTTACATTTGAAAATCACATTAAGCATCTGTTTAAAATCTGTTTCTTTCATCTTTGTAATATCTCCAAAATTCGGCCGTTTCTTTCTTTCTCTGATGCTGAGACTCTCGTTCATGCATTTGTCTCCTCCAGGCTCGACTACTGCAACTCTCTGTTTGTTGGAATCCATAAAAAACATCTTCAGAAGCTCCAGGATTCTCTTGAGGGCCGCAAATCTGCCCATATTACACCTATCCTGCATGACCTTCACTGGCTCCCCATCACCTGCAGAATTCAGTACGAAATCGCTCTCATCACCCATCAGTGTTTAAACGGATCCTCACCGGATTATCTGAAGGACCAGGACCTTCTCACTCCACATTCATCCACCAGATCTCTACGATCACAAGACTGCAGCTTCCTCCACCTTCCTCCACCCAGATTAAGGTCCATGGGAGATCAGGGCTTTCGCTGTCGCTGCCCCCCGTCTCTGGATCTCCCAGATTATTTGAGAAGCTCCACAACCACTGATTGATTTTAAAAGAGGCTTGAAGACTTTTTTATTTAAGTCTATTCTGCCTCCACATGATTTTTATGATGTTGATTTTATCTCTGATTTTATTTGCACTGTGTAGCACTTTGATATTTTTGTTAATGAAAAGTGCGGTACAAATTGGATTGATTTATTATTATTATTATTATTATTATTATTATTATTATTATTATTATTATTAATATTAATATTATTATTATTACTATTATTATATTTAGATCATTGGATGTTGTGGTGAGTTGGTGGAAACATCCCGTCATAACAGATCAGGCTGGTGAGGTTTGTAGATATCATCTGTCTCTGAATATTTCAGGTCAGATCAAATGGATCCAATCAGAGACATAAACTGATCCATTTGAAGCCAGTGGATCTGTCTCTGTGGACGACACCATGAAGGTTCTGGTTCTGGATTTTAACCTCTAGGTGAACAAAGACTCATGTTGGAGAGCAGAAATGAATCAAAAAACAAACAAAGGAAAAATGTAAAAAAGTTTATTTATAAATAATAAAAATACATAAATTATTTAAAATATAAAAATTTATTTACATTATTTATATAACGTATATATGTATAATGCCTACACACACATCCATCCATTTTCTAACACCCTAACATTTACTTATTTGTAATAGATAAATTACAAATAAATAAATAATATATACAAATAATAATAATAATAATTTAAGATTGCCTTAAAAATAAGGCTATAGAACTTCATCATGAGGAGGAGGAGAGACATTCTTCTTCTTCTTCCAAACAAACAGAGGAGCAAAAATAACGACTGCTAGAGGGACGACAACAGCAGCAAAGACCAACAGCCCAACAACCAGCCCACTGTGTCCTCGACCTGCAGAACAGAACCAGGAGTTAGTCTGATCCCACTGAAGATCATCACCATCTGATCTGGACCAGAACCAGGAATTGCTGGTTCTGGTCCAGAGACAAACACTCACCTGGGGTAGGAGGAGGAGGAGCTACAAGCAGGTTGACGATGCAGATTGGCTGAATGGCTCTCCTTTTACGGTTTGCTCCTCTCACAACATAACACTCATATGTTCCTCCATCCTCATCTGTCACGTTGCTCAGCTTCAAGGACACGTCTCCATTCTCCATGTCCACCAGACCAACTCGACCCTTGTAGTTTTGTTCTGGGATTTCCAGATCTGAGGTTGTTTGGTCAAAAACGAGGACATATTCTGTGTTTTTTTCAGGTCTGCTCCATTCCACAACTTCAAAAGGTCTGTAGTTCCTGGCCTGACATGGCAGAGTCACTTCCTGTCCAACTATAGCAGTGATGTTCTGACCTGCAGGAGAGAAAACAGTACAGAGGATTAGCAGAAATGTTACTCCTGAATTCAGTTGCAGAAATAATACATCCTCTTTCTGGACGAGAAATATAGTCATCCATGTTTGAAGAAGCTACAGGACATACAGGAATTAAACCAAACCTAGGTTTGGTTTAATTCATAACTCAGACGTGGTTTTGTAATGGCCACATCTGCTGTTTGGTGGTTTATTGTTTCCATTTCCATTAGGATGATGGACGGAGCCTCTGGGTCTAATGGTGGCCAAGTTTACATGAACATTTTATGACCGACTGGTCGGTTTGTTCTCTGTTTTAGTGGCTTTGTGGGCGTCTCTCTCACAGGAACAGTGAGAGTCCAACAGTTGTATTGAACTGTTTTACATTAAAAGCTGAAAGCAGGAGCCATATGTACATTTTTGGAGCTTGGTGCTGAATGTTGTTTTGTTTTGGTGTGAGTTTGACGTTTTGCTCTGCTGTTTGAAAGAGATGAACATCTGTGGTTGTATTGTGCTTGAGCCTGTTGCGTGGAGCCTTTTGATTGGTTGTTGTGTCTTATTAGCTTATGAAAGATTAGAGCAGGTTCTTTGTAGAAGTCTGGCACAGTTAGAGGAACACAGTCTTTTGACCGTCACTTTCTATCTGTTTTTGAATCTATTTGTTATTTTTATTTCTTTTGAATTCAGTAAAGACTGAAGAATGACCTTTGAATTCAAAACCTCTTTTTTCTAGAAGAAACGTGTCGCGTCTGAAAGAGCTTTGATGGGGCTAAGCTAGTGAAAGGTTTCCACACTTACAGCAGTCATTAACTCTTACGTCTCACTTTGCACTGATGGTGACATCGGTGGTCAGCTTCACCCTGCAGTCAGTGAGTTGCTAGTTCTATCCCTGCCCATCTCTGTCTCTGCATCCTTGGGCAAAGCTTGGTGCTGGTGTTGGTCAGAGGAGACGACACCAGCAGCCTCATGCCTGTCAGACTGTCCCAGGGAAGCTGTGGCTACTACCCAGTAGCTTATCATTATCAGCATGTGAATGGAAATGACCGATTTCAATAAAAAGCATCTTTGAGGATCCTGAAAAGCATCATTTCATATTTCATAACTCTAATTGGAGGTTCTTCTTCAGTATGGACCATTGGCATAGCTTTGCCTGGATTTTCTACAGAAACAGAATTGCAGCAACATTAAACTCAAGGTCTTATGAACACAGAAGGTCAGTCATTCGGTTGCTTCCTTTCAAACTTTTCTCTCTGTGGAGGCAGCAGATCTGCACACCTGTGTTGCTGTATATGGAATAGGAAATCCTGTATACAGCAACACAGATGTTGCATTCATGGACAATAGGAAATCTCCTACACAACCATAACCTTTTGTACAAGGCTGTTTAAAATGTATTTACTGCATGTACAGCACATATTTATAAAGGCCAGTTTAGACTGAGAACAGAAGGTAATAAGTTCTATAAAATATGAAAAGAGAAAACATTCTGCTCTCCATCATGAGCATAAAACTAATAAAACATGAGAAGCCGTGGCCACCAACGTTTTTATTGGGACATCATTGATGGAATGAGGCTGATTCTGATCTCTCTGGGTGAAAATGTCCTCATGATTTAAAGAATCACAGATACAAGCGGCTGAAATGAGTTTCCTCTGCAGGATGACTGAGCTTCTCCAGGCTTTGCAGAAACAAGTTTATAAGAAAAACTTTATCATCCAGATTAAAGGTCAGACAATAACAATGGAAACATCATGTGGTGAAACTTTAGATTCCCTGACATTAGATTAACAAGAGACACTAAGTCAATAAAAACTGATCAACGCTTTATTATGACTAACAGTCTGATTTATAGCATCATGTAAATCATTTACAGAACCTTTAGTCAAGATAATAAAGCATTAGAGCAGTTTAAACGTCATCTTTGGTATCAATAAGAACTTAGAATTCAGAGAGGCATTATTCATTTTTCCAATTCTAATTTTACATAATTTAGCCATCAGTGGAGCAGTGTTGTACTCGAGATCAATCTTGGTCTCGACCATTTCTTGATGGTCTCGGTTTCTGAGGACTCGGCATTTTATTTCAAGACCGGTCGAGACGCAACTGTGAAAATATCACTAAACATGCAGCATAATGTCCCGTTTATTTGTTAACATCTTTGTTTTCAGTGGATGCAAAACGCACCGATTAAAATCCAACCAATAACGTGTTTATATGAGGGGCCGTTTAGGACAAAATCTATGTTTCGTCTCTCACGCTACAAAAGACTCGCGCACACTCAAAAAATCCTAAAATTGCGCATACACACTACTAAAATGTCACACATGCAAACAAATTTTTTGTCTTAGTCACAACACTAAGATTGTACATATAAACTAATAAAATATAGACTCATCATTTTGTATGTGAGAGACTCAGTTTTGTATGTGTGAGGCGTCACGGAAGAGGCGGGGCATAATTTGGAGATCAGATCGCACATGTGTTATATCACAGTGAAGTTAACACTTCAAGTTAGATAGTGGAGCAAGCGACATTTAGCTGAAACTTATGAACGCTGCTTTCGGCCAGCCGTTCTCTACCACTCCCTCCTCAAGGGCTCGTCGGTTCACTCCAGTGTTAGAACCGGAGGAAGCCTGGGTGAACATCATGGTTCCTCATTAAATCACTGATCTGGATGTTTTTTTGTCAGATTTACATTTAAATATGAGGACAGAATGAAAAATGTCCTTCTTGCTAATATTTCCATGTTCTTATTGACTAAAGACCAGTGTTGTATAAAGTCCTGAAATCTCAGAGTCTAGTAAAAGTTTAGGTTCCTCTCCAAAATATGACTTTGGTAAAAGTCCAAGTCACTGAAATGTTACTTGAGTTAAAGTCTTAAAGTATCTGAATTTTCTTGTACTTAAATATGGAAATTACTGTAAAAATGGATGAACTCAAGTAATGTAATGAAAAGTATAAGTAAAAATGAAACAAGGCAAATGCAGTTTGAATGACATTTTTTATATTTTGTTAAACTTGTCAAATACAGTTAAAGTAATAAACACAACCAAGTGCAGGCAAAATTAAACCTGCTAATAGATAAACCTGCAGCATCATTTAGTTAAGAAAATTAGGTGCTTTACCTACAAGGTTAATAACTTAACCTGCTTTACAACTGAACCAGCTTCTGACATGAACCACATATTAATATGTGGTTCATGTTTTATGGGGCTCCTTTGTTGCAGCCAATCAGTAGGTGGGTCAAAACTCCAGCGTTTCTCTCTCTCACTTTAACTAGTAACTAAACCACACATTGAAAATGTATCGGAGTAAAAGTATGAAATTAAGTTCAGAAATATAGTGAAGTAAAAGTGAAAGTTATCAAAAATTTTCAGGTTCGAGGAAAGTATGAAGTACTCCAAAATATACTTAAGTAAAGTAGTGAAGTGTTTTTACTTCGTTACTATACAACAAGCCAAGCCAAGCCAAGTTTATTTATATAGCACTTTAAAACTGTACCACTGACCAAAGTGCTGTACAGCCACAGAATTAAACAAATGAAATAAAAATTAAAAGCACACTAACACCAAAAATACAATCACTTAAGATGAAGACACACAATACAATACAAGAACATACCCAAATATGCAGTCATAATAAATATCACAATAAGTAATCTAAAAAAAAACAAAACAATAAAAGTAACTAAAAGTGACAGCAGCTCAAACTGAATCACAGGCCAGCCGAAAAAGGTGAGTCTTAAGAGCAGATTTAAAAGTTGCCAGAGAAATTCCCTGTTTTACAGACAATGGTAAAGAGGTCCAGAGTTTGGGAGCTGCCACAGCAAACGCCTTGTCCCCTCTGAGCTTCCTGTCTGTCCCTCTGAGCTTCCTGTCTGTCCCCTCTGAGCTTCCTGTCTGTCCCCTCTGAGCTTCTGTCTGTCCCCTCTGAGCTTCCTGTCTGTCCCCTCTGAGCTTCCTGTCTGTCCCCTCTGAGCTTCCTGTCTGTCCCCTCTGAGCTTCCTGTCTGTCCCCTCTGAGCTTCCTGTCTGTCCCCTCTGAGCTTCCTGTCTG
Organism: Poecilia picta; assembly: GCA_033032245.1. Classification (NCBI taxonomy): domain Eukaryota; kingdom Metazoa; phylum Chordata; class Actinopteri; order Cyprinodontiformes; family Poeciliidae; genus Poecilia; species Poecilia picta. The sequence goes on from CM065370.1 coordinate 27,592,952, forward strand.
TCCCCTCTGAGCTTCCTGTCTGTCCCCTCTGAGCTTCCTGTCTGTCCCCTCTGAGCTTCCTGTCTGTCCCCTCTGAGCTTCCTGTCCCTCTGAGCTTCCTGTCTGTCCCTCTGAGCTTCCTGTCTGTCCCTCTGAGCTTCCCGTCTGTCCCTCTGAGCTTCCTGTCTGTCCCTCTGAGCTTCCTGTCTGTCCCTCTGAGCTTCCTGTCTGTCCTCAGCACCTCCAGGTACAGCTGATCTGATCTGAGAGCTCGGGAAGGACAGGATACATGTAGCAGCTCAGAAAGGACAGGAGGGGGCAAGGCCATTTAAAGATTTAAAAAACAAATAAAAGAATTTTAAAATGTACAGGCAACCAGTGCAGAGAGGATAAAATAGGTGTAACATGTTCTCTCTTCCGCGATCCAGTTAAAAGCCGTGCAGCAGCATCAGGACCAGCTGGAGACGAGACAGAGGACTGACTTACACCAACGTATAGGAATAATCCAACCGAGTTGTGATAAAGACATGGATTATTACTTGAAAGTGCTCAGCTGATAAAATATTCTTAATCTTTGCAAGCCGCCTCAAATGAAAGAAGCTCGATTTCACTACGGCACTGATTTGCCTGTCCAATTTAAAATTTTCATCCATTATAAGACCCAGGTTTGTGACTGAAGGCTTTACATATTGTCCACTGGAGGAGACCTGCCAGTGGTACCAGGGCCAAAAACAATCACTTCTGTCTGTCTTTCATTAAAACTCAAGAAGTTCAGAGCCATCCAAGTTTTAATTTCATCAAGGCACTCCATTAAAATCCGTACAGAAATGACTCCCTTGCGATTTAGGGGCACATAGATCTGTGTGTCATCCGCATAGCAATGAAAAGCAATGTTGTGTTTCCTAAATATTGACCCAAGAGGAAGCAAATATAAAGAAAACAAAAGAGGTCCAAGTACTGAGCCCTGCGGCACCGAACACAGTAAAGGAGCAGGGGATGATCTAAAATCATCTAGGTTAACACAGAAAGACCGAACCACGCTAGGACAGTGGCTTTGAGACCCACATGATGCTCTAAACGAGAAATTAAAACATCATGATCCACCGCGTCAAAGGCCACAGTCAAATCTAAGAAAACTAAAATCACAGGGTCCCCAGCATCTGTAGCCAGAAGGATATCATTAAAAACCCTCAACAATGCAGATTCAGTACTGTGAAAAGTTTTAAAACCAGACCGAAAGGCCTCGAGAATATTGTTTTCATCGAGGTAGGCTTTTAATTGGTTATAAAACAAAACTACTAAAGACAATGTTGTCTCTGCTTTGGCTGATGATGTTGCAGAAACAAGTTTCAGTCAAATTAACTGAGGTTCATCTGTATCATCAGGGGGAGACGGAGGCTTGATCTTCTTCCTCATAATAACTGTTATCATCACCATGGAAACAATGACAGAAACTGCAGCAGAGGCAGCCACCAGACCAGCATGACCTCGACTGACCCCCAACCCGTCTCTGTTCCCTCCATCCTGGTTCCCTCCTTCTCCTCTGTTTTCATCCTGGTTCCCTGCAGAACAGAACCAGGAGTTAGTCTGATCCCACTGAACATCATCATCATCTGATCTGGATCAGAACCAGGAGCTGCTGGTTCTGATCCAGAGACAAACTCTCACCTGGAGGATCAGACTGTGGAGCAGCGTCACTCAGGATGATGAAGGTTCTTTCTGAGTCTCTCTTCCTGCGTCTGTTGCTCTTTGTTTCAGTCTTGACTCGACACTCATATGTTCCACTGTCCTGCTCTGTCACACTGACTAAAGTCACATTAATTTCTCCATCAGTGCCGATAATGTTTTGGAGTTTGGTTCGGTTCTTGTACTGTGGATTCTGGAGATTTTCATCAATCTGCTCGTTCCTGTAGAGCAGCACATATGGTGGATCCAGGTCGTCTCTGGTCAGTTTTACTGCTGTAACGATGCCGTTCCTGTCAGATCTACATGTCAGAGGGACGTCCTGTCCAGGTTCTGCTGTGATGATTACAGGATCTGCAGGATCTACAGGATCTGCAGGATCTACAGGATCTGCAGGATCTACAGGATCTGCAGGATCTACAGGATCTACAGGATCTGCAGGATTTACAGGATCTGCAGGATCTACAGGATCTGCAGGATCTACAGGATCTGCAGGATCTACAGGATCTACAGGATCTGCAGGATTTACAGGATCTGCAGGATCTACAGGATCTGCAGGATCTACAGGATCTACAGGATCTGCAGGATCTGCAGGATCTACAGGAGCAGGTAGAGAGAATCGTCTCTCCATCTTCACTGTGTCTTTGGTCTGAACTGACCTGCTGCTTCACAGCCTGACGGGACGATGCAGAGAAGCAGCAGGAGACGGAGACAGGCTGCCATGTCTGGGACGCAGGACATCGCTGGACAGACGGAGGACAGTTTGGAGACCAAGGAGCTGCAAGGACAGGCAGACATGCGTTAACCAGACCAGGTCATTAATGTCTGTAGATGAATAAATCAGAACATCAACAGAACCTTCACTTGGTTCCACTGACTAATGTTTTAGTCAATGTCACATTTTAAAAGAAAAAACCTGGATATTGTTGCTTGTGGAAAAGTTTTAAATCTGCAAGTGAAACGATTTAACATTTAAATTCTAGATATTCTTCTGAATTTGGAGGAAAAAATACTGAACTTCTGTATTTAAAAACTGAAATATCCTGGTAACAGATGACAGGAATTGTGACAAGTTCAGTGGTAAAATGAATATAAAGTCCAGAGAGTCAGAACTGGGATCTGGATCAGAACCTTTCCTGGTCCAAACCCAACGCAGCCATGATGCAGATTCTTCGTCTTCATTCATCATGCAGCAAATATTTGAGGTATTTTACAAAAAACTTTATTCATAATTTCTTGCAATGTCTAAGTCAAGTTTACTTTTTATTGTTTGTGTGATTTTATTCTCTGATTTTCACATTTTAGGTAAAATATTTTCTGCTCTTTCATAATGTTTTTACTGCAGACACGTGGTTAATACGTCACCTGACCAGGTGTGGCCTGTGGTCCTTAAAACAAGTCAAAATGAGGCTCAGTATTGTGTGTGGCCTCCACCTGCCTGTATGACCTCCCTACAACGCCTGGGCTCCTGATGAGGATGGTCTCCTGAGGGATCTCCTCCCAGACCTGGACTAAAGCGTCCGCCAACTCCTGGACAGTCTGTGGTGCAACGTGACGTTGGTGGATGGAGCGAGACATGATGTCCCAGATGTGCTCAATCTGATTCAGGTCTGGGGAACCGGCGGGCCAGTCCATAGCTTCAATGCCTTCATCTTGCAGGAACTGCTGACTCTCCAGCCACATGAGGTCTGGCATCGTCCTGCATTAGGAGGAACAACCGCACCAGCATATGGTCTCACAAGGGGTCTGAGGATCTCATCTCGGTACCTAATGGCAGTCAGACTACCTCTGGTGAGCACAGGGAGGCTGTGAAATGCCACCCCACACCATTACTGACCCACTGCCAAACCGGTCATGCTGAAGGATGTTGCAGGCAGCAGATCGTCTCCAGACTCTGTCACGTCTGTCACATGTGCTCAGTGTGAACCTGCTTTCATCTATGAAGAGCACAAGGCGCCAGTGTTGAATTTGCCAGTCCTGGTGTTCTCTGGCAAATGCCAAGCGTCCTGCACGGTGTTGGGCTGTGAGCACAACCCCATCTGTGGACGTCAGGCCCTCATACCATCCTCATGGAGTCGGTTTCTAACCGTTTGTGCAGACACAGGCACATTTGTGGCCTGCTGGAGGTCATTTTGCAGGGCTCTGCTCCTCCTGTTCCTTCTTGCACAGAGGCAGCGAATGATGGTCCTGCTGCTGGGTTGTTGCCCCCCTACGGCCTCCTCCACGTCTCCTGGTGGTGGTTTCCTAACACCTGATTTCTCTGGTTTCCTCTTTCATCTTCATTTGCTCAGTTAGACTCAAACATGTTGAAGATAAAATCATTGATGAACCAGTTAGAACAACAACCTCACAATATCAAAGTCTCTTTGTCTTATGGAGCTTAATTAAAACCAGGTTAGTTTATGAATTAATGTATAAGTTGCAACAAACAGCCTCCATGCAGTTATAACATGAAGCTGAATGATTACTATAGTAATAATCATACAAGTCACAATAAAATTGATAAAATAAGTATTTAAGAAACCAACGTAAGTTATTTATCTTTACTGCACTGTTTATAATAAAATGAAGATAATTAATAAGTAAAACTTACCACCAGCTAGCAACACTTAGCAGCTTCGTCCTCTGGGCTCCTTTTGTGACACACATTTCATTTCCATTGGTTGTTGTCCCGATGTTTTGTCGTCTAACTTGGACTAGGACGTCACCAGCTTGAATTTAACTAAATTACTAACTATTGTCAAGGCTTCTCTACTTTTAAGGCAATATTATGCGAGTAAAAATGGTGAATTTGAACAGCGTCTGTTATCTTCCCTGTTTCAAGTTTTTTCTTCTCTTTATGGCGTTTTTTAAATAAATGAAAATGTGTAATACCGCCACCATCTGGTCTGGAGTGTGAACTGGAGCTAATGCCGTTGATTATAATGGTTTTACATCACACATCTGAAAATTGATTGGATACTTTCTTAAAAATTACATCACGATTATCCTTTTTTTATTGTGTGCAATTTTAATGAATAGTAAAAGATTATTAAGGCACTTAAAAGTTCATATATATTCATTCAGTTTTTGTTCACTTAAAGCATAATTTTATTTAATATATTAAAAGTGTATTTTGGTACAATTATGTTTAAGTGTGTTTAAGGTACTGATTTCGAAATTGGTACAAGTGTATTTTTAGTAAACTTTAGATATACTTATAGGTAGTACACTTAATAATTAGCATACTTAAAGTGTAATTTCACAAATGTAAGAATGTTTGAAGGATACTAAAGTATACTTTTTTTTACCAGGGTCCTCAGGGTGGCTGGACCCTTAGAGAGAGAAGCTCAGACATCAGGAGGGACTCAGAGTCGAGCTGCTGCTCCTCCATGTCCAGAGGAGACAGTTGGACATCTGGACAGGATGGAGCCTCACTGGAGAGGAGATCAGGGAGGAGGAGAGACCAGGACACCTGGAGGGACGATGTCTCTGTGGTGACACCTTGTGGTTCCTGGAGGAGCTGGAAGAGGCTGGAGAGGAAAGTCTGGACCTCCTGAAGCTGCTGACCTGAGACCCGACCTGGAGAAGATGGATGGACTTTGGGCATCTTGTGTAATTAATCTTTCCATGTAATTTTAGCCTAAAACAATGTCAGTACTGTAGTGTAGTTATGCATGTCATTTACAAAATAGGAACGTATAGGAATAAAGACGAATTAAGAGTAATTAAAATTTTAGTTATCAATAGCAGGAAATCAAAAATAAAAATTAAGTGTAATTTAAATACATTATTATATTATTAGTATATTTAAAAATTATTTGAAGTATATTTAATATTTAATAAAATTTTGAGACATAATTATATAATTATTATATAATTAATAACACTCATAATATAATAATTATATCAAAATGTAATAATAAAGCTCTGAAATATGAAATTTAAAAGCATACTTTAAGTACACTTAAAGTTGTTCCAAAAACGTAGGTGTAATATACTAAAGTAAACTATTGTAATTTTATACTATTTAAATACAGCTAAAGTATACTAAGTACAAAATAAGTTGTTCCAAAATAGTACAGTTGAAGTACATCGATAAAAGTATACTAAAGAATGTTAAAATTTAGTATACTAAAGTATAATTTCTTTTTTTTTTACCAGTGTCTGGTTTTATCTGCTCCTCTTTTCTGCTCAACTTATTTTAGATTTAACTTCTTTATGTCTGGATGTAAAGAACTGATGGCTGGATTTGTTAGTCGTTATTCATTTTGGTAGGACTTCTTCTTTAGTGAGAATGAGAAAGTATTTTCAAACAAAAACAAATCCCTATGCAGTCATGACATTGTACCCAGCTGCATGCTGGGAAAAATCCAGACTCAGAATAATGAGGGGCTTTTATGCTGCATATTTATTTCCTTTTTCTTTATTTTCTGTCAGAATCATTGCTGAGGCTGAAGGTTATAATTTTGACTCAGACTTTCTGTGAACCAGATATTTTACTGTCCTTCATGCTGTTCCTGCTCTGAGCAGCAGTTTAATCTGTAATCTGATCCTCATGCTTTGAATTTCAAATGCTGATGGAAACTGGGCGGGTCGTTAGTTTGGCGCCTTTCCTGCTGCTGTGTGTTGAACAAAGAACCAGTCAGACATGTTGCATCAGGTTTCATGTTTCTCTCTGTGTTGTTCTGATGTAAAGGTTATTTCAGGGTGAATCCAGAATAAACTCTGTTTTCTGTTGATTCTGATCTGAACTGGAGGAAAAGAGACACTTTCAGTTTAAAATGTTCAGAGAAACAGATCAGAGATGATCTACAGGAACACAAACCGGTTTAATTACAGGAAACAAAGAAATGCTTTCAGTTCCTTGTCATTATCAGCCATCGGTTCTGTTTTCACATTAAACATTGGACGCCTGCTATGTCTGCTATGAGGACAAACATTTCCATCCATCATGTTTGTTTACCAGCTGCTGACAGTATCTGGGCAGGTCACCACAATATGAGACACACAGAACCCAGTATGAGCCCAGCTAGAGGACAGCAGCACCAATCAGAACCTTTCTGCTTCAGAACCAGAACTTAGAGAATATTAGACTTTATAAAACACCAGCATGACGTCACTATGACAACATTAGTAACATTTAGTCTGTTAAAACCTGCAGAAGCTGCTAACATGATTAAACTACAACGACTGAGCTGATTCTGAGAGAGTTTGCATGAATTTACATGTTGGTTTGGGTCTCTGAGCAGATCCGGTTCTGGATGCTAAACATTGTTTTGCATGTTGGGTTTGATAACAGGAAGTGGACCAGATGATCCAGTGGTGCAAACCCAGCAGCCTGGAGCTGAAACCACTGAAAACTGTAGAGATTACAGAAAAAACTACAATCACTTGCTGCCGTCATCACCAACATGATGGAAACTGAATCACTGACAGTTTCTGGATCCTCACAGAGAAAATGGTCAGAAAGTCCAGAAACTGACCGACTTGGTTCTGTTTGTCCTGGTTTCCTGAAAGATGCACTGAAAAACAAACCTTCTGTAAACATAACATCAGTTATTACTTAAATATCACAACAAACGATCATGTTAGCGAGTTTATTTAAAACACCATCATGTATTTATGGTGATACTCTGAACTATAAATCTGCATCATTAAAAGACAAGCAGCTTCCATCTGTCATGTAAAGCAGAATTAATAAACTATTTCTAAAGTTCTCTAATGATCAAATGCATAAAGTTTAATCTGATAGTGAACCTGAAGTAATAAACTATAATTTTACCAGCTAAACAGGAAACCATTTATTGCTTAAAGTGAACCTGACCTGAGAAACATCCAATTAATGGTTTAAAGTAACTTTCAAGTGAAAAGCACAAATAGTTTCTAAACAAAAACTTTCTGAGCTTTTTCTAAATAAAATTCACTCTAAATGATTTTAGAAAGATGATGAGACTCAGATAAGATCTGGTTAAAATGCTGCTGTCATCAGATCATAGACTGATCAACATTCAGGCCTGATGCAATAAACCATCCATCCATTTTCTAACATCTGGTCCCTTAGTGGGTCTGGAGGAGCTGCTGCCTCTACAGGTAACGATCAGGGGTCACCTGGACGGGTCACCTGGACGGGTCACCTGGACAGGTCACCAGTCTGTCACAGGGCAACACAGAGACACACAACTATCCAAACACACACATTCACACCTAGGGACAATCTGGAGACCAGTTAACCTGACAGTCATGTTTCTGGACTGTGAGGAAACCGGAGAACCTGGAGAAAACCCAGCATGACCAGGGAGAACATGGAGACTCCATGCAGAAAGACCAGGAATCGAACCCAGAACTTCTTCTTCTGGTCTCTACTGGATCCAGACGGCTTGAGGTTCACTGAGGCAGCAAATGATTCATTAAACTGGTTTGAACTTTAACTGAGTTTCATAAAGATAAATGTCTCTTTTCATAAAACACAGTGAAATCTGGTCTGGACCAAAGACATCAGGATCTATTATTACTACAGTAAAACACTTTCCAGTAAATGAGGAGTAATAAAGAAATGAAACTGATCTCTGAACCAGAAATCATCACTTTCATAACATTTCATAAATATTAATCCATTTTCAAACAGCTTTAATCTGAGATATTTAGACTTCAGCTCTTCAGCTCTTCTTCCTCTGACAGGGTCAAAGGTCAACATTTATTCAGGTTCAGTCACTTCATCAGAACCAGGAAACCAACCAGCATGACGGGAAGCTGCAGTCAGGATTCTGGTCTCTACTGGATCCAGACAGGCTGAGGTTCACAGAGGCATCATGGGAAAATGATTCATTAAACTGGTTTGAACTTTAACTGAGTCTCATAAAGATAAACGTCTCTTGTCATAAAACACAGTGAAATCTGGTCTGGACCAAAGAAATCAGGATCTTTTATTACTACAGTAAAACAGTTTTCAGTAAATGAGGAGTAATAAAGAAATGAAACTGATCTCTGAACCAGAAATCATCACTTTCATAATATTACATCAATATTAATCCCACTTTCAAACAGCTTTAATCTGAAATATTTAGACTTCAGCTCTTCTTCCTCTGAGAGGGTCAAAGGTCAACATTCATTCAGGTTCAGTCACTTCATCATTAAACCACCAGCATGAAGATCCCAGAAGCTCCTACATTATTTTTATGTAATGATTTTATGTTGAGGTTCTGATACTTTGTTTCATCAGAGGATCTCAGAGCCACAACAAGGTTTATGGAATAAAACCAAACTCTGATGTTTTATAACCTCAGAAAACAAAAATACTTTTTTAAATCTCCTTTAAATGTCCCAACATATTAATATTTCTAATCATATTTATCATCTATTCCCCAGGTGGATCATCAGGTTACAGGTAGAAAATGTTCCTGAGCCTCAAACCAGAGACTCTTTACTGTAGCTGAGCAAACGGCGCCTCCTGCTGGACAAACACAAGCATAACGAGCCAAGGAAGAGGATCATGGTTATGGTCAGATTTTATTTATTAAAATGTTTCAGAGACCAGAAAAACATACAATCCTGACCATGGAAACACCAGCAGATAAAAGATTCAGATTAAATGTAATATATACAGAAATTATGATTTGTGGTGAATTTTTGTAAACTTTATTACAAAATGTATTGAGTTTTTTTCAGAATTGAATTTAAAATGTAGAAGATTTTGTTCTTCAATCTTAAAACCATCAGAGGAAAATATAAAGTTTCATCTGTTTCTGAGAACATGAAGATTTTCCCATCAATAAAATCAGTTTTAATATCTGAAGTGTAAACATGTCAGATTGACTCTGGAGGTCAAAGTGTAAATCATGGCGGCCTGAGGTTTCATGAGAACATCGCCCCCTGCTGGACAAACACAGACATTCAGCTGTAAAGGAAAGTTTGGTTCTTAGAAAGTATTTTAACAATAAGCTTCATTTTCCACTGCAGTAACTGATTGATCAGATATTTTACCGTCTAATCAAAGCTGATCATGTTAAATAACATCATTGATCTAGTTGCTGTCAGAAGGTCCAACATGATGTTTCCTCCTCTGGTCTCAGTGTTTGTCTGTTGAGCCTCTCAGGAAGGAGGAGGGTTTGACTCTGTGGTTCTGACAGAACCTGATGAAAACAGTCTGAACTCTGAGAGCCATGGAGGAAACATCAGTCTGGTTTCTGCTCAGTGAGTAAAACTGTTCAGCTGCTGCTGGTTACAATGAGTTAAACTAGTTAAATCAGTTAAAGCTGTGAGGAACTGAGGAGTTTAGACAGGAAAACATTTATTCACAGAGGAAACGTCAAGTTTAGACGCTGCTTCAGTCGGTTTCAGTCGTATTTAAACCAGTTTCGGTCGTATTTAAACCAGTTAATGTCGTATTTAAACCAGTTAATGTCGTATTTAAACCAGTGAAACAGGAAAATGTTTCTAAATGTCTCTGTATTTGACCAGGTCTGAATATTTTCCATGTTTCTGGAGCTTAAGGCCTCAGAGTCCTGATGAATTTGCTCTTCATGTCAGACATGCAGCCATGTTGTAGTTCCATCATGACAGTAACATGTAGAGCAGAGAGACGCCTGGATCCTGTCATCCCTCCTTCTGCTGCTGGAACAACCAGGAGGAGCTGAGAGGAACCAGAGGAGGTTCAGGACACGACCAGGAGGAACCTCTGGTTCAGACTCTGAGCTGTTTGGGGTTGAGATTAGTGAAGGACTGACTGTTAGTTTGGCCCCAAACTGACAGTCTAATAATAACCTCTGGTCTCTGCAGTAAAACCACATGAGCTGCTTTACAGGCTGAGACTTTTATTAAAGTCTCTGCAGGACAAACCAGACAAACAGGCCTGGAAATGAAAGATTCTTCATTTACAGCAGCTACAGTTTATTATTCATATTTCATTGTAGATCCATCAACATCTCAGCTGGTCTAGAGATTCTGTTAATGAAGGTGATGAACAGAATGAAGGACAAACAGCAGCAGAAACTGCTGGAGTCCAGGAGACGAATTACTGAGGATAGTTATAGATTCATGTTGGGTTTAGTTTCATTCTTTATTCTCCCTCCAGTTCTGACCTCAGTGCTGAGCTGCACTGAAACACAAGGTTGGTTCACTTTATATTTATGTTCTCTACACATTTAAACCTCACATGAAAACAACAACATTTTGATTCATGGTCTGATTTGTTTTCTTCAAAATAAAAAGCTGCAGTTTTTCTTCCAGCTGCTCGTCTGACTCTGAGTCCCAGCAGATCTCAGTTCTTTGTGAGAGAATCAGTGACTCTGACCTGTGAGGATGGAAACATCTCTGATGGATGGACTGTGAGGAGAAACACAAGCAGAGGAACCAGGACTGAGTGTGGAGATGGATGGGGGAAACCAGCTGGTTCCTCCTGCAGCCTGACCTATGTGGTCCAAGGTGACTCTGGTGTTTACTGGTGTGAGTCTGGATCCTCCTCCATCAGCAGCAGCAGCATCCAGCTCTCTGTCTCTGGTAAGATCAGACTGTGGAGTTAGTGTTGCTGTGTGTAAATGGATGAGATGCTGTAGTTTGTCTCTGTGTTGAGGTGGATCAGTGATCCTGCAGAGTCCTGTCCTCCCTGTGATGGAGGGACATGACGTCACGTTACGATGCCATGATCAGACTTTCTCCAACCTCCCAGCTGCTTTCTATAAAGATGGATCCTTCATTGGTGATGGACCATCAGGTCACATGACCCTCCATGTCTCCAGCTCTGATCAAGGTCACTATAAGTGCAGCATCAGCGGTCAGGGAGAGTCTCCATCCAGCTGGATCTGGGTCAAAGGTCAGCAACTTCTCTGGTGCTTCAACCTTCATCAGGAGACGAGAAATAAATTATTACTTTGATTGATTTCAGGGAGAATCAGCTCCACTCCTCCTCCTCCATCCTCCACTCCTCCTCCTCTCTCCATGGTCGTCTCTGTCTCCTCTGCTGGTTTTCTGGTTTTCTTTGTCTTGCTGGTGGTTCTGCTGACTCGGCGCCGCTGCAGGAACCCAGCAGGTAACTGACTGTCCATCAGGTTTCTGCAGCTCCTGAACTCCTCCTCTGTTTATCTGCTCTGCTGCCACTTTATTTAATGTGTTTTTTGTTTTTAGCGGCAGGGTTTGGGGGGCAGCTTCAAGCCTCATCAGCAGTTTTTGTCTCAATATTGTGTTTGTGGTCAAAGTGTGACAGAAGCTGTGGAGTCGTTGGGCTTCCTGTCCTCAGCTCCACTTTCTTCTTCCCCTCAGAGACACAAACATGATTTAACGCCTGAAGCTTCTGATCTCATGTTTGGTTAGAAACGTTTTTATTGAGGTTCTGATGTTTAAACTGATTAATCAGCTGCAGAATCAGAATCAGCTGAAGTGGTTGTAGCTTTCAGTGGCCATCAGCTGCTCTACATTTTATTCAGTGGCCTAAACAAAGTACTTCACACCTTCAGATTGTTATTGGTAAAGAAACCGAGTGACATTTTCCTTCTGCTTCACTGCTACCTGCCACTTCCTTTAGTTTTCTCCTTCCTCTAACCTGCAGCCAGAGACGCAGCAGCTCTTCATTCAGCCATGAGCAGAGCTGCAGACAGGAAGGTTTACATCAGCATGCTAATGCTAACGTAGCGCTAGCTGCTCAGAAACAAAATAAAATACTTCAACCAGAGGATGAATCTCTAAAATCAAACTGAGGCTGGAGCTAAAACAGAAACGTGTTTGTGGATAAATGTGGCTAAATATGGCGAAATGTGGCTAAATGTGGCTAAATGTGACTAACATGCTAACAGTCAGATTCTTCAGATTCATCCTGTCAGGAAACAATTTCAGTAAATATTCATAATTAGCTCCTGCTAGATGATCAAGTGGAATCAGTCAGTAACTTCAGCTGCTGTCAGCTGGTTCTTCTGCTGTATCGTCTGATTTCTGACCTTCATCTTGTTGGACGTTTTTCAGTTTCAACCTGTTTGGTTTTCAGACTCAGCAGCTGCTGATCCATCAGCAGCTGAAGTTCCTGCAGCTCCAGACAGAACAGCTTCATCCTCTGCTGCAGGTCAGTTTATGGCTCATTTCCTGTTAGTCTCATGACCTCTGACCTGAAACCAGCTGACATCAGAATATACAATCAATAACTGAAGAATCAGGTCAGATCAGAACCACGTGATGTTTCATTCATTTACCAGCAGTAACTGTTGTTTATTTTTCAATATCCAGAGACATGAAAACGTGTTTGAGCTAAAATAATTTAACATTTAAATTCTTTAAAGCAGTGAAAGCTTGTTAATTAAAATGAACTTGGAGTTCAGGTCCACAGACACTCAGGTGATTCGGTCAAACAGTCTGACTACGTTCTGGTTCTGGCCTCAAATATAAAATATTCATCAGGTTTTATTCTCTAAACTGTTTGGTTTGCAGAAAGAGACTCAGCAGCTGTTTATTCATCAATACAGAGAAAAACACCAGGAGCAACAGGAGCAACAGGAGCAACAGGTACGTTAACCTCATGATCTGGATCTAACCTGAGCATTAAGACCAGGTTAGATCCAGATCAGACTGAATCCAGATTAAATCCAGATCAGATTGGATCCAGATCAGATTAAATCCAGATCAGATTGAATCCAGATCAGATTAAATCCAGATCAGATTGAATCCAGATTAAATCCAGATCAGATTGAATCCAGATCAGATTGAATCCAGGTTGAATTCAGATCAGATTGAATCCAGATCAGATTGAATCCAGATCAGATTGAATCCAGATCAGATTGAATCCAGATTAAATCCAGATCAGATTGAATCCAGATCAGATTGAATCCAGGTTGAATTCAGATCAGATTGAATCCAGATCAGATTGAATCCAGATCAGATTGAATCCAGATCAGACTGAATCCAGATCAGATTAAATCCAGATCAGATTGAATCCAGATCAGATTGAATCCAGGTTGAATTCAGATCAGATTGAATCCAGATCAGATTGAATCCAGATCAGACTGAATCCAGATCAGATTGAATCCAGATTAAATCCAGATCAGATTGAATCCAGATCAGACTGAATCCAGATCAGATTAAATCCAGATCAGATTGGATCCAGATCAGATTGAATCCAGGTCAGATTGAATCCAGATCAGATTGAATCCAGATTAAATCCAGATCAGATTGGATCCAGATCAGACTGAATCCAGATCAGATTGAATCCAGATCAGATTGAATCCAGATTAAATCCAGATCAGATTGGATCCAGATCAGATTGAATCCAGGTCAGATTGAATCCAGATTAAATCCAGATCAGATTGAATCCAGACCAGATTGAATCCAGATTGAATCCAGATCAGATTGAATCCAGATTGAATCCAGGTCAGATTGAATCCAGATTGAATCCAGGTCAGATTGAATCCAGATCAGACTGAATCCAGATCAGATTAAATCCAGATCAGATTGGATCCAGATCAGATTGAATCCAGATCAGATTGAATCCAGGTCAGATTGAATCCAGATTGAATCCAGGTCAGATTGAATCCAGATCCATTTCAGTGTTTCTAGTTTCATCTCAGATCATCTGGTTTCTCCGTCATCCTCTGAACGGTGGCAGCATCTCTGTGTTTCTCTGAGTTTCCCTCCAGAACCTCTGAAGTTTTCCACCAGAACCAGCTGCTCTCCACTTCCTGCCCCTTCTAGAAACACAGATCTATGTCCTGATTGGGATCCGTCGCAGTGACCGACTCTGTTCTGCTGCAGATCCGGATCCGGGAGCCGTTTACTCATCGGTGAGGAGAGAGAGAGGCGTGACGTACGGGACGGTCAGCATCAGGCCCGGGAGAGGTGAGGCCGCCGCTCCGGTGACCTTTGACCTCTCACCTTCACCGCATCAGAATCTGACTTTAATTGTTTATTAACGCAGTGAAATCACAAATCTTGATCTTATTGATTAGAATCGACTAACTTTTGTTCTGTTGTTTCCACCTTTACCTAAAAGATGATAAATTTGTTTAATAAGGAAAAATCTGAAAAACATTTCAAAGTTTGGATCTGTAACAATTTAAACTCTTTATTTATTTGAAGTGTTGTTTGCTGAGGTTATGAATGTTTTTTCATCCATGTGAAAAACCGTTTCACTTCTCACCATAGATGTTTGCGTCGCCAGCGTTGTTGCCATGGTGACGGGACGCCGTCTCCATGGTGACGGGACGTCCCGTCTCCATGGTGACGGTTCCTAACCCGGGTTCTGTTTCCCTCCAGAACCAGCCGCGGTACCAGACCAACACGTCGTTTACTCCCTGCTGAAGTGGAGAGAGACCCAACCGGACCAGGCCGACCCGCCCAGCTGCTGACCCCTGACCCCTGACCCCTGACCAAACACTGAGCCCAACCGGACCCAGCCGACCTGCCCAGCTTCTAACCTCTGACCTCTGACCAAACACTGAGCCCAACCGGACCCAGCCGACCCGCCCAGCTGCTGACCCCTGACCTCTGACCTCTGACCAAACACTGAGCCCGACCAGAACCGGCCGGTTCTGTTCATCTGGGTTCTGTCCTGCTGACTCGTCGTTTAAATTCATTAAAATCTCAAAAGACATTAATATTAATATTTATAGAGAAAATAAATTATTATTAAAGCTGCAGAGAAGAAATGATGATGATGATGGTGACAAAGTTTAATCTGAATTTAGTGAATTTAATAAACTTCATGATGAACAAATGAAAACAAAGATTTTCTATCGGAATCATTTTATTAGAATTAAACGATTTTTTTTTTTTTACAGTGACCTGGAACATTTACAGTAAAATAAAAACACCAAACAGGAAGATTCATGTTTTTATCTATAGTGTAAACAAAGTGATCAGTAACGGCGACTTTATTACTGACATAATTTCTACATATTAATGGATATTTGGTGTTGAAACTGTTAACATAAACAACTAAAATAAAAACTCAACATTTATCTGCAGAGAAAAAGGATTTGATGGAGAAAACAGGATTATAGGATTCAGGTTTTCAGTCTAACTCGTCGTTTTTGCTCTGACTCAGTTCTCTGCTCCTCTGAGACAATCTGAGCTTCACGTCACCATGAAATGTTTTATACCTGATGATGAGAAACATGATACAGAGCAGAAAAACTCCAGGAACCGAACGGATGGAGACGACTTTACCAAACGTATCCCAGTGATTTATACCAGAACCTGATTCTGTGCCAGAACATGGAAACGTCCCTGTGAAACAGAGACATTAGTTCTGATCATCATCTGCAACGTTTCACCATCATCTCAGCTCATCGGCTGCTGAATCTTTGCTCCTCTAACTTTCTGTCCAGTTCCTATCAGATCCCATTAAAGTCTCAGCTGAGGACGATGGACCTGGTGGATTTATCATCAGCTCCTCCTGGGTTGACGTATCTGACCACACATTTATATCCTCCTGTGTCGGTGATGCTGACGTTGTGCAGAGTCAGAGTTAAATCTCCGTCCTTCATGGATGAAGGTTCTCAGTCGTAGAAACAGAACCTGATGTCCATCGAAGACACTGTGGACATCCAGCAGGACGTCAGTCCTGGTCCACCTGAAAACTCTCTGTTCCACACGGGGCCCTGCTGAAAACCACGTGACTGGCAACAAACCAGGCCTCGCGTTACCTGGGTCACGTGACCGCTTCATTTTGCGTGTGGGTTTTCAAAATAAAAGCGCGATGAGCCGCGCTGCATCATGGGTTGTTGTCCTTTTGGTCTCGCATCAGAGGATATTTGTCTTCAGTGGCCAAAATAAAATGAACATTGACCGACATATTTGATGTGTATTGATGACGTCACTCATCAAAATGTAATTTTTGTTGCTGGTTTTCTCAACTGTAGAGTAAGTTGTTTATATAACTATACTTTTGTACTTATGATGTAAATCTCTTTGAACTCCATTGTTGCTGAAATGAGCTACACAAATAAAGTTGACTGATTGTCTGAAATGGAGCCAGCAAGAGGAAAATCTCTGACATCTGGGAATATTTTGAGATTATCCTCACAATAAAATTATTCTTAGATAATAATTAACCCTCCGCCTCCCAATTTCTCACCTTCTACAAAGTTCCACTATTATTTGTTGTCTGATTAGCAAAAATATTTCAGTCTTTCACAGCAGAAACAGATTTAATGGTGCAGAACTAAAATTCAACATGTAGCCAAATATAAGAGATCAGAGCCAATTATAAATCCAAGAAAAAGCCCCAACAGGCTCTGGACTCCAAGACACTAAAACATCAAATGTATTTATTGTCAAATCCATCTATGATATAAAAGAAAACCCAACATAACCACCAACGTTCAACATATACCAGGATTAGACGAATCATTTTAATCATTAAAACAAACATATGGCAATTAAATAGGGTCTCGTTGATGATCCTGTTACTAAACATGAGTTTGATGAAAACTTTGTGACAATATTGTAATTTTTGGAAGTTTGATCCAACTGAGTGACGAGACTGTTACAGTTTCACCAGCAGGTGTCACTAGTGAGTCATGAAGCATCAGTAATTAACCTTTTTGCAAAGCAAAAGGCTGGAAAGGTTCATTGTTTCATGAGGCTTCATTTGACCATCACTATTAGAAACCGATCATCAATAATCAATAATTAGATCTGATGAAGAAAAGTTCGTTTAACATGCTGGAGATCCGAGAGGCTCTGAGTGCAGAGAGACTCAGTGAGTTTCCACCAATCAGCACTGAATCTGTCTGGACTCGTCCAACTGAAGTTCTGGAAACTGATCCTGGATTTTCTACCTCATAAAGTCGATGTGACACCAGTTGATCACCTATTGATCACCTATTGATCACCTATTGATCACAGCTGATCAGCTGAACATCCAACCTTATCAGGAACAAACCGGAGCAGCGTCTCCTCTGGAAACTCAGCAGGTCAAAGGTCAGGGCCAGGAAACTGAGGAGCATCCAGAACCGAACCTGCTGGACTCAAACCGCTTCACCTCACAGACACAAAACTACTATTGAATTACTTTATTGATCATTTGTTTATATTTATTTTATTTATATATGTTTGTTTCTTCATCTGGGATCTGAGCACAAACTTCATACCACAAACTATCAAGGTGACAATAAAAAATCCTTCAACCCTGAGACTTGCAGGATCTTGCAGGAGTCTTGCAGGTCAGTGTCCTTTGGTTTGTTGGTGTTGTGGTTTGTGGTTGGTTTGTTCTGTTGTGGTCTGGTACGGTCGGGTTTCGTTGTTTCTGTGGGTTCGGTCGGGTTCTTGGTCGGTTTGGTTCTGGTCGGTTGGTGTCTGGTTCTGGTTGTGTCTGTCGGTCGTTCTGGTCTTCTGGTCGGGTTCTTGTTCTGGTTTGTCGTTCGTTGGTCGGTGGTTGTGGCTGTTTGGTTCTGGGTTCTGGTTTTGGTTCTGGTTTTGTGGTTCTGGGTTCTGTTTTGGTTCTGGTCTGGTTCTGGTTTGTTCTGGTCGGTCTGGTCGGTTTGGCGGTCGTGGTTCTGTCGGTTTGTGTTCTGTCGGTTCTGGTTTTGGCTTCTGGGTTTGGTGTTCTGGTGGTTCTTCGGTTCTGGTTGGTTCTGGTCGGTTCTGGTGGTTCTGGTTTGGTTCTGGTCGGGTTCTGGTTTGGTTCTGGTCGGGTTCTGGTCGGGTTCTGGTCGGGTTCTGGTTTGTTCTGGTTCTGGTGGTTCTGGTCGGTTTGGTGGTTCTGGTCGGGTTCTGGTCGGGTTCTGGTTCTGGTTCTGGTCGGGTTCTGGTCGGGTTCTGGTCGGGTTCTGGTCGTGGTTCTGGTTCTGGTTTGGTTCGGTTCTGGTCGGGTTCTGGTCGGGTTCTGGTCGGGTTCTGGTCTGGTTCTGGTGGGGTTCTGGTTTTGGGTTCTGGTCGGTTCTGGTCTGGTTCTGGTTCTGGTTCTGGTCGGGTTCTGGTTCTGGTTCTGGTCGGGTTCTGGTGTTCTGGTTCTGGTCTGGTTCTGGTTCTGGTTTCTGGTTCTGGTTTCTGGTCGGTTCTGTCGGTTCTGGTCTGGTTCTGGTTCTGGTCGGGTTCTGGTTTTGGTTCTGGTTGGTTCTGGTCGGGTTCTGGTTTTGGTTCTGGTCGGTTCTGGTTCTGGTTCTGGTTCTGGGTTCTGGTTCTGGTTCTGGTCGGGTTCTGGTCGGGTTCTGGTCGGTTTGGTTTCTGGTCTGGTTCTGGTCGGGTTCTGGTTTTGGTTCTGGTCGGGTTCTGGTCGGGTTCTGGTTCTGGTTCTGGTCGGGTTCTGGTTGGTTCTGGTCGGGTTCTGGTTCTGGGTTCTGGTGGTGGTCGGTTCTGGTCGGGTTCTGGTCGGGTTCTGGTCGGTTCTGAGATCCTATGCTGGTCCTGGTCGTCCCTTGGTTCTGGTCGGTTCTGGTCGGGTTCTGTTTTGGTTCTGTCGGGTTCTGGTTCTGTTCGGTTCTGGTTTGGTTCTGGTCGGGTTCTGGTCGGGTTCTGGTTCGGTTTGGTTCTGGTTCGGGTTCTGGTTCTGTCGGGTTCTGGTCGGTTCTGGTTTTGGTTCTGGTCGGTTCTGGTCGGTTCTGGTCGGGTTCTGGTCGGGTTTTGGTCGTTCTGGTTTGTGGTTCTGCGGTTCTGGTCGTTCTGGTTTTGGTTCTGGTCGGGTTCTGGTTTGTTTGGTTCTGGTTCTGGTCGGGTTTGTCGGTTCTGGTCGGTTCTGGTCGGGTTCTGGTTTTGGTTCTGGTCGGGTTCTGGTTTTGGTTCTGGTTCTGGTTCTGGTCGGGTTCTGGTCGTCGGTCGGGTTCTGGTCGGGTTGGTTTTGGTTCGGTTCTGGTTCTGGTCGGTTCTGGTCGGGTTCTGGTCGGGTTCTGGTCGGGTTTTGGTTTTGGTTCTGGTGTTCGGTTGGTTCTGGTCGGGTTCTGGTTTTGGTTCTGGTTCGGTTCTGGTCGGGTTCTGGTCGGGTTCTGGTCGGGTTCTGGTCGGGTTTTGGTTTTGGTTCTGGTCGGTCTGGTCGGGTTTTGGTTTTGGTTCTGGTGGTCTGGTCGGTTCTGGTTTGGTCTGGTCGGGTTCTGGTCGGTTGGTGGGTTGGTTCTGGTCTGGTCGGTTTGGTTCTGGTTTGTCGGGTTTGGTCGGGTTTGGTCGTTCTGGTCGGTTTTGGTCGGTTCTGGTCGGGTTCTGGTTCTGAGATCCCATAATGCACCTGGACAGACCTGCTGCTCAGCCTCTGGTTTAATGTCTGATGTAAATGGATCAGACTGAGATCAGACTTTATGTCTCCATCAGTAAAGAAGGAACCAGCAGCTGAGGTCAAAGGTCAAAGGTCAAACTCAGGTCTCAGGATTCGTTCCTCTGGTTTTACTGCACCAGTAACTAACTATGTCCACATGGTGGCGCCGCAGGGCTCAGTATTTGGCCCCTTCCTGTTTATTTAATGCATCAGGACAAAATGCATTTTTATGCTGACGACTCAATTATTTACTGATTTGACCTGATCAGCAGACAAAGACCTGCAGGTCTGAACTTTGACTAGACCCTCATTAAAACCCTGATCAGTCACAGCTCAGGTTTATGGCTCTAATATGTTAATATGAATTATAAACAGGTTTTTCATGTCTTTTTAAACATCCATTCAAACTGAACCACAGAAACATGAGAGCTGAAAACTGACAGATTAATCAGATCAGTGAGAGGAAAACAGGAAATACAGATTATAATGATTAAAATAAACGTTTATTAAAGACCAGATGATCTGTCTGCACAGATTTATGGTTTATTGTCAATAACTGTTATTAAAAGCTCAGATATTCACATTAAGAGTCTTAGACTCAGGTGAACATTGATCTGCACTGAAGTCGTTTCTTCAGAAATTCATGGTAGTTTTGCCTAAATTATTAATTTTCAGACTTTTGTTCTGTTTTTGTATTTGTGATAATTTGCTGTAGTTTTTCTGCTGCTGCTCAGAAACGTCCCAGTTGTTTCTCCATAGTTGGACAATGTCTCTTTGTCATATTTATATTATTTAGTGAGTCTGTTTGCTGTTATTTCTGTCACTTTTGAGATTATAAAGCAATAAATGATTTTTGTTCATAAACTTCTGGTCATTTTCCCTAAACATCCAAATAAGAGCAGTTTTAATAATCACCATTTTAAATGATGTAAAGTAATAAATGTTCAGAAGTAAAAACTGATATTTATTCATTGTTTTTAGGATTCGTGCATTAAAAACTGGACTGGACTAATAACACCGAAGCCTGGAGATGTTTTTATTTAAAATAAACAGAAAGAAAAGATAAACTTCAACATGTAAACATAAAAAGGAAAATCAAATGAATTCCTGTCCATTTAGTTTTTACTGAATTTCACTTGTTTTTCCTTTAAACCATAAACTGACCACAATAAATATTTAATGTCCTGATTTCACCTGCGGTGACGTTTCGCCACCAGGTGGCGCCATGTTGTGCTGATGACGTCATCCTGCTGTCTGCGCTCTGATTGGATCAGTTTCTATATTTGTTATTGATCCAGAAACTTCGCAGTTTTTATTTTTCCACTCGCTGCTGGTCACGTGACTCGCTACCTGAGCTCTGATTGGTCGACGCGCTCAGGCGTTTGACTCACCTGAAGCTTCACTGATGTTTTATTTATGAAACTTTTCAAACTAAACTCTGAACTTTCTGCTCGGTTTATTGATTTTATGTTAGTATTTTATTTTATTATTATTTAGTTTTTTTAAGTCCTAATAATTTTATAATTTATATTGGATTAATGTGTCTTATTTGACAGATTATACTGATTTTTTTACTTTGGTCTTTTTATATGCTTACCTCAGGTTTTTTGTTCAGTATTTATATTTTTATTTCAGTTTTTATTCACAGGTTTTAATTTAATTGTTTTACCTCCGTTTTATTTCATTTTGTAATATTCAGTTAATAAAGTATTTATGTATCGATTTGTTTTATTTGTATTTATTCATATTTTTCATGATATCTGGATCATTTATTGATTTGTTTTTGAATTTGATTTTATATTGTATTTATTTTTTACCATTTAATTTGATATTTGATCATTTTATATATATATATTGGTTACATTTATTTATTAAAATTCTGCGTTGAAAACTTAATAATATTTCACAGATTTGTTTTGTTTTGTTGTTTTTGTCTCATTAATGTTTAATTTCAACCAAAACCAACCAGATTGAACACAAACAGTAACTTTCTGAATATTTTCCACTTATTGAGATAAAATAAAGTTTAATTAGTTGAACTGGTTGAACTGAGTCTCTCCCTCTTGGTTTCCAGTCAGTTTATTCTTCATGGTTTCTGGGTAAATAAGTAAATATGAGCCGTTATGTAACTTTATGTTTGTTTCCATGTGAACACTGAAGGAATGAATCACTTAATGAAAGTCGTTCCTCCCAGTCCGGTTCTTGTGAACCGGTTCTTTCCCCTCAGGCTGCTGGAAACCGGGCCGCCGCCGCTGTTATTAATATTAATATTAATATTATTATTATTGTTTTTGTTTTGGCCTCCAGCGCCATAGGTGAACTATGACGTCACAAGTGAACAACCCCCGCCGCTCGGAGGAACCGAACCGGGACCAGGAAGAACCAGACAGAACCGGGAGTCACCAGGAGCTCCGCCCCTTTCCACGGAACCACCTCAGCCCGGGATCCGAACCGACAACCAGACGGCTGACAGCTGCTGATCGGACCGGAGCGGAACCGGACCGGAGCGGAACCGGATGAAGGAGCTGCAGGCGGAACCGGCTGAGAGGATGGAGGGTGAGAAAAAGATAAAACCTTTAATGTTCATTTACAAACAGTCTGAACTTCTAGGATCATTATCTATGTTTAGATAATATTTACCTCCAGATTCACTGTGGAGGATGATGATGATGATGATGAATGATGATTATTGTTGTTGTTATAATAATAATAATAATAATTATTATAATAATAATAATAATAATAATATATAATAATAATAATAATAATAATAATAATAATAAATTTTTATTATTATTATTATTATTATTATATATTATTATTATTATTATATATTAATATTATAAATAATATTATTATAATAATATTATTATTATTATTATTATTAATAATATTATTATATTTATAATAATAAATATAATTTATTATATTTAAGGGGTAGGGTTAGGCATCACAGACTAACATCACAGACTGTTAGTAATGATAATAATAATATTATAAATACTATTATTATTATTATTTTTATTTATTATTATTATTATTATTATTATATGAATATTTTGTGCATCTATTCAAACTGTCAGAAAGACACAGAAGAAACTTTACAGCAGAATTAAAATGATATTTAAATGTTTCCATTTAATATTAAACACTAGAAATAAATTATGTTGAGTTCACTTTATTTTAAAACATGTTTAACAAATAAAATGTTAGAAAATGGCTTAAAAAATTAAAGGTTTTATTAAAAATACTAGAATAAAACAATATTTTGCTCTAAAACAGGAAAGTAACAAAAATAAAAGAGTAAAAACTTGAATAAAATATTCAGATTTTCTAATTTGATATTAATTAATAGATCAAATATATAAAGACCAACCAGCTGGTTTGGTTTCTGTCTCTGAGCTGCTGGACAGTTAAAGGTCACTGACCTAACCTCGGGGTCAGAGGTCACAGCGGCCGCCTCAGTTCCAGAGGACATTCATGTCATCAATGATGATCAGATCCTGTTTCATTAGATCAGAGGGTCCAAATCCAGCAGGTTCTCCAGAACCTGAATGAAGCAGCTTCATCTGCTGCAGGTCAGAAAACCCGAGTTTAAACAACCCGAGTTTAAACAACCAGTTTAAACAACCAGAGTTTAAACAACCTGAGTTTAAACAACCAGTTTAAACAACCCGAGTTTAAACAACCAGAGTTTAAACAACCTGAGTTTAAACAACCAGAGTTTAAACAACCAGAGTTTAAACAACCTGAGTTTAAACAACCAGTTTAAACAACCCGAGTTTAAAAACCAGAGTTTAAAAACCAGAGTTTAAACAACCTGAGTTTAAACAACCAGTTTAAACAACCCGAGTTTAAACAACCAGTTTAAACAACCCGAGTTTAAACAACCTGAGTTTAAACAACCAGTTTAAACAACCCGAGTTTAAACAACCCGAGTTTAAACAACCCGAGTTTAAACAACCAGTTTAAACAACCAGAGTTTAAACAACCTGAGTTTAAACAACCAGTTTAAACAACCCGAGTTTAAACAACCCGAGTTTAAACAACCAGAGTTTAAACAACCAGAGTTTAAACAACCTGAGTTTAAACAACCAGTTTAAACAACCCGAGTTTAAACAACCCGAGTTTAAACAACCAGAGTTTAAACAACCCGAGTTTAAACAACCCGAGTTTAAACAACCAGTTTAAACAACCAGAGTTTAAACAACCTGAGTTTAAACAACCAGTTTAAACAACCCGAGTTTAAACAACCCGAGTTTAAACAACCCGAGTTTAAACAACCAGTTTAAACAACCCGAGTTTAAACAACCCGAGTTTAAACAACCAGTTTAAACAACCAGAGTTTAAACAACCAGAGTTTAAACAACCCGAGTTTAAACAACCAGTTTAAACAACCCGAGTTTAAACAACCCGAGTTTAAACAACCAGTTTAAACAACCAGAGTTTAAACAACCTGAGTTTAAACAACCAGTTTAAACAACCCGAGTTTAAACAACCCGAGTTTAAACAACCAGAGTTTAAACAACCAGAGTTTAAACAACCCGAGTTTAAACAACCCGAGTTTAAACAACCAGAGTTTAAACAACCCGAGTTTAAACAACCCGAGTTTAAACAACCAGAGTTTAAACAACCAGAGTTTAAACAACCTGAGTTTAAACAACCCGAGTTTAAAAAACCAGAGTTTAAACAACAGAGTTTAAAACATACCCGAGTTTAAACAACCGAGTTTAAAACAACCAGAGTTTAAAAACCAGAGTTTAAACAACCTGAGTTTAAACAACCCGAGTTTAAAAAACCAGAGTTTAAACAACCAGAGTTTAAACAACCCGAGTTTAAACAACCCGAGTTTAAACAACCAGTTTAAACAACCAGAGTTTAAACAACCTGAGTTTAAACAACCCGAGTTTAAAAAACCAGAGTTTAAACAACCAGAGTTTAAACAACCCGAGTTTAAACAACCCGAGTTTAAACAACCAGAGTTTAAACAACCTGAGTTTAAACAACCAGTTTAAAACAACCCCGAGTTTAAACAACCCGAGTTTAAACAACCCGAGTTTAAACAACCAGTTTAAACAACCAGAGTTTAAACAACCAGTTTAAACAACCAGAGTTTAAACAACCAGAGTTTAAACAACCTGAGTTTAAACAACCGAGTTTAAAAACCAGAGTTTAAACAACCAGAGTTTAAACAACCGAGTTTAAACAACCAGTTTAAACAACCAGTTTAAACAACCAGGTTTAAACAACCCGAGTTTAAACAACCAGGTTTAAACAACCTGAGTTTAAACAACCAGTTTAAACAACCAGAGTTTAAACAACCGAGTTTAAACAACCGATGTTTAACAACCACGTTTAAACAACCAGAGTTTAACAACAGTTTAAACAACCAGAGTTTAAACAACTGAGTTAATCACGATTGTTCTGTATAAAGCAGCAGAGATACCTGGGACCTGCAGGACAGCAGAGAACTGGAGACTGAGAGTTTATTAAACAAGGCCCAGACCTGAACCTGAACGCATCAAGGCTGTTAGACCTGAACCTGAACCTGAACGCATCACAAACTGTTAGACCTGAACCTGAACGCATCACGACTGTTAGACCTGAACCTGAACCTGAACGCATCATGACTGTTAGACCTGAACCTGAACCTGAACGCATCACAGACTTAGCTACTTAGACCTTTAACTGACATCACGAACTGAACCGACTGAACTAGCATCAGACTGTTAGACCTGAACCTGAACGCATCAGACTGTTAGACCTGAACCTGAACTGAACGCATCACACTGTTGACCTGAACCTGAACCTGAACGCATCACGACTGTTAGACCTGAACCTGAACCTGAACGCATCACGACTGTTAGACCTGAACTACTGAACGCATCACGACTGTTAGACCTGAACCTGAACCTGAACGCATCACGACTGTTAGACCTGAACCTGAACGCATCACGACTGTTTGACCTGAACCTGAACCTGAACGCATCACGACTGTTAGACCTGACCTGAACGCATCACGACTGTTGACCTGAACCTGAACCTGAACGCATCACGACTGTTCTGAACCTGAACCTGAACACGCATCAGACTGTTAGACCTGAACTGAACCTGAACGCATCACGACTGTTAGACACCTGATACAACTTGCAACCTGAACCTGAACGCATCATGACTGTTAGACCTGAACCTGAACTGACAACCTGAACGCATCACAGACTGTTAGACCTGAACCTGAATGCATCACGACTGTTAGACCTGAACCTGAACCTGAACCTGAACGCATCATGACTGTTAGACCTGAACCTGAACCTGAACCTGAACCTGAACTCATCACGACTGTTAGACCTGAACCTGAATGCATCACGACTGTTAGACCTGAACCTGAACTGAAACCTGAACGCATCATGACTGTTTGACCTGAACTGAACCTGAACGCATCATGACTGTTAGACCTGAACCTGAACCTGAATGCATCACGACTGTTAGACCTGAACCTGAACGCATCACAGACTGTTTAGACCTGAACCTGAACGCATCACAGTCTGTTAGACCTGAACCTGAACTGAACGCATCACGACTGTTAGACCTGAACTGAACCTGAACCTGAACGCATCATGACTGTTAGACCTGAACCTGAACGCATCACAGAACTGTTTGACCTGAACCTGAACGCATCACGACTGTTAGACCTGAACCTGAACGCATCACGACTGTTAGACTAACTAACGCATCATGACTGTTAGACCTGACTCTGAACGCATCACGTCTGTTAGACCTGAACCTGAACGCATCACGACTGTTAGACCTGAACCTGAATGCATCACAAACTGTTTGACCTGAACCTGAATGCATCTCGGCTCATTTCCATTTTATGATCCAGCTGATAAACCGTCATTCAAATCGAGTCCAGAACAAACCGTCAGTTTCCTCGACGCTTTGCTAATAAAAGCTGCTTTGTTCCTGCAGGACGACGTGTTTGGTTTGCTGGAGCAAACACACACACACACACACACACACAGACACACACACACACGACACACACACGCACACCTCTGACATGCCAGCAGCCGGTTCCTGCTACTTCCTGGTTCACACGTCTAATCCAGATCTTTTATCAGTTTCTCTGTCAGAACTCAATTTTCTGTTCTGGTTCTGTTCCTGGTTCTGTTCCTGGTTCTGTTCTGGTTCTGTTCCTGGTTCGGTTCCTGTTCGGTTCTGTTCCTGGTTCTGTCTTTCTCTGGTTCTGTTCCTGGTTCTGTTCTGTTCTTTCTTCATGTCAGAACCTGAACAGAACTAAAACCTGCAGCAACGTTTACAGAACCAACAGAGGAGAAGCTGCAACTTTGTTGCTGCTGGAAGTTTGTTTAGGAGACGGATGTGAATCTGCAACCGAGATAAAACGGATCAGCTGTTCCTCTCTGAAGGTCAGAGTTAATCTGCATTAAACACCAGATTAACACTGAAAAAACACCAGATTAACACTGGATAAAACACCAGATTAACACTGGAAAAACACCAGATTAACACTGGATAAAACACCAGATTAACACTGGATAAAACACCAGATTAACACTGGATAAAACACCAGATTGTGTTAATCTGTAGTTTGTAATCCACAGCTGCACCAGATTATTCATCCTTCAAGTCAGTCACCTTCTTTTGTTTCCACTGAACTGATCTGAGATGATCTGAATCGTCCAGCTGCTGTTAAACCTGCAGCGTGAAAAAGATGTTAGTCAGAAACAAGCAGAAACCGACATTAAAATAGATTAAATGTTAATCCTGAGCTCTGAGTCCAGGCTGAGTTTCTTACTTCGTGTCGTCAGACAGGTTCTGTAAACGTCTCTGTGAAACCAGGGAGTCCAAACTTCTTCACATCGTGTCATTAAATGAAATATTTATTTAAACTAGTGGTTAAAACTTGAGGGTCTGTCATTAAACTACCAACGAAATGATCAATTTAATTATTCCAACATCTATTTTTGCTGCTGAATTACTGAATAAACAGATTTGAACTCAATAATGAAGATATTTGTAGTTTTTAATCTCCAGGTTCATCAGATTGGACCAAAGTTCATCTTCCCAGAGTTTCTCTCATCGATTCTCTGGAAATCTGGATGTTAGCATCAGCTGCTACATGTTAGCATTAAGATGCTATTCTTGAATAGCTTCCCTGACAGGCTAACTGCTTTTAGCACAACTCAAACCCAACAAACTGTTGTTAGTGGATGTTGATGGACCTTTCAATGTAAAAAAATTCACATTATATGTAATTAATCTAAATGAACACATTAAAGTCAAATTCTGAAACTTTAACTCTGTAGCTGATGTTCAGTCAGTGGAGGAGAAAATCTGCAGGAAACCTGAATCCAAAAGTTCATGATGAAGGTGAGGATGACTAATGATGAGGAATGAGGAAGAAACAGAAAGTTAACAACATGAAGACAAAAGAAAACAAGAGTGACGAGAAACACAAACACAAGAGAAACGAAAACAGAACCAGGAGAATTTTAAATAAACAGACGATGATGATGAGAGGAAGATCACCAAAATAAAACAGGAACTAAGAGTCAAACTCAGAACCGATGCAGGATTATTTATTGTCTTATAAAACATGATGAGACTTTGTGACAGGAAGTGACAGGAAGTGACATCATGAGGAGCAGAGCAGATGTTTCATCTGAGAAACAGTTTGAATCCCGACTGACACCCAGACAGGCAGAAAACAGCCTGATGCTGTTAAACCGGCTGGAATCGAACCGAGGAGCCGAGCGAAGCTCAGTGGATCAGCAGGAATGAAGAGATGAAGCCAAACCGAGACAAGAGGACAAAAATCCAGGACAATGCAGACATTTCATTTCAGCTACAGCTGCTACCTTCATGCTAACAGCTGTTAGCTTCATGCTAACACCTGCTACTTCATGCTAACACCTGCTACCTTCATGCTAACACCTGCTACCTTCATGCTAACACCTGCTACCTTCATGCTAACAGCTGTTAGCTTCATACTAACACCTGCTACCTTCATGCTAACACCTGCTACCTTCATGCTAACAGCTGTTGGCTTCATACTAACACCTGCTACCTTCATGCTAACACCTGCTACCTTCATGCTAACAGCTGTTAGCTTCATACTAACACCTGCTACCTTCATGCTAACAGCTGTTACCTTCATGCTAACACCTGCTACCTTCATGTTAACAACTGTTAGCTCCATGCTAGTGTCTTTTAGACAGGAAATACTCAGATGGATGCTGACAGGATGAACTCTGATCGTCTTCCTGACCTTTTCCTCCATGGTCTCTGGTTTCAGTCTTTCTGTTTGTGGATGTTTTCCAGAACGGTTAGCCGGCACCATGACAACCGCCTCCAACATCATCAACAGCACGCGGTCCTGTCCCCATGACGACGACGGATTCAAGTACAACGCCTACATCTTCACCTACTTCCTGGTGTTCCCGGTGGCCTTCCTCTGCAACATCATAGCGCTGGTGGTTTTCTTCAAGACCAAGAAACGCAGGTTAGACCCTCAAACACTTTCCTCAAGATGGCCGTCCTCCACGTGTCTCTGCTCAGCGCTGGCGCCGCTAGCTAAAAGGTTAGCTGCACTAACCACCTGAGTGAAGTCGCCCCCCCACCTTCTTCAAATCACACAAAATTGGTGTCAAACGTTTGTGCTGGTTTGTGCAGCAAACGTTTATGAAATCCAATTTTTTTTATAGCTTCAAAATGATAGCAGCACAAACGAAAATTTTTGCTGCACAAACCAGCACAGACGTAGCACTAACGTTTGACACCAATTTTGTTTGATTTCATAAAAGTGGGGGGGCTGGTTGACCTTTTGACCTTTACACTTTCATTAATATCTTCAAAGCCAAAGCAGCACAAACGAAATTTTTTGCTGCACAAACCAGCACAAGCGTAGCCGAGTTGATTGACCCCCATTTTGTCTGATTTGAAGAAGGTGGGGGGTTGGTTGACCTTGGGTGACCTCTAGAAACATTTCTTTATATCTTTAAAATGATAGCGGCACAAACGAAAATTTTTGCTGCACAAACCAGCACAAACGTTTGACACCAATTTTGTCTGATTTGAAGAAGGTGGGGGGGCGACTTCACTCAGGTGCACTAACCATAAAGCACTAAACCTTAGTTCCACTAAAGCTAAAACCAACATGGTACTTGGGGGAAACTAAAGCTAAAGTGAAATGACAACATGGTATTTAGCATTAGCTAATGCTAAAACGTTAAATTCAGTAATGTTTCTCTATGTTTTCTCTATGTGTCAACGACAACATGAGCAGCAACACAGTAAATTGTCATGAAGGTTAAATTTGTTCTCACACACCTGCAGCACCTGTTCAGTTCAGGAAGTGATTCTTTGACTCTGGTTCAGTTTCATAATTGTTGAGTTTTGCTAACCTTCTGATTCTGGCTAACAGCATGAGACCACAGGACGTCAGCAGGTTTTAATCCATTCACTGCAGTGATGCATTCTGGGTACACAGTAAATGTCATTGGCGCCATGAGGGAGGAAAACAAACTGAGTTCACCTACTTCAAAATAAGAGCATCAATATAAACGACTAACATTGAAGAATTCAATAACCTTCAACACAGATGTTGAACTTTATCCACCTGAAAGTTCACAAAACAGGCAAAGTAAATTATCTGTAATTAATTTAAGTGTGTTAAATGTTTTCAGAGTTAGCAAAACAAACGTTAGCTCTGCTGTTAGCACAGCTTTACTCACATAAGTGAACGTCACTGTTTCTGTTTGGAATCTGACCTGATGTCAGATTTAAATATTCACTCAGGATGAAAAGGAAACCATGAAACTGCTGCAGTAAAATTTACATCTTCATAAACAAATTATTTTTACAGCGATAACTACACTGTATAAACTGTTATTAGCGCTGTGAATGGTTCTGGCATGAAGACATGAAGCAACCAGACACTGAACGTGTTTCTAGGAGAGTCTTAAAGTTCACTAAAACGACTAAGAGTTTGGTTAAAAGTCTTTGTTAAGAGTCTTTGTTAACAAGTTAATTGTTCACAGTTTTGAAAAAAAAAAAAAAAATTATATATATATATATATATATATATATATATATACAAACATACATATAAATACATATTTATACATATATATAAATATACATGCATATATACACATATATAAATGTGTACATAAACATATATATGTGTATATAAAAAAAAGCAAATAAATATATCTACATACAAACACATAAAAAGGACACGTTCAGATAAAGTTAAAGATCCAATCAGCAATTAAGAGACATTCCTTAATTTAAAAAACATGTGAGCATTATATTCTAATAACAATTAAGATAACAAAATTCATTTTATAGAAGGTCGAAGGTCATGAGAAATGGGGTTGTGGTGAGATTCCAGGTCAACTCGGGGTAAATCTTTTTACTAAGTTCAGTGTTGATCTTAATTATTAAATAAGGAACCATGAACACATCATCAGTCGTAAACTTCGGGGTCATAGAGTGTTTCAGCCATTAGCCATTTGTTACATTCTTAGATGCTAACTGATGCTAACTGATGCTAACTGATGCTAACTGCTGAGCTTCACTGCAGGTCCCTGGTTTCCTGTTGGTGTCTCTGTCTAGAACCTTCTTGGTTTTGTTAAATCCCTTTTCAGCCGTTCATTTCACCACATCATGTCATTTCTGCCAGGTTTCTGTTTCTTCAGCCAATCAGGCCAGATGTTAATCCTGGACGGTTCAGAATGGACTGAAATATGTTGATAAAGAAACTGGATTAACTGGATCTCTGCTGACAATTAGAGGTTCTTGAGAAACGTCTCGTTCAGCCGCCACACCTGGTTCTGATGAACCTAATTATAGAGGATCAGTAGGAGGATCAGGGCGTCGACGGGTCGGTTCTGGTAAACCTGCTGGTTCCTCTGAAACATGTCAGGAACAGAGGCCTGTTGGACCCAGCTGGGCTCGGACCGGGTGGTTCTGTTGGACTACAGGGATCCTCCTGAGAACGGCGCCACCTCCTGGACTCTCATGGTTTCTGCTGTTGTCTCAAACGGACCTGCTGGGAGAACCTGACCCTGAATCAGACCAAGAAAAGCCAGTAAATAAATACATTGATCTGAAAAGGAGTAAAAACTTTTACTTTCTCCTCAGTAAGCAGTGAAACCACCTTCACTGTGTTTATGGGACGCCGTAATGAGGAGGATGATGGGAATCTGTGGCATGTGAGGAATCCTCAGATCATCATCATAAAGAGAAACACGTCAGATAGAGAAACATGTCAGATCATCATCATCATTAAGAGAAACACGTCAGATAGAGAAACATGTCAGATCATCATCATCATAAAGAGAAACACGTCAGATAGAGAAACATGTCAGATCATCATCATCATTAAGAGAAACACATCAGATAGAGAAACATGTCAGATCATCATCATCATTAAGAGAAACACATCAGATAGAGAAACATGTCAGATCATCATCATCATTAAGAGAAACACGTCAGATAGAGAAACATGTCAGATCATCATCATCATAAAGAGAAACACGTCAGATAGAGAAACATGTCAGATCATCATCATCATTAAGAGAAACACGTCAGATAGAGAAACATGTCAGATCATCATCATCATAAAGAGAAACACGTCAGATAGAGAAACATGTCAGATCATCATCATCATAAAGAGAAACACGTCAGATAGAGAAACATGTCAGATCATCATCATCATAAAGAGAAACACGTCTTTGTTTCATGTTTCTGAGTCATCAGTGAATCTCCAGCCTGAAACCTGCAGCAGATCCTGTGAATGTCCAGCAGCAGGAGTTTATAAATAAGGCCGGATCCCTTATTTGCCTCTCGGTCATTTTTTACCACGATGCATGAAAACCAGGAAATGAAGCCGTTAATGTATCTCATCAGCCAATCAGAGCGGAGATGAGCTCAGGAACATGCAGGCGAGTCAACAATGGGAGCCTTGAGGATCCAGAAGGGCAGATGGAACTGAACCAGCAGAGATCCACAGGGGATCCAGATCAGGAGGATCCAGATCAGCAGATCCAGATCAGTAGATCCAAATCAGGAAGATCCAGATCAGCAGATCCAGATCAGATCCAAATCAGCCGGTCCAGATTAGGATGATCTAAATCAGAAGGATCCAGATCAGTAGATCCAAATCAGTAGATCCAGAACAGGAGGATCCAGAACAGGAGGATCTAGATCAGCAGATCCAGATCTGGAGGATCCAGATCAGCCGATCAAAGTCAGTAGATCCAGATCAGGAGGATCCAGATCAGGAGGATCCAGATCCGGTGGCCACGGTTGAAACACCTGGGACTGAAACTCAAATATCTCATTTTAACCATAAGTTAATAAACATGTTGTTCTCTGTACAACCTCCCACAGTCGTCCTTCATCACAGTCAGCCTTTGTTTTGAGTCCTGAAACGGATCCTGATCTGGATCTCCAGGATTTCTGGAGTCATTTCAAGGTTTTTCCAGGTGGTTTTCCAGAGTTTGTTACAACCTGACTGTTTAATTTGGATTCAACACAAAGTGACTCCATCCAGCCTCAGTCAGGTTGAACATCAGTTTTCAAGTCAGATTCCCAGTTGGATTCAGGTCTTACCTTTAACTAGGCCATTCTACCTCATGAAGCCACATGAGCTACAGCCGCAGTCTGAAGCTTCATTCCCTCCTTCCTGTTCAGTCCATCTGCCTAGTCAAAGTCCGGTTCGTTTTTTGGAGGTGTGAATGCTAAGCTAGCTCTGGTCCTCCAAATCTCATCTGGGTTTGGTTGAAGTGAACTCTGGTCTGGTCTGAATGTGAACGCCAAGTGGACCAGAGACGCTCCAAAACCAGGAAGTGGACTACATCGCAGGGCATTCTGGGAAAATCCAATCAAAGCTAACGTGTTAGCCTAGCGCTAGCAGCAGAAATGTCTCCTGGCCTAAAGAGAGAAAATCCTCCAACCGCTAAAATCCTCCATCTTGTTTCCATGGTGAAGCAGGAAGTTGCTCTCAGGGTCTTCAGAGGTTTTGATGTCGTTTCCTTCAGTGGTTGTTGGTGCAGCGCCGCCACAGGCCAGGAGGGGAACAGGTTGGTTTGACTCAGCAGCTGGAGGTGGAGCAGATGTTCTGGGTCCATTAGAACCGGGTCGACCGAACCATGAGGAGGGAAACGGTCTCAGTCACATGACCCTTCTGCATGAGAAGAGAAACATCTACTGGTTTCTTTTTGCTAAAGTTCAGATTTGTGTGGTGGAAGTGAGACGGTTCTCCTTTCATAGATTCTCCACCTGAGCTGTGGGCCTCTGCAGCTCCCCCAGAGTTCAGTGCTCTCCTGGCCCAGGCTGTCGGTTCTGGTTCCTGAATCTGTCCCATGAACCGGCTGTGAGCTCAGGCAGTATGTAGATCCTATCTTGACCCGGAAACAGGCAGAGGGAGTTTGGGAGCATTTACATGTCGACCAACGTTGGACTGGGTGTGTCGTCTGTCAGCAGGTGGGAGGCAGAGACACTGAGGACAGGTGTCCAGGTCACCGCGGGGTCAACACTCACCAGAACAGAACCGTTACTCAGTCAGCCCTCAGTTTGGTCTGACGGATCCTCTGGTTTCATGGCCGGGATCTACTGGACTCTGGAGGACCTGGAGAACTTCACTGCTCCTCTGTGTCGTCCTCTGTGTTGTTCTCCGTGTCGTCCTCGGTCCTCTGTGTCGTCCTCTGTCCTCTGTGTCGTCCTCTGTGTCGTCCTCTGTCCTCTGTGTCGTCCTCTGTGTCGTCCTCTGTCCTCTGTGTTGTCCTCTGTCCTCTGTGTCGTCCTCTGTCTCTGTGTTGTCCTCTGTCCTCGGTTGTCTCTGTCCTCTGTGTCGTCCTCTGTCCTCTGTGTCGTCCTCTGTGTTGTTCTCCCGTGTTGTGCTCTGTCCTCTGTGTTGTCCTCTGTGTTGTTCACACGTGTCGTCCCTGTGTCGTCCTCGGTCCTACTGTGTCGTCCTCTGTGTTGTCCTCTGGCTCAGTGGCCGACAGGATGAGGTCCTGTGAAACTCCCCAACTGACCCCTGTCTCTCCTCCTCTGTTCCACAGACAAGCCGTCCTCTGTCCTCTGTGTTGTCCTCTGCCCCAGTGTCCAACAGGAAGAGGTCTCTGTGAATCTCTCCAGACTGACCCCCTGATCTTCCTCCTCTGTCCACAGGAACAAGCCTGTCCTCTGTCCTCTGTGTCGTCTGTCGTGATCCGTGGTTTTGTGTATTTATTTTTGAGTTTTCTGTGTAGTCCTGTTCCCTGTCAGTCCCGTCTCTGCGTCTTCCCCGTTGCTTGTCTCCCAGCTGTGTCTCGTTTCTTGATTACCTCGTGTGTATTTAGTCTCCCCTGTTGTCTCTGTTGGTCGGGTCCTCGTCTAAGTTTGTCAACTGTCGTATCTTTGTCTGTCGGCTGGCCAGTTGAACTGGTTAAGTCCTGGCTAGCCCAGCTCGCGTTCTCAGTCTTTGTTGACAGTGCTACCGGTATTAGTGCGTGCTTGTTTCTGCCGGGCTGCCTGTGTTTGTGGACTGAAGAGCTTCCTCATTAAACCAATCATTTTCACCATACCTGGGTCTACCTGCGTCTCCTCACCACATCAAACCCTCCACCTCATGACATCGTCCTCCATGTCGTCCTCTGTCCTCTGTGTTGTCCTCTGCCCCAGTGTCCAACAGGAAGAGGTCAGGCTGTGAATCTCTCCAGACTGACCCCCTGCCCTGTCCTCTGTCCACAGGAACAAGCCCTCCTACGTCGTCATGGTGAACCTCGCCCTGTCAGACGGCAGCTTCTCCCTCACGCTGCCTCTGCGTCTGGCCTACTACCTGAACAAGGGACACTGGACCTTCCCTGATTGGCTCTGCAGACTCTGCGTCTACGGCTTCTATGTCAACCTGTACTCCAGGTAGGACAGGAGTCGTCCTCCTGCGTTGGTCGTCCCTTTGGTTTGGGGAAACTCCAGCTCATCCTGCTCCCTCTGCCTGCCAGCATCCTGCTCCTCACGCTGCTCAGCCTCCTCCGCTGGTTCTCCATCGTCCATTGGCAGCGTCATCAGTTCATGCAAAGCTTCAGGTCAACCTTACTGATGTGTCTGGGATCTGGCTGTTTGTGGGCGTGGCCTCTGTGCCGTTCCTAGGCAGCGGCGTTAAAAACAGGTAAGAGTCGGACATCAGAGACACGTCTGGGCTCAAGCAGAGGATCCCTGGATGCTGAAGTTTCTCTCCTGACTCTTCCAGAGACGGAATCCCTCGCTGCTTTGAGCCGGGTACTCCGAACTCTTGGTCTCTTATTCTCAGCATGAACTACGTAGCCTTGGTTTTTGGATTTGTGCTGCCGTTTGTCACCATCATCGTGTGCTGCACCATGATCATCCACCATCTGAGACACCCACAATGTCCTCAAGACCCGAAAACGCGGCTGAAGTCGAGGAAGAAAAGCAGGCGGTCGGTGTGCCTGCTGGCCATGGTGATCGCCACCTTCCTGCTCTGCTTCCTGCCCTACCACGTGATCCGGACTCTGCACCTCCACGCCGTCAACGGCCACTGGAGCTGCGGCGTCACCAACCTGCTGCAGAGAGCCGTGGCCGTGACGCTGTGCCTGGCGGCGTCCAACAGCGTGGTCAACCCGCTGCTGTACTACTACTCCACCAAGAAGTTCAAGGAAGACGTGGAGCACACTCGCCTACAGTTGAGTAGACGGCTGTCTCTTAGAAACAGCTCCACAAGATCCACTGGAAGGGGCGAGTCGATGAGAGGTAAATCCATGAATCCAGTGGATCTGGAGCAGAGTCAGTTAAGGACACAATGTCCTGCAACAGACCAGAGGATTCAAATGACTGAGAAACCTTTGGGATGAGGCCTTTG
The DNA here is from genome assembly GCA_033032245.1 of Poecilia picta. Classification (NCBI taxonomy): domain Eukaryota; kingdom Metazoa; phylum Chordata; class Actinopteri; order Cyprinodontiformes; family Poeciliidae; genus Poecilia; species Poecilia picta. The sequence continues at coordinate 27,629,647 of CM065370.1, forward strand.
ACTGGAATGTGCTCAGTGTCCGTCCAGAAAACCACCAGGAGAAACTGCTGCAGATGATGGTCTTTGAGTCACACCACCACTGATTTATCTCTGTCACGTTTCCTTTTTCTTTGTCCAGTTTGATGAAGATTAACTTCGTCATTAGAACTAGTTTGTAATTTTGGGTTTAATCTGAGTTGTAGTTGAGATCAGATTATATTCCAGAGGAAGTAGGAATGAGTCCTTTTGTCTTCTGAAGGACTCACATGGTTTCCTCCATATGCTGCTGTTCAGGTGAAAACATGTTGTACAGGTTCCTCTCCAGCTCTGCAGCGCCATCTTCAGGCCCGACTGAACTGAACAGGAAGAGGAAACCTGATTTTCCTGGGTTTTCTTCTCGTTTCCATTGACCCTGAATCACCACTGCTCCCTGTTACAGACCAGTAACCTGTTTACAGACCAAACTGTTACAGACCAGTAACCTGTTACAGACCAGTAACCTGTTTACAGACCAGTAACCTGTTACAGACCAGTAACCTGTTTACAGACCAGTAACCTGTTTTCAGATCAGTAACCTGTTACAGACCAGTAACCTGTTACAGACCAGTAACCTGTTTACAGACCAGTAACCTGTTACAGACCAGTAACCTTTACAGACAGTAACCTGTTTACAGACCAGTAACCTGTTACAGACCAGTAACCTGTTTACAGACCAGTAACCTGTTTACAGACCAGTAACCTGTTACAGACCAGTAACCTGTTACAGACCAGTAACCTGTTACAGACCAGTAACCTGTTTACAGACCAGTAACCTGTTACAGACCAGTAACCTGTTACAGACCAGTAACCTGTTTACAGACCAGTAACCTGTTACAGACCAGTAACCTGTTTACAGACCAGTAACCTGTTACAGACCAGTAACCTGTTACAGACCAGTAACCTGTTACAGACCAGTAACCTGTTTACAGACCAGTAACCTGTTACAGACCAGTAACCTGTTTCAGACCAGTAACCTGTTACAGACCAGTAACCTGTTTACAGACCAGTAACCTGTTTACAGACCAGTAACCTGTTTACAGACCAGTAACCTGTTTACAGATCAGTAACCTGTTACAGACCAGTAACCTGTTTACAGACCAGTAACCTGTTTACAGATCAGTAACCTGTTACAGACCAGTAACCTGTTACAGACCAGTAACCTCTTTACAGACCAGTAACCTGTTACAGACCAGTAACCTGTTTCAGACCAGTAACCTGTTACAGACCAGTAACCTGTTTACAGACCAGTAACCTGTTTACAGACCAGTAACCTGTTTACAGACCAGTAACCTGTTTACAGATCAGTAACCTGTTACAGACCAGTAACCTGTTACAGACCAGTAACCTCTTTACAGACCAGTAACCTGTTACAGACCAGTAACCTGTTACAGACCAGTAACCTGTTTCAGACCAGTAACCTGTTTACAGACCAGTAACCTGTTTACAGACCAGTAACCTGTTACAGACCAGTAACCTGCAGCCGTTTCCTCCTGGTGATTTTAAACGTTGTCTGACCATGAAGCCGTCAGAGTGAAGCACTGAAACACTTTTTGGTGGGATCTGAACATGAGGTTCATGTCCTGCTGATCCTGTTTATTTAACCGTCTTTATGATTTTTAGAATATGTTGGGATACAGAAACGGGAAACTTAAAATGAAGGTCCAGCTGGACGTGTCGTTCCTTCTGCTCAATGTTTATATCATTCACTTCACAAACTGTCACTGTGTTTATATCCTGCTGTTTAATGGTAACTTAACGTCTAATTATAATGAATGTTACTGAAAACATCAAAGGATGAATTGATGTAAAATGTTAATGGTTTACATTTAAATCACTTCAGACTAATTTAGCTCCACATCTTCATCCAGTTGTAAACAAATGGGGTCTAAATATAGTCCCTCCTCAACCCAGACAATAAATCACACTTTTCCTGTTTTATCTCTGCTATGACTGTTATTTTTATTTACTAAATGGTAATTTTTTAGAGATTTAAAAAAAACTATGCAGTTGAGCTCTACATTCAGCATTTAGATCCATTTCCTCAGTATTTGGTAGGGCTGCCCTGTAAACTGCCTGACTGTATTGGGTTTCTGGAGTTCTGGCCCAACAGAACCAGCTGAACTGGGTCAGGTTTGTAGACCGTCTCGCTTACACGCCGTCGTATGGGCGCCATTTTGTAAAGTTACCAAGTACAAAACGAAGCAGAGTTATTTGGGTTATTCATCCAGTCAGAGGAGGATAAATATAAAGATTCACTTTCCAAAGTCGTATTTTATTTATTACTTTCCAAATGTTTCAAACTAAAAATTAGTTATCAAGCTGTTTAGTTTAGAAACTATTGGCTTCAACCAAAAATATTCTGTAAAGAAGCTAACTATTTAGCTTGTTTTACGAAGTACGTAGCTAGCGCACCGCTAAAGATCAAGCTAATCCGCAAATTCATTAGCCGATATGCGGAAGTGGGCTACCAAAATAAAAGCTGGTTCTGACGACCATCCATATAAACTTCTGCTGGTGAGAATCCGGTTCTGATCCATCACTGCTGCTGTAGAACCACTGGAAAACGTCTGGAATGACTTTAAAACGGCCGAAATGTTGAACAAGAAGAGGGAAAGAAATGATGATAAATAGTTGACTGAAGCAGCAGTTTATAAAGAGATTTACAAAACACAGCTTTAAATATTTATCTTAAAGCTAAATTTAGCTAAATATCTTTAATATTTAGCTTTAAGCTAAAGCTAAATTTAGCTAAATATCTTTAATATTTAGCTTTAAGCTAAATGTTTACTAAATGCTTGGCCTGCTAGCTGTATGCTTAGTAGGGAGCTAAGCTAATTAGCCCGTATCGTTTCGCTCCCTATAGAAGTGAGATCTTTGTGATGCTCCAACACTCCAACACTTTTTGTCCTTAAATCTCTTCCTAACTAACCTGCTGGGGGACATTGTCCATCTGGACAACCGTCTGTGTCCAGGATTTAACTTCCTCACTGATATGTTGCTTTAATATTTCTCCATCTTCTTTTCTCATGGTTGCATCTATTTTGTCCACCAGTTCCTCCTGAACTAAAGAACCTGATGCCGTTGGGACAGACGTCCTCCAGAATCTCAGGTTTTGGTTCGTTTGCAGGCTCTAATCTGGGGTCTTTAGATGGTTTGGCTTCTTCTTCTGTGAGTGGCTCTTTGTCCTCTGTGGGTTCATGACTGGTTTCCCATGAATGATGAATCTCCTGCCAGATTCAGCAGCATCTCCACAAGCTCTTCTGTTCCTGTCTGGGACCCAGAACCTCCTGCCTGGACGTCGCCGTCCTCCAAATCAACCAGGAACCTTCAGACATCTTGATGAGACCCTGGGATGAATCAGGCTGGTGGACCAAATCTTCCTGGTTTTCTTTTCATTTCCATGATGTCAATGTGTTGTTGTCTCTGTCTGGGCTTTTAAAACTGCTTCCAGGAATAATAAGTTCATGAATGTGAAGTCCTGAATATGAAGAAAGTCTCAAACAACTGAAAACCCAGCAGAACTAAATCAGGAAAGATTTGCATATTTATGGTAGAAAGTCCAGATTGTTCTTATGAACAATCCTCCAGAACCAGAACCTTCAAACCAAACTCTGTAGAAATGTCATAAATCTGTTTTATGAGGTCTGTCAGCATCTGGTTGGAGAATATCTTTAGTTTTATCTGTGGCTCAGAGGCGCCACCTGCTGGAGATCCAGAGTGAAGCCATGAACCAGATGAAGTGGTTTCCTCTCTCTGGTGTTTTCTATAGATATATAACAGGTAGAACCATCAGATCCAGGGAGCATCACAAACTTAGCAGCAGCTTTTAATTTTATTCAACGAGGGAAATGAATCGCTTCATAAAATGATCTAAAGTTTGTCACTGAAACATTAAGCAGCAACATATTTTCTCCTAAAAATCATTTTTGAATGGATCAAATCCATTTAGGTCAAAGGTCAATCTGATGACCATCATCACATCCAGAGGTCCACAGGTCAAAGGTCAGTCTGATGACCATCATCACATCCAGAGGTCAAAGGTCAGTCTGATGACCATCATCACATCCAGAGGTCCACAGGTCAAAGGTCAGTCTGATGACCATCATCACATCCAGAGGTCCACAGGTCAAAGGTCAGTCTGATGACCATCATCACATCCAGAGGTCCACAGGTCAAAGGTCAGTCTGATGACCATCATCACATCCAGAGGTCCACAGGTCAAAGGTCAGTCTGATGACCATCATCACATCCAGAGGTCCACAGGTCAAAGGTCAGTCTGATGACCATCATCACATCCAGAGGTCAAAGGTCAGTCTGATGACCATCATCACATCCAGAGGTCCACAGGTCAAAGGTCAGTCTGATGACCATCATCACATCCAGAGGTCAAAGGTCAGTCTGATGACCATCATCGCATCCAGAGGTTTACAGAACAACATCCAGATGAATAAATGTCAGTAATGTGTGTTAGTGACCAGCAGGGGGAGCTGCAGCCCCAAACAAACCTCAGGACCCCAAGCCCCGCCCCAGGCTGCGAGGACCAATCAGCACGCAGCCCAGAGGCCGCTCACACGGAGGTCAAAGGTCAGGAGCAGCAGCCTTTAAAATGAAATACATTTTGTTTTACAGCTGTGTGTGTGTAGCTGTGTGTAGCTGTGTGTGTGTGTGTAGGTGTGTGTGTGTATGTGTAGCTGTGTGTGTGTGTGTTTCTGTGTGTGTGTGTGTGTGTATGTGTAGCTGTGTGTGTGTGTGTGTTTCTGTGTGTGTGTGTGTGTGTGTAGCTGTGTGTGTGTGTGTGTAGCTGTGTGTGTGTGTGTGTGTGTGTGTAGCTGTGTGTGTGTGTGTGTGTGTATGTGTAGCTGGTGTGTGTGTGTGTGTTTCTGTGTGTGTGTGTGTGTGTGTGTGTGTGTGTGTGTGTAGCTGTGTGTGTGTGTGTGTGTGTAGCTGTGTGTGTGTGTGTTTCTGTGTGTGTCTGTGTGTTTGTGTATGTGTAGCTGTGTGTGTGTGTGTGTGTTTCTGTGTGTGTGTGTAGCTGTGTGTAGGTGTGTGTGTTTCTCTGTTTGTGTGTGTGTGTGTGTGTGTGTAGGTGTGTGTGTGTGTGTGTGTGTAGCTGTGTGTGTGTGTGTAGGTGTGTGTGTGTAGGTGTGTGTGTGTGTAGGTGTGTGTGTGTGTAGGTGTGTGTGTGTGTAGGTGTGTGTGTCTGTGTGTGTGTGTAGTGTGTGTAGGTGTGTGTTGTTCTCTGTTTGTGTGTGTGTGTGTGTGTAGCTGTGTGTGTGTGTGTGTGTGTGTGTAGGTGTGTGTGTGTAGGTGTGTGTGTGTGTAGGTGTGTGTGTGTGTGTGTAGCTGTGTGTGTGTGTGTGTGTGTGGTAGTGTGTGTGTGTGTAGGTGAGTGTGTGTGTAGGTGTGTGTGTGTGTAGGTGTGTGTTTCTGTGTGTGTGTCTGTGTGTGTGTGTAGCTGTGTGTAGTGTGTGTGTTTCTCTGTTTGTGTGTGTGTGTGTGTGTGTGTGTGTGTGTGTGTAGCTGTGTGTGTTTCCTGACTTCCAGGTGTTTCCTCCCTCCTTCCCTCCTTTCCTTCCTCCTCCTCCCTTGTTTTCCTCAGAACCGTTTCTGCTGCCCTGACAGAAACAAAGAGAACCAGATCATGTGACTGATTCTCTGGGGCTTTGATCCGGGTTTGGACCTGGTTCTGTTCAGCTGGTTCTGGTTCAGCTGGAGCTTCATGTCTCCTAGAGGAGGGCAGCCTGGAACAGGTCCAGGTCCAGTTCCTGGTCCAGTTCCTGGTCTGGTTTCTGGTCCTGGTCCAGTTCCTGGTCTGGTTTCTGGTCCTGGTTCAGGTCCTGGTCCAGATCCAGGTCCTGGTCCTGGTCCAGTTCCTGGTCTTGGTCCTGGTCTGGTTTCTGGTTCTGGTCCAGATCCTGGTCCTGGTCCTGGTCCAGTTCCTGGTCTGGTTTCTGGTTCTGGTTCAGGTGCTGGTCCAGATCCTGGTCATGGTCCTGGTCCTGGTTCTGGTCCTGGTCCTGGTCTGGTTTCTGGTTCAGGTTAGTGCTGGTCCAGATCCTGGTCATGGTCCTGGTCCTGGTTCTGGTCCTGGTCCTGGTCTGGTTTCTGGTTCTGGTCCAGATCCTGGTCATGGTCCTGGTCCTGGTTCTGGTCCTGGTCCTGGTCTGGTTTCTGGTCCTGGTCCAGATCCAGATCCAGGTCCAGATCCTGGTCCTGGTCCTGGTCCTGGTCGCCTGGTCCAGTTCCTGGTCTGGTTTCTGGTCCTGGACCAGATCCAGATCCAGGTCCAGATCCTGGTCCTGGTCCTGGTCCAGTTCCTGGTCTGGTTTCTGGTCCTGGTCCAGATCCAGATCCAGATCCAGATCCTGGTCCTGGTTTCTGGTTTCTGGTCCTGGTTCTGGTCCAGTTCCTCTGTACCACCTGAGAACCGCCCAGCTCCACCCTGATGTCACACACCGGGTGGCGGCCATCTTGATGGTCTCTGCCTGACAGATGCTGCACTCCATCAGTTTTCATCATCTCATGAATGAATGAATGAATGTAGTTTATAATCCAGCGGACAGTGACTGCGGCTCACCAAAGAACAGAAACAACATGGCCGCAGCCTCAGGCTCTCAGACGGAGTCGATTCTTTGGATGAGAGAAACGAACAGGAGGAAAAACACATGAAGCACCAAAGGAGAGAAGATGATGGATCAGGGAGCAGGAGAGGAAATCAGCTACATAATTCAATAGTTTTCACATAAAGGTAGCTTAAAATACTAGCTTCAGCACTTCATCCAACATATTTTCATGCTAAATGTTTCCACAACGAATGATATGGAGTCAAAAACATCCTAAGAGTTTTTTACATGCCTTAAACCAAAGTCCGTATCTTCAGCCTTGTCATCAGAGTGAGACCTCTGTCAGTGCAGCAGCTCCGAGGGGAGCCGGGAGGAGCCGATGTGAAGCGGGGCGGGGCGGAGCCTGAGGCCGGAGGGGCGGGGCCTGTCTCGGGGCGGAGCCGCCCGGCTCCCCGCTCCTCCGGGACGCGCCCGCCCTCTCCTCACGCACTCACCGCGGCGCGGCCAGGCCACCGGCCAGCCTCTCCTCTCTCCTCTCCTCGGTTCGGCCCGGTTCTCCTCGACTCGCCCCGTCCCGCTCGGACCGGACCGGACCGGACCGGACCCCTCGGACCTCCAGCCGCCGCTGCCCCGGGACGCGCCGTGATTCGCCGCCCGGCCCGCCTGGCTCCGGGTCCGGGCCCAACTTCCCCTCAGCCCGGCCCTCCGACTTCCGGTCCAGAACCGGACGGTGACGTCACCAGTCGGCCCGGATCCTCCGTTAGATCCGGTCGGAGTGGGAATAAAGTTTGACTGTGTCCCGGTACCGACAGGCCCGAACCCAACCGGAACCAGAACCAGGACGTGATGCGGACCGACCGGACCGACTGAACCGAACCACGACGCCGCGGGTTTCCTCCGGTACAGGCGAGTCATCCTCCGGTCCGGGTCCAGTCGAACCGGAACCACTTACAGCCAGAGATCCATAATTACATGTTAATCATTATTTATGTTCGGATAAACAAAACCATAAACTTATTATTTATGTTTATTAGACACAAAAACATTTTCATTAATTTATCATCAATAAACGTTTGAACCGGTTCTGGTCCGATGTGTTGGATCAGTCAGTCATGTTCTCCCGGTTCTGACCCGGTTCTGACCCGGTTGTCAATAATCTGCCTCTGTTTTATATTTTCCTGTAAAAACAGAAACTGATTCTGGTAAAAATGTTTTTTTTACCTTTTTATTATAAAAATCATCATAATGTTAAACAACAGACTTTAAATTCACCAAATCACCTGATTTACAGTTTTTATTCCTTCAGTTTGTTATTTTTTCCATTTCTTGAGACATTTTTGTCCATAAATCAGATTTCCAAACGTTCTGGACTTTATTAACATTTTAAATCATATTTCATGGGATTATTGGAGAAGAATTTATTGATTAGATAAATTCTTCTAATCAAGGTTTAAAAGGTTTGAAATGTCTCCAGATGTTTGTAAATGAATATCGCCATGACGACATCAATCACTGTTATCAGAGTATTTACATATTTCTGATCAGCTCAGATACCAGATTCTAGTTTCACTTCGTAAATAAACAAGTTTGAAAAAGTCCAATAAAATATTTACGAATCCTGAAGAAAATATTGATCAACTTTATATCAGTTCAGTGACGTAAATGAATCAGGATGAGGTTTAATCTGCTGAGGACTGCCAGTCAGCTGGCTGAAACCAGGCTGGTCCACTTTCTCCTTCAGGTTTTAATGTCCATTTAATCATTAATTTGTTTCTCAGCAGGAAAATGAGGATTTTTCTGTTTTTGATCATTTTAGATGTTTTACTGTAAAACTTAGTGAAAATAATGAGAGATTAAAGTAAAACGTTTATATCTGTAACCCAGTTCATCCAGCGGACAGAACCCGGTCAGAACCAGGTCAGAACCCGGTCAGAACCGGTCAGAACCAGGTCAGAACCCGGTCAGAACCCAGAGCGCTGACGGTCAGAACCCGGTCAGAACCCGGTCAGAACCAGTCAGAACCAGGTCAGAACCAGGCTGACCCGGTCAGAACCCAGTCAGAACCGGTCAGAACCAGGTCAGAACCAGAGCGCTGACCGGTCAGAACCGGTCAGAACCCAGAGCGCTGACCCGGTCAGAACCCGGTCAGAACCCGGTCAGAACCCAGGTCAGAACCAGGTCAGAACCCGGTCAGAACCCGGTCAGAACCCAGTCAGAACCAGGTCAGAACCCGGTCAGAACCCGGTCAGAACCAGGTCAGAACCAGGTCAGAACAGTCAGAACCGGTCAGAACCCGGTCAGAACCAGTCAGAACCAGGTCAGAACCAGGTCAGAACCGGGCAGAACCAGGTCAGAACCAGAGCGCTGACCGGTCAGAACCCGGTCAGAACCAGGTCAGAACCCGGTCAGAACCAGGTCAGAACCCAGAGCGCTGACCCGGTCAGAACCAGGTCAGAACCAGGTCAGAACCAGGTCAGAACCAGGTCAGAACCAGGTCAGAACCAGGTCAGAACCAGGTCAGAACCAGGTCAGAACCCGGTCAGAACCAGGTCAGAACCAGGTCAGAACCAGAGAGCTGACCCGGTCAGAAACCAGCCAGAACCAGGTCAGAACCCGGTCAGAACCAGTTCAGAACCCGGTCAGAACCAGGTCAGAACCTGGTCAGAACCAGGTCAGAACCAGGTCTGAACCCAGTCAGAACCAGGTCAGAACCAGGTCAGAACCAGGTCAGAACCCGGTCAGAACCTGGTCAGAACCAGGTCAGAACCCGGTCAGAACCCGGTCAGAACCAGAGAGCTGACCCGGTCAGAACCCAGTCAGAACCAGGTTAGAACCCGGTCAGAACCAGGTCAGAACCAGGTCAGAACCAGAGCGCTGACCCGGTCAGAACCCAGTCAGAACCTGGTCAGAACCAGGTCAGAACCAGAGCGCTGACCCGGTCAGAACCAGGTCAGAACCCAGAGCGCTGACCCGGTCAGAACCAGGTCAGAACCAGGTCAGAACCAGGTCAGAACCCGGTCAGAACCAGGTCAGAACCCGGTCAGAACCCGGTCAGAACCAGGTCAGAACCAGGTCAGAACCAGGTCAGAACCCGGTCAGAACCTGGTCAGAACCAGGTCAGAACCAGAGAGCTGACCCGGTCAGAAACCAGTCAGAACCAGGTCAGAACCCGGTCAGAACCAGTTCAGAACCTGGTCAGAACCAGAGCGCTGACCCGGTCAGAACCCAGTCAGAACCTGGTCAGAACCAGGTCAGAACCAGGTCAGAACCAGAGCGCTGACCCGGTCAGAACCAGGTCAGAACCAGGTCAGAACCAGGTCAGAACCCGGTCAGAACCAGGTCAGAACCCGGTCAGAACCCGGTCAGAACCAGGTCAGAACCAGGTCAGAACCCGGTCAGAACCTGGTCAGAACCAGGTCAGAACCAGAGAGCTGACCCGGTCAGAAACCAGCCAGAACCAGGTCAGAACCCGGTCAGAACCAGTTCAGAACCCGGTCAGAACCAGGTCAGAACCTGGTCAGAACCAGGTCAGAACCAGGTCAGAACCAGGTCTGAACCCAGTCAGAACCAGGTCAGAACCAGGTCAGAACCAGGTCAGAACCAGGTTAGAACCCGGTCAGAACCAGGTCAGAACCAGGTCAGAACCAGAGCGCTGACCCGGTCAGAACCCAGTCAGAACCTGGTCAGAACCAGGTCAGAACCAGAGCGCTGACCCGGTCAGAACCAGGTCAGAACCCAGAGCGCTGACCCGGTCAGAACCAGGTCAGAACCAGGTCAGAACCTGGTCAGAACCAGGTCAGAACCCGGTCAGAACCCGGTCAGAACCAGTTCAGAACCCGGTCAGAACCCGGTCAGAACCAGGTCAGAACCTGGTCAGAACCTGGTCAGAACCAGGTCAGAACCCGGTCAGAACCCGGTCAGAACCAGGTCAGAACCCGGTCAGAACCAGGTCAGAACCTGGTCAGAACCAGGTCAGAACCCGGTCAGAACCCGGTCAGAACCAGAGCGCTGACCCGGTTCCTGTCCTGAAATCATGAAGAACATCAGAATAATCTGTGATGAACTCTGACCTCCAGCAGCTTGTTTCCTTCTGTCAGAGTGATTTTGGTGACATTTTGTGACTGTTATAAAGTTGGACTGAATTAATTTAACTGAAAACTGATTAAAAGCTCCAACTACACAATACCTGGTTCTGGTTGGACACAGACTTAAAGTGGACAGCTGGACAAAATGAACCAAAGAAGTGGAGAGAAAACATGTTTCTTTTAGTTGAAACAGTCCAAACTGTAGCTGACATGCATTAGTAAAGTAAATAAAGTGAACCAAGTTCCTGCTCTGAATAGTTTGATACCTTTTTAACCTGAACATCTGAAGGAATCACTCTAAGCCTGATGACCTGGTGAAGCCAGCAGTGAGGGAACAAGGTGACAGTTGGACGTTACGATACTTAAGGATGGATATCGATTTGTTATAGGAAAGAAAATATCGATGTATATCATGATATCGATATTATTACACAGCCCTAGATGTCATCAGTGATGTCATCAGTGACGTCATCAGTGATGTCATCTTCCACAGATTAAGTCACTTCTCTCCCAGTCTGCAGGTTTCAGTCCAGATGAGTTTCTCAGTTTGATCTGATCTGTATCAGCTGCTTCCACTTAACCTCAGAATGAGATTCTGCTCCGTCGGCTGCTTCCCGCCTCACATTCCTGAGGTTGGCGGAGGTTTCAACGGTTCTCAGGTTCTCTGGTTCTCAGGTTCTCTGGTTCTCTAAGGTTCTCTGGTTCTCTGAGGTTCTCAGGTTCTCTGGTTCTCAGGTTCTCTGGTTCTCAGGTTCTCTGGTTCTCAGGTTCTCTGGTTCTCAGGTTCTCTGGTTCTCTGGTTCTGAGGTTCTCTGGTTCTGAGGTTCTCTGAGGTTCTCTGGTTCTCTGAGTTTCTCTGGTTCTCAGGTTCTCTGGTTCTCTAAGGTTCTCTGGTTCTCTGGTTCTCTGAGTTTCTCTGATTCTCTGGTTCTCTGGTTCTCAGGTTCTCTGAGGTTCTCTCAGGTTCTCTGGTTCTCTGAGGTTCTCTCAGGTTCTCTGGTTCTCTGAGGTTCTCTCAGGTTCTCTGGTTCTCAGGTTCTCTAAGGTTCTCTGGTTCTCTGAGGTTCTCTGGTTCTCTGAGTTTCTCTGGTTCTCTGGTTCTCAGATGTTCTCAGGGTCTCTGGTTCTCTCTGGTTTTCTGGTTCTCTGGTTCTCTGAGGTTCTCTCAGGTTCTCAGGGTCTCTGGTTCTCTCTGGTTCTCAGGTTCTCTGGTTCTCAGGTTCTCTAAGGTTCTCTGGTTCTCTGGTTCTCTCAGGTTCTCAGATGTTCTCTGGTTCTCTGAGTTTCTCTGGTTCTCTGGTTCTCTGAGGTTCTCTGGTTCTCAGGTTCTCTGGTTCTCTGAGGTTCTCAGGTTCTCTGGTTCTCTGGTTCTCTGAGGTTCTCTGGTTCTCAGGTTCTCTGGTTCTCTGGTTCTCTGAGGTTCTCAGGTTCTCTGGTTCTCAGGTTCTCTGGTTCTCTGGTTCTCTGAGGGTCTCTGGTTCTCAGGTTCTCTGGTTCTCTGGTTCTCTGGTTCTCAGGTTCTCTGGTTCTCTGGTTCTCTGAGTTTCTCTGGTTCTCTGAGTTTCTCTGGTTCTCAGGTTCTCTGGTTCTCTGGTTCTCTGAGTTTCTCTGGTTCTCAGGTTCTCTCTGGTTCTCTGAGGTTCTCAGGTTCTCTGGTTCTCTCAGGTTCTCTGGTTCTCTGAGTTTCTCTGGTTCTCTGGTTCTCTGAGGTTCTCTGGTTCTCAGGTTTTCAGGTTCTCAGGTTCTCTGGTTCTCAGGTTCTCAGGTTCTCTGAGGTTCTCAGGTTCTCAGGTTCTCTGGTTCTCAGGTTTTCAGGTTCTCAGGTTCTCTGGTTCTCTGGTTCTCTGAGGGTCTCTGGTTCTCAGGTTCTCAGGGTCTCTGGTTCTCTCTGGTTCTCAGGTTCTCTGGTTCTCAGGTTCTCTAAGGGTCTCTGGTTCTCTGGTTCTCTGGTTCTCAGGTTCTCTGGTTCTCTGGTTCTCTGAGTTTCTCTGGTTCTCTGGTTCTCAGGTTCTCTGGTTCTCTGAGTTTCTCTGGTTCTCAGGTTCTCTCTGGTTCTCTGAGGTTCTCAGGTTCTCTGGTTCTCTCAGGTTCTCTGGTTCTCTGAGTTTCTCTGGTTCTCTGGTTCTCTGAGGTTCTCTGGTTCTCAGGTTTTCAGGTTCTCAGGTTCTCTGGTTCTCAGGTTCTCAGGTTCTCTGGTTCTCAGGTTTTCAGGTTCTCAGGTTCTCTGGTTCTCAGGTTCTCTGAGGTTCTCAGGTTCTCAGGTTCTCTGGTTCTCAGGTTCTCTGCCTCCTGCTGCAGAGAACCAGATGGATGTGGAAACCCTCGGCCAAACCGGCAGTGATTCCTGTTTCTCTGTCCCACCATCATGAGAAAGAGACTCAGAATGTGAGAACTGCCCCGCCTGTTTCTGCCCTGCTGTCCCACTGGGACGTTTCCACTCAGGTGGGGTTTCCTCAGCTGGGTCAGAGCAGAGACAACGGCTTTAATCCGGTTCTGGTTCTGGTTCTGGTCCGATCCCAGCCGGTTCCGTCTGCTGTTCACCTGAGCAGCTGAGGCTCCGGTTCCCTCCAGGTCCAGATTCTGACCCTCGGAGCGGCTCTAAGGTTCGCGGCAGTTTTCAGCTGGTATCTCAGCTGTCAGTCTGTGTGTGTGTGTGTGTGTGTGTGTGTGTGTGTGTATTTATAGCTGCATGTTGTTTGGATTCTGTTCCAGTTTTATCAGGCAACAGCTCAATGCCTCTGACCAGACTGACTGAGAGGGAGAACCAGTGGGAACTGGGAACCAGTGGGACCTGGGAACCAGTGGGAACTGGGAACCAGTGGGAGCTGGGAACCAGTTGGAGCTGGGAACCAGTGGGAGCTGGGAACCAGTCGGACCTGGGAACCAGTGGGAACTGGGAACCAGTCGGACCTGGGAACCAGTGGGAACTGGGAACCAGTTGGAGCTGGGAACCAGTGGGAGCTGGGAACCAGTCGGCTCTCTGATCTGGTTTCTAAACGGGCCGCTGATCAGTGGAGGCCTGTAGCGTCTGGATCGCTACATGCTAGCATTTGGTCTCCATTAGCGGGAAAAGGTTCCCTCTGTCAGGGAACGTTGGGAACGTCGGGGAACATTGGGAACGTCGGGAACGTTGGGAACGTCGGGGAACATTGGGAACGTCGGGAACGTTGGGAACGTCGGGGAACATTGGGAACGTCGGGAACGTTGGGAACGTCGGCTCACTTCAGACCTGCTGACGTTCCTGCAGCCAGAGATTCACCCAGACTGAGTTCCCACCTTAAACTGGCGTCTGATTCTAGACCAAACAGACTCACTGAAACGTTTATCCTAATTTATCGAATTAGTAAATTAGTAAACAAACTGTAAACATAAACAGTTTTATTTTTAGGATTTTTTGGGTTTGTTTTCTTTGTGCTGTAAAATTTGCTATTGAGTAAAAATCTGTAGATTCTGTTTTGTAGATAAATGCAGAAATAAGAAATTTTTGTACCACACAAAATCCTTCAGAGGGCCACAAATGGGCCCCAAGCCGCATGTTGGACACCGCTGGCCTGCAGCGTAGCTAGCGCTGGTCCAGCCTTCCTGTCCTCTGCTGGAACGTCCTGCTCTCTCTCGCTGTCCTGCAGCCTGAATCAACTGGTGCTGGTTGGAACCAGTTTGTTGGAACCAGTTGTTGCCAGTTTGTTGAACCAGTTTGTTGGAACCAGTTGTTAACAGTTTGTGCTGTTGGAACCAGTTTCAGTTGTTGTCTTCGCTGCTAAACGTCCAGATGTTCTCTGGGTCGTCGACCCCCTGTAACAAGCAATCATGTGAACACACAGACTGCTGGACGGTTGATGGACCCTACCAGACTGGGACACAGAAGGGACCAAGACTGGGTACCACAGACTGGACACAGAGACTGGGACAGAGACTGGGACCACAGACTGGGACCAAGTAGACTGGGACCATGAGACTGGGACCACAGACTGGGACCAGACTGGGACCATAGACTGGGACCAGCAGACTGGGACCCAAACTGGGACCAGCAGACTGGGACCACAGACTGGGACCAGAGACTGGACCAGGACTGGGACCAGCAGACTGGGACCAATAGACTGGGACCAGCAAGACTGGGACCAGAGACTGGGACCAGCAGACTGGACCAAGACTGGACCAGTAGACTGGGACCAGTAGACTGGACCAAGACTGGGACCAGTAGACTGGGACCAGTAGACTGGGACCGAGCGCAGAGACTGGGACCAGCAGACTGGGACCAGTCAGACTGGGACCAGTAGACTGGGACCAGTCAGACTGGGACCAGTAGACTGGGACCAGCAGACTGGGACCATAGACTGGGACCAGCAGACTGGGACCAGAGACTGGGACCAGCAGACTGGGACCAGCAGACTGGACCAATAGACTGGACCAGCAGACTGGGACCATAGACTGGGACCAGTAGACTGGGACCAATAGACTGGGACCAGCAGACTGGGACCAAGACTGGGACCAGAGACTGGGACCAATAGACTGGGACCAGTAGACTGGGACCATAGACTGGGACTCAGAGACTGGGACCAGTAGACTGGGACCATAGACTGGGACCAGTAGACTGGGACCAGTAGACTGGCGACCAGTAGACTGGGACCAGTAGGGACTGGGACCAGAGACTGGGACCAGCAGACTGGGACCAATAGACTGGGACCAGTTAGACTGGGACCAATAGACTGGGACCAGCAGACTGGGACCAGTAGACTGGGACCAGTAGACTGGGACCAGTAGACTGGGACCAGCAGACTGGGACCAGTAGGCTGGTCTAACTGGGACCAGACTGGGTAGAGACTCGCTGCAGCCGTCTGGGCGTTGCAGCGCAGCATCTATCTTTAGCAGAGTGTGTGTGTGTGTGTGTGTGTGTGTGTGTGTGTGTGTGTGTGAGTGTGAGTGTGTGTGGTGTGTGTGTGTCTCTGTGTGTGTGTGAGTGTGTGTGCGTGTGTGTGTGTGTGTGTGTGTGTGTGTGTGTGTGGTTGTGTGTGTGTGTGACATGAAGACGGCTCATTATCACATTCCTGCAGAAGCCTGAGCATAAGAACCAGCCGGTTCTGTTAGAACAAGAACTGAGCCGAGACCAGAACCGGTTCTGGTTTAAATCTGAATCTATTGTCAGATTAAGGCTCATTAATGGATCAGATTATAATTTAATCAGCTGTGTTTGGTTCTGATCCATTTGTTTTGGTTCTGGTCCAGTTTTACCAGCTGCCAGAACATAAATGTTACTAAATATGCCATCAGATCAACTCCTGCTGGGACAGTTTTTTACTCTTAGTTAATTCACTAATCACAGACAGATGATCAGATATTAAATTAGATAACAGAGCCAATAATAAAATAATTTAGGACAAAGACCAAACAGAACAAGACCAAATGGTTCCAGTAAACAAATGAAACTGTTTAACATGTTTGGATTAGGATTTTAATCTCAGCAGTTACTCCCAGATCTGCATTAGTATTTTACTGTTTTGATTCAGCTGAGATGTTTTGTGTAGAAAGAACAGGAGAAGAAATAAAACAATAAAAATAACCTATAATCTCTGAGATACAGTAAAAACATGTTTATTTACTGTAACATAACTGGATTTATGATAAATAATGATGCTCTCCAGGCGTCTCAGTAGATGTTGGAGGATGAAAAACTCCGTTTGGTTCCATCCAGGATGAAAAACTCCGTTTGGTTCCTGTAAACCAAACGACCACAACAGCCAAAAATGATGATTCAGCAAAACGTCACAAACAAACAGAACAAAAAACATTTAACATTTTTCTAACATAAAGAACGTCAAGAACCAGCTGGATTCACGCTAAAGAGGAGCAAACCTTAAGGTTCCTTCAGTCTGGCGCTGGTTCTGCTCAGACCGGGTCTCTGGGTATCGGGTCCAAACCTGGTCCTCCTGGGTCCTGATCCATATCTGGGTCAAGGGTCAGAATGAAGACGGACCGGAAACGAGAACCTCTGGCTGTTTTCACCGAGTCAGAGCAGAGAGACGCTGAGGTCAGGGTGGAGCTGAGGTCAGTTTAGCCCTGAGGTCACCTCCGCCCTGACCTCAGCTCCACCCTGACCTCAGCTCCACCCTGACCTCAGCTCCACCCTGACCTCAGCTCCACCTCCACCATCACTCAGACACCTGGAGCCTAAAGCCTGCTGACAAATACCATGGTGGTATAGTAGTTCCTGCTGTGTTTGGTCTGGTGTAGTTCCTGCTGTGTTTGGGTCTGGTGTAGTTCCTGTTGTGTTTGGTCTGGTGTAGTTCCTGCTGTCTTTGGTCTGCTGTAGTTCCTGCTGTCTTTGGTCTGGTGTAGTTCCTGCTGTGTTTGGGTCTGGTGTAGTTCCTGTTGTGTTTGGTTTGGTGTAGTTCATGTTGTGTTTGGGTCTGGTGTAGTTCCTGCCGTGTTTGGTCTGCTGTAGTTCCTGCTGTCTTTGGTCTGGTGTAGTTCCTGTTGTGTTTGGTTTGGTGTAGTTCCTGCTGTGTTTGGTCTGCTGTAGTTCCTGCTGTCTTTGGTCTGGTGTACTTCCTGCTGTGTTTGGGTCTGGTGTAGTTCCTGCTGTCTTTGGTCTGGTGTAGTTCCTGCTGTGTTTGGGTCTGGTGTAGTTCCTGCTGTCTTTGGTCTGGTGTAGTTCCTGCTGTCTTTGGTCTGGTGTAGTTCCTGCTGTCTTTGGTCTGGTGTAGTTCCTGCTGTGTTTGGGTCTGGTGTAGTTCCTGCTGTGTTTGGGTCTGGTGTAGTTCCTGCTGTCTTTGGTCTGGTGTAGTTCCTGTTTTGTTTGGTTTGGTGTAGTTCCTGCTGTGTTTGGTCTGCTGTAGTTCCTGCTGTCTTTGGTCTGGTGTACTTCCTCTGCTGTGTTTGGGTCTGGTGTAGTTCCTGCTGTCTTTGGTCTGGTGTAGTTCCTGCTGTGTTTGGGTCTGGTGTAGTTCCTGCTGTTTTGGTCTGGTGTAGTTCCTGCTGTCTTTGGTCTGGTGTAGTTCCTGCTGTGCTTTTGGTCTGGTGTAGTTCCTGCTGTGTTTGGGTCTGGTGTAGTTCCTGCTGTGTTTGGTCTGGTGTAGTTCCTGTTGTGTTTGGTCTGGTGTAGTTCCAGTTGTGTTTTGGTCTGGTGTAGTTCCTGCCGTGTTTGGTCTGCTGTAGTTCCTGCTGTGTTTGGGTCTGGTGTAGTTCCTGTTGTGTTTGGTTGGTGTAGTTCATGTGTGTTTGGGTCTGCTGTAGTTCCTGCTGTGTTTGGGTCTGGTGTAGTTCCAGTTGTGTTTTGGTCTGGTGTAGTTCCTGCTGTGTTTGGTCTGCTGTAGTTTTGCTGTGTTTGGTCTGCTGTAGTTCCTGCTGTGTTTGGGTCTGGTGTAGTTCCTGCTGTGCTTTGGTCTGGTGTAGTTCCTGCTGTGTTTGGTCTGCTGTAGTTCCTGCTGTGTTGGTCTGGTGTAGTTCCTGCTGTGTTTGGGTCTGGTGTAGTTCATGTTGGTTTGTCTGCTGTAGTTTGCTGTGTTTGGTCTGGTGTAGTTCCTGCTGTGTTTGGGTCTGGTGAGTTCCTGTTGTGTTTGGGTTGGTGTAGTTCCATTGTGTTTTGGTCTGGTGTAGTTCCTGCTGTGTTTGGTCTGTGTAGTTCCTGCTGTTTGTCTGGTGTAGTTCCTGTTGTGTTTGGTTGTGTAGTTCATGTTGTTTGGTCTGCTGTAGTTCTGCTGTGTTGGGTCTGGTGTAGTTCCGTTGGTTTTGGTCTGGTAGTTCCTCTGTTTGGTCTGCGTTATTGCGTGTTTGTCTGCTGTATTCCTGCTGTTTGGTCTGGTGTAGTTCCTGTGTGTTTGTCTGTGTATTCCTGCTGTTTTGGTCTGCTGTATTCCTGCTGTGTGGTCTGGTGTAGTTCCTGCTGTGTTTGGTGGTGTATTCTGTTGTTTTGTTGTTCTGTTGGTCTGGTGTAGTTCCTGTTGTGTTTGGGTCTGGTGTAGTTCATGTTGTGTTTGGTCTGCTGTAGTTCCTGCCCGTGTTTGGTCTGCTGTAGTTCCTGCTGTGTTTGGGTCTGGTGTAGTTCCTGTTGTGTTTGGTTTGGTGTAGTTCATGTTGTGTTTGGGTCTGCTGTAGTTCCTGCTGTGTTTGGGTCTGGTGTAGTTCCAGTTGTGTTTTGGTCTGGTGTAGTTCCTGCGTGTTTGGTCTGCGTAGTTATTGCTGTGTTTGGTCTGCTGTAGTTCCTGCTGTGTTTGGGTCTGGTGTAGTTCCTGCTGTGCTTTGGTCTGGTGTAGTTCCTGCTGTGTTTGGTCTGCTGTAGTTCCTGCTGTGTTGGGTCTGGTGTAGTTCTCTCTGTGTTTGGTCTGGTGTAGTTCATGTTGTGTTTGGTCTGGTGTAGTTCCTGCTGTGTTTGGGTCTGGTGTAGTTCCTGCTTGTGTGTTGGGTCTGGTGTAGTTCATGTTGTGTTTTGGGTCTGGTGTAGTTCATGTTGTGTTTGGTCTGCTGTAGTTTTGCTGTGTTTGGTCTGCTGTAGTTCCTGCTTGTTTGTGGTCTGGTGTAGTTCCTGTTGTGTTTGGTCTGGTGTAGTTATTGCTGTGTTTGGTCTGCTGTAGTTCCTGCTGTGTTTGGGTCTGGTGTAGTTCCTGCTGTGTTTGGGTCTGGTGTAGTTCCTGTTGTGTTTGGTCTGTGTAGTTTCTGCTGTGTTTGGGTCTGTGTAGTTCCTGCTGTGTTTGGTCTGGTGTAGTTCCAGTTGTGTTTGGTCTGGTGTAGTTCCTGCTGTGTTTGGTCTGCTGTAGTTCTGCTGTGTTTGGTCTGTGTAGTTCCTGCGTCTTTGGTCTGTGTAGTTCCTGCTGTGTTTGGTCTGGTGTAGTTCCTGCTGTGTTTGGTCTGTGTAGTTCCTGCTGTGTTGGTCTGGTGTAGTTCCGCTGGTTTGGTCTGGTGTAGTTCTGTTGTGTTTGGTCTGGTGTAGTTCCTGCTGTGTTTGGTCTGTGTAGTTCCTGTTTGTCTGGTGTAGTTCTGCTGTGTTTGGGTCTGGTGTAGTTCATGCTTTTGTTTGGTCTGTGTAGTTATTGCTGTGTTTGGTCTGTGTAGTCCTGCAGGTCTGTGTAGTTCAGTTGTGTTGGTCTGTGTAGTATGCTGTTTGTCTGCTGTGTTCCTGTGTAGTTCCTGCTGCTGGTTTTGGTCTGGTGTATTCCTGCCGTGTTTGGTCTGCTGTAGTTATTGCTGTGTTTGGGTCTGATGTAGTTCCTGCTGTGTTTGGTCTGGTGTAGTTCATGTTGTGTTTGGTCTGGTGTAGTTCATGTGTGTTTGGGTCTGGTGTAGTTCCTGCCGTGTTTGGTCTGCTGTAGTTCCTGCTGTCTTTGGTCTGGTGTAGTTCCTGCTGTGTTTGGGTCTGGTGTAGTTCCTGCTGTGTTTGGTCTGGTGTAGTTCCTGTTGTGTTTGGTCTGGTGTAGTTCCATTGTGTTTTGGTCTGTGTAGTTCCTGCCGTGTTTGGTCTGCTGTAGTTGCTGTGTTTTGCTGTCTTTGGTCTGGTGTAGTTCTGCTGTGTGTTTGGGTCTGGTGTAGTTCCTGCTGTCTTTGGTCTGCTGTAGTTATTGCTGTGTTTGGTTTGCTGTAGTTCCTGCTTGTTTTGGTCTGGTGTAGTTCCAGTTGTGTTTGGGTCTGGTGTAGTTCCTGTTGTGTTTGGGTCTGGTGTAGTTCCTGCTGTGCTTTGGTCTGGTGTAGTTCCTGCTGTGTTTGGTCTGCTGTAGTTCCTGCTGTGTTTGGTCTGGTGTAGTTCCTGCTGTGTTTGGTCTGCTGTAGTTCCTGTTGTGTTTGGTCTGGTGTAGTTCCTGCTGTGTTTGGTCTGGTGTAGTTCCTGTTGTGTTTGGTCTGGTGTAGTTCCTGCTGTGCTTTGGTCTGGTGTAGTTCCTGCTGAGTCTGGTGTAGTTCCTGCTGTGTTTGGTCTGCTGTAGTTCCTGCTGTGTTTGGTCTGGTGTAGTTCCTGCTGTGCTTTGGTCTGGTGTAGTTCCTGCTGAGTCTGGTGTAGTTCCTGCTGTGCTTTGGTCTGCTGTAGTTCCTGTGTAGTTCCTGCCAGCATGCAGGAATCTTAAATCTCTGAACCGTCACAACAACGAGGAGAACGACTGGAACGTTTCCCTAGAAGCTGCTGCCTCCAGTCTGAACAGCTGATGATTGCAGTGGTTGAACTGGGCCGACCAGTTCAGCTGCAGCGGTGTGTGTGTGTGTGTGTGTGTGTGTGTGTGTGTGTGTGTGTGTGTGTGTGTTGGGATGCCTGGGGGATGAAGTCAGCGCTCCGTCGGCTCGCTCACCTAAACACAATGAAGCCGGTATCTGTGTCCACCATCTTGTCTGTGTTCCTGCTGTGGGCCTTGTTGACAGAGCAAACACGCTCTGTTAGCGATGCTAGCACTGTTAGCTCTGTTAGCGATGCTAGCACCATTAGCGCAGTTAGCGCTGCTCATCAGTTAGCGCTGCTCATCAGTTAGCGCTGTGTCAGCAGAAACGTCTCCAGGAGGGAATTTTGCTCCGGCGTTCCAGGAATCTGATCCCAGATCTGCTCTCTGCTCTGGTTTCCCCACATCGGGTGCAGCACAGATAAATGTCCTGCTGAAACACAGAAAGTTTTCACACCCTTTCTGCTGAAACACAGAAAGTTTCACACCCTCCAGACTCAGAGCTTCAGATCAAACTGACCTCAACTCAAAGTGAAGATAAAAACAGACAGCAGATAATTCAGGCATTAATTAACCAACCTGGTCAGTGTTTGTGATCACTGATAATGAATCTGTGGAGGATTATTGATCTGACCTGATTAAGTCAGAGGATTATTGATCTGACCAAAGTGTTTACAGTTCTGCTGTAAAGCTTCTTCTGGTGTGTGTCACTCTGTAATGTTTCCCCTGACCCGTGTGTGTCGCTCTGTAATGTTTCCCCTGACCCGTGTGTGTCGCTTTGTAATGTTTCCCCTGACCCGTGTGTGTCGCTCTGTAATGTTTCCCCTGACCCTGTGTGTCGCTCTGTAATGTTTCCCCTGACCCGTGTGTGTCGCTCTGTAATGTTTCCCCTGACCCCTGTGTGTCGCTCTGTAATGTTTCCCCTGACCCGTGTGTGTCGCTCTGTAATGTTTCCCCTGACCCCTGTGTGTCGCTCTGTAATGTTTCCCCTGACCCCTGTGTGTGTCGCTCTTTAATGTTTCCCCTGACCTGTGTGATAATAACACCTTATCAAACATCAATCAACTTTAAAGAAAAATTAACATTGCACCTGGGCGACATTTTAAATATATAAAATAAAAATTTAATCTCTCTAAATCAAATTATCCTTCAGACAAAAATGTCTGGTTGAGACCAAAACACCAAACTGAAACATTCATCATCCAGTTTTTGGTAGAAAGAGAAAAATGATAAATCATGGGAATTATTGAGTTTGTTTTAATTTATTGTGTAATTTATTATTTAAGGCGACAGGCCTAGTGCTGCTTGAGACATCCGAGTGTGGTGTGTGTGTGTGTGTGTGTGTGTGTGTGTGTGTGTGTGTGTGAGTGTGGTGTGTGTGTGTGAGTGTGAGTGTGTGTGTGTGTGTGTGAGTGTGTGTGTGTGTGTGTGTGTGAGTGTGTGTGTGTGTGTGAGTGTGTGTGTGTGTGTGTGTGTGTGGTGTGTGAGTGTGTGTGTGTGAGTGTGAGTGTGTGTGTGTGTGTGTTGTGGTGTGTGAGTGATGTGTGTGTGAGTGTGTGTGTGTGTGAGTTGTGTGTGTGTGTGTGTGTGTGTGTGTGTGTGTGAGTGTGTGTGTGTGAGTGTGTGTGTGTGTGAGTTGTGTGTGTGGTGTGTGTGTGTGTGTGTGTGAGTGTGAGTGTGTGTGTGAGTGTGTGTGGTGTGTGAGTGGTGTGTGTGTGAGTGTGTGTGTGTGTGTGAGTGTGTGTGTGTGTGTATGTGTGTGTGTGTGAGTGTGTGTGTGAGTGTGTGTGAGTGGTGTGAGTGTGGTGTGTTGTGTGTTGTCTTCCAGAGAAACCCGCTCCCTATCCAGACTGACTGTAACCATAGCAACTTGTCACTCAGTCTGTTACCGTGGAAAAGAAATCAAAAGCAGAAGAAATTAAATTTTGCCCAAGAATGTAGATCTACCAGATTAGAGAGATCTGACTGCAGCAACAACAACAAAAACCGGCAACAGCAACCAGCAACAACAACCAGCAACCAGCAGTTCTGCTTCTGCTCACCATCAGATGGTTCAAGTGTCGGTCAGAGGATCTGATGATTAGAGACGACCGACTGCTGCTGGTTGCTGGTGCAGCTGGTTGCTGGTTCCTGGTTCCTAGTGCTGGTTGCTCCATCTGGTTGCTGGTTGCTGCAGGTGGTTGCTGCCGCTGCTGGTTGCTGGTTGCTGCCGCTGCTGGTTGCTGGTTGCTGCCGCTGCTGGTTGCTGGTTGCTGCTGCTGCTGGTTGCTGCCGCTGCTGGTTGCTGGTTGCTGCTGCTGCTGGTAGCTGGTTCCTGGTTCCTGCTGCTGGTTGCTCCATCTGGTTGCTGGTTGCTGCTGGTAGCTGGTTCCTGGTTCCTGCTGCTGGTTGCTCCATCTGGTTGCTGGTTGCTGGTTGCTGCTGCTGCTGGTAGCTGGTTCCTGGTTGCTGCTGCTGGTTGCTGGTTGCTGCTGCTGGTTGCTCCATCTGGTTGCTGGTTGCTGCTGCTGGTTGCCGACCAGCTGCTTCATTTCCATACGGTTGCATGCTGGGTGTGTTGCTGTCCTCTGTAATCACAGACAGTCTCTTTATATGGACCCTGTGTTGCCATGGCGATGAACTCGGACACACCGGCTGCTCCACTCTGGCTTTTCTCTTGTTTGAGTGAAACCAACAGATTTACTTTCATGAGTGAAGCGTTACAGCTTCACCATGATGCTCCACTCGATCAGTATATGAAACTTTATTAGAAAAGACCAACAGAAAGAGAGAAACGTAGGAAAGGAGAAACTGACACTTTAATCTGCTGCTACAGGAAGAGACAAACTAAAGTCTTGTTCATGCAGCAGCAGAGCTGACATCTCACTGTGATTGGCTGAGTTTCCATCATTTTGAAGTTATGAATTGGAAACGGTTGTATATCAGTATCTCTGGCCTGAGGTGGGTGTAGAGTTAAGGCTCTGAAGACGTAGACGGGAAACGTTTGGTGAATCGTTTCTGACGTAGCCGTCGTTCCGCTTACCAGAGGAACCAAACCCAGACCTGCAGCCTGAGGGGAGGAGCCTCTGCAACCTTCACTTCCTGTTCATTCAGACTTCGGTCAGGAGAACAAAATGACTCCGACCCTCATTTATTTCATGTTCAGCAGCTTTTAGCATGCTACATTAGCGGTTAGCATGACTAGCTTCACCAAAGCTACAGCCTATGAATGCTTACAGTAACTGTCAGGTTCCTAACAGAAACTCAGAGCTGATCCAAAACAGGAGACATTCGATTAACAAAGATCAAAATGAAAAAGCTATAAAATAATCCAAGTTCAGCTTCTGGATCCATCAGCACCTTGGACAACAGCAGTTTAAAGGGACAGGACTCCATTTTTTACACCAGTAATCTAATTTTATTTTTCTTTAACCAAGTTCCAACTATTCCAAACACAAGGAACAATAATCCTTAAGTTGGTTTATTCTTTAATCACTTCCTTTGGTGGGACTGTTTTTCATTTCTGCACATGCTCAGTTGGTCCTAATGAAGGCCGGATGTCATGTTAGCATTAGCATTCATACGCTAATGCTAAGACAGTTGATTTTGTGTTTGGTTCAAAGGGAAGTCAAGGAGTGACACATCTTCTGTTTAGAGGATCTCAGATTTCTATCGATCAGAAAGGCAGGTCAAAGGTCAAATGTTCCTCCAGAGCCGATCAATAATCAATATCAGAGAACAGCTGACTGTGTGTGGACAGAGACAGAGGTGAAAGGACACCAGACGGTTTCCACGGCGACGTAACAGAGAGCAGGAATGTAAAGAAAGACAAAATGGAAACATGGAGGAGGAGTTTAGGAGCAGGAATGAAGAAAACAGAGCAGAGAGAGAGAGAGAGGGAGAGAGATCAGCAGAAAGACAATGAGAGAGAAAGAGAGAAGGAGAGAGAGGAGGAGAGAGAGGAGGAGAACGGTACAGAGGAAAAGGAGAAAAAACTGAGTGAGAATGAAAGTGAACAGAAAAGAGATGGAAATATAACAGCTCAGCTTAGAACGAAGGAAAACAAGACGAGGAGGAGAAAATGAATGGAGGAGGTAAAGAAAAGAGAACATGGGAAGGAAAGAATGTGGGAGGAGGAAAAGTTCAGCCTGGAAAAATAGGAGGAGAGAAAGAGGAGGAGGAAAAAGAGGAGGAGGAGAGAAGAGGAGTAGAGAAGAAGGAGAAGAGGAAGAGGAGGAGGAGGAAAGAGAGGAAGAGGAGGAGGAGGAGGAAAAGAGGAGGAGGAGGATGGCTGGAAACAGCCAGGGATTACAGAGGAGAGAAGGAGGAAGCAGGTCAAAGGTCAGAGCAGGCTGCTGACTCTCTGATTGGCTGTCTGCAGGAGCAGTGGGCGGAGCCAAGCCATGGCTGGCGCCTCGGTGAAGGTGGCGGTTCGAGTCCGACCGTTCAATTCCAGGGAGCTGGGACGCAACGCCAAGAGTGTGATCCAGATGCAGGGGACCAGCACCTGTAAGAGAGAGAGAGACACACACACACTGTAACACACACACTGTAACACACACACACACACACACTGTAACACACACACACACACACACACACACACACACACACACACACACTGTAACACACACACACACACACACTGTAACACACACACCACACACACACACACACACACACTGTAACACACACACGTAAGAGTGTGATCCAGATGCAGGGGACCAGCACCTGTAAGAGAGAGAGAGAGACACACACACACACACACACACACTGTAACACACACACACACACTGTAACACACACACGTAAGAGTGTGATCCAGATGCAGGGGACCAGCACCTGTAAGAGAGAGAGACACACACACACACACTGTAACACACAAACACACTGTAACACACTGCAAACACACAGTAACACACACTGCAACACACTGTAACACACACACTGTAACACACTGTAACACACACTGTAACACACACTGTAACACACACACTGTAACACACACACTAACACACAGTAACACACACACACTAACACACACTAACACACTGTAACACACACACTAACACACAGTAACACACTGTAACACACACACAGTGTAACACACAAACACACTGTAACACACTGCAACACACAGTAACACACACTGTAACACACACTGTAACACACACACTGTAACACACACACTAACACACAGTAACACACACACACTGTAACACACACTAACACACTGTAACACACACTGTAACACACACTGTAACACACACACTAACACACTGTAACACACACACACTGTAACACACACTAACACACTGTAACACACACACACTAACACACAGTAACACACTGTAACACACACACACTGTAACACACAAACACACTGTAACACACTGCAACACACAGTAACACACACTGCAACACACTGTAACACACACACTGTAACACACTGTAACACACACTGTAACACACTGTAACACACACACTGTAACACACACACTAACACACAGTAACACACACACACTGTAACACACACTAACACACTGTAACACACACACACTAACACACAGTAACACACTGTAACACACACACAGTGTAACACACACACTGTAACACTGTAACACACTGTAACACACACACACTAACACACTGTAACACACAGTAACACACTGTAACACACAATGTAACACACAGTAACACACTGTAACACACATACTGGTCCTGTCCTTATTGGGTCGGTCCCACAGCTCCCAGTTGCTCCATCTGCACTGGAGATGAAATGAGTTAAAACCAGATCCGTTTGGGTTCAGAGTCAATCTGAGCTTCTGAAACTTTGAAACATTAATAATTAATGTCATTATTGACCAAAAACAGTCAATATTGCTTCATCAAAGCTTCGTTTAAAACCTGTTTGGACCTTTTACATTGTATTTCTTCATATTTCCAGTATGAAGCTGCTGGTTTGAGGCAGAAGGAAACAAAACATGAAATACTTTTTTACTGATATAAATCTGAAAAGTGCGGTGTGACCATAAACTACCTGAAACATGCCTCATTACTATTCATACAGTTTATATTCAGCTTCTCTGTTTCATGTTATCTTAAACATTAGTTTTAATACCAGATTTTAATAAAGCCTCATTATTATGAACTAATTATTCTCATAAAATGCTAGTTTTTATCATAATGAACAGATTTTACTCTCTGAAAAAAACTTTATTTTATGGCTCATTTTATTCATTTGTTACATTGTATACATGTTGATATATATTTAAGGACAAAACTTTGAATTGCAAAAAATACTAATACAAATATTTTATTTAACCATAAACCTCAAACTCCTCTCCAGGTTTAATATTCCTCTTATATCTCTAATAAATGTAAAAACCTTTGACTTTATTTGACCAGAGTCATGATGAAGAGTGAGGACTGCCTCAGTTAGCTGCAGGCTAACGTTTTCCATTGATTCCAATGAGGAATGCTAGCATATTGAAACAGATCTCAGCAGACTCAGGTTGACCTCTGACCTGCTGCTGATGAACCGACGCTCTCACAGGATATTAATATACAACGCTGCAGCGGGTTGTTTTTAGCTCCCAGCACACACACTCACACACTCACACACACTCACACACACACACACACACGGAGCTGCTCATCTGTTCTGGGAATGCTGGCCGGCCTCTGGCTGCTCCACCTGCAGGTCAGCAGCTGTAGGGTGTGACGCTATGGCTAACTGGCTAGCTCTGGCTAACACTGGCTAGCTTTGGCTAACTCTGGCTAGCTCTGGCTAACCCTGACTAGTTCTGACCGTGTCAGACAGTCTGATGTCCTCATCCTGATGTCCTCGTCCTCAAACTGTCTCTGACCTCCATGTTTTCTCTGCTTCCAGGCATCTTTAACCCCAAACAGCCCAAAGACGGAGCCAAGACCTTCACCTTCGACTATTCCTACTGGTCACACACCACGGTAACAAACACACACACACACACACACACACACACACACACACACACACACACCACGGTAACAACACACACACACACACACACACCACGGTAACAACACACACACACACACCACAGTACAACACAACACCACACCACCACGGTAACACACAACACACACACACACACACAGACACACGCACTCACATATATACACACATATATATATTTTGATAAGAAATATTATTCTTTATCTATTTATTATTTTATTTATATATTTTTGATAAGAAATAAAAGCATAAATACATACTTTGATAAGAAATATATTATTCTTTATATATTTTATTTCTATATTTATTTTTGATAAGAAGTAAAAGCATAAATACATACTTTTATAGAAATATATTCTTTATATATTAATTATTTTATAATGTTTATATTTTATAAAAAATAAAGCTATAAATATATATTTTGATAAGAAATATATAATAATTTATATATTTATTATTTTATTCTTATAATCTTTGATAAGAAATAAAAGCATAAATACATATTTTCATCAGAAATATATTATTCTCTATATATTTATTATTTAATTATATATATTTGATAAGAAATAGAAGCATAACTACATATTTATATGATATATATGAAATATATTCTTTATATATTTACTATAAATATATATTTCTCGTCTTTTGACGAGAAATAAAAGCATAAATACGTGCTTTGATAAGAAATATATTCTTTATATATTTATTATTTTATTATATTTCTTTTTCATCAGAAATAAAAGTACAAAATACATATTTTGATAAGAAATATATTCGTTATATATTTATTATTTTATTATATATAATTTTTGATCAGAAATAAAAGCATAAATACATATTGTTATCAGAAATATATTATTCTCTATATATTTATTATTTTATTCATATATATATTTGATAATAGAAGCATAAATACATATTTTGATAAGAAATATATTATTCTTTATCATTTTATTCATATACATTTGTGATGAGAAATAAAAGCATAAATACATATTTTGATAAGAAACATATTATTCTTTATATATCATTTTATTCATATACATTTTTGATGAGAAATAAAAGCATAAATAAAAATTGATAAGAAATATATTATTCTTTATATATTTATTATTTATTTATATATTAATTTTGATAAAAAAAATAAAAGCATAAATACATATTTTGATAAGAAATATATTATTCTTTATATATTTTATTCATATTTTTTTGATTAGAAATAAAAGCATAAATACATACTTTTATAAGAAATATATTCTTTATATATTAATTATTTTATTATATTTATATTATATAAAATTTTGATAAATATATAATTATTTATATATTTATTATTTTATTCTTATATATAATTTTGATAATAAATAAAAGCATAAATACATAATTTCATCAGAAATATATTATTCTCTATATATTTATTGTTTTATTCATATATAATATTTGATAAGAAATAAATACATAAATAAAAATTTTGATAAGAAATATATAGAAATATATTATTCTTTTGATAAGAAATAAAGGAATAAATACATATTTTGATAAGAAATACATATAAATACATAATTTGATCAGAAATATATTATTCTCTATATATTTATTATTTTATTGTTATATATATTTGATAAGAAATATAAGCATTTCATATTTATATGATATCTCTTTTTGACGAGAAATAAAAGCATAAATACATATTTTGATAAGAAATATATTCTTTATATATTTTATTCATATATATTTTGATAAGAAATAAAAGCATAAATACATGCTTTGATAAGAAATATATTCTTTATATATTTTATTTTATAAAATATATAAAAATATAATAAAAATATTTTATTATATTTATTTATCATAAGCATTAAAAGTACAAAATACATATTTTGATCAGAAATATATTATGCTTTATATATTAGTTATTTTATTCATATATATATTTGATAAGAAATAGAAGCATAAATACTTATTTTGATAAGAAATATATTCTTTATATATTGATTATTTTATTTATATATTTACTTTATAAGAAATAAAAGCATAAATACATATGTTGATAAGAAATATATTATTCTTTATATATTCATATATATTTTTGATAAGAAATAAAAGCATAAATAAAAATTTGATAAGAAATATGTTCTTTATATATTTATTTTTTTATTATATTTATTTTTCATAAGAAATAAAAGTATAAATACATATTTTGATAAGAAATATATAATTATTTATATATTTATTATTTTATTCTTATATATAATTTTGATAAGAAATAAAAGCATACATATTTTCTTATTCTCTATATATTTATTATTTTATTTATATATTTATTTTTGATAAGAAATAAAAGCATAAATACATACTGTGATAAGAAATATATATTATATATTTTATTATATATATTTTTCATAAGAAATAAAAGTATAAATACATATTTTGATGAGAAATATATAATTATTTATATATTTATTATTTTATTATTATATATAATTTTTGATAATAAAAGCATAAATACATATCTTCATCAGAAATATATTATTCTCTATATATTTATTGTTTTATTCATAATATATATTTGATAATAAATACATAAATAAAAATTTTGATAAGAAAATATATAGAAATATATTATTCTTTTGATAAGAAATAAAGGAATAAATACATATTTTGATAACAAATATATTCTTTATATATTATTTTATTATATATTTTATTCATAAGAAATAAAAGTATAAATACATATTTTGATAATATATTATTTTTTATATATTTATTTTATTTATATATTTTTGATAAGAAAAAAGCATAAATACATATTTTGATAAGAAATATATTATTCTTTATATATTTACTTTATTCATATATATAATTGATAAGAAATAGAAGCATAAATACATATTTTGATAAGAAATATATTTTTCTTTATATACTGAGGCAGAAATATATATACATAAGTATATATATATATATATATATTTCCGCTTCGCCTCCATCACGGACAGAGGCGAGACGACTGCCGCCGCAGTTTTCTCGCCTCCGTCCGCCGCAGTCTTCTCGCCTCCATCCGCCGCTGTCTCTTCTCGCCTCCTACCCCGCCGCCGCATTCTCTCCTCCGTCCGCCGCAGTTTTCTCGCCTCCGTCCGTTGCTGTCTTCTCTCCTCCGTCCGCCGCAGTCTTCTCTCCTCCGTCCGCTGCTGTCTTCCCGCCTCCGTCTGCGATGGTGGCGAGAAGCCTGCCGCCGCAGTTTTCTCGCCTCCATCTCCTGCCGTCTTCCTGCCTCCGTCAGCGATGGAGGCAAGAAGACTGCCGCCGCAGTTTCTCTCGCCTCCATCCGCCCCTGTCTTCTCGCCTCCATCTGCCGCTGTCTTCTCTCCTCCGTCCGCCGCAGTCTTCTCGCCTCCGTCCGCCGCAGTCTTCTCGCCTCCATCCGCCGCTGTCTTCCCGCCTCCGTCTACGATGGTGGCGAGAAGACTGCCGCCGCAGTTTTCTCGCCTCCATCTCCCGCCGTCTCCCGCCTCCGTCAGCGATGGTGGCGAGAAGCCTGCCGCTGTAGTTTTCTCGCTCCATCGTTGAAGAGTCGAGCCCCTGTCTTCCCGAGGCGAGAAGACTGCCGCCGCAGTTTTCTCGCCTCCATTGTTGAAGGAAGCGAGCCCCTGTCTTTCCGAGGCGAGAAGACTGCCGCCGCAGTTTTCTCGCCTCCATCTCCTGCCGTCTTCCCGCCTCCGTCAGCGATGGAGGCGAGAAGCCTGCCGCCGCAGTTTTCTCGCTCCTTCGTTGAATGAGGCGAGCCCCTGTCTTCCCGGAGGCGAGAAGACTGCCGCCGCAGTTTTCTCGCCTCCATCTCCCGCAGTTTTCTCGCCTCCATCCGCCCCTGTCTTCTCGCCTCCATCCGCTGCTGTTTTCTCGCCTCCATTCGTTGCTGTCTTCTCTCCTCCGTCCGCCGCAGTCTTCTTGCCTCCATCCGCCGCTGTCTTCTCTCCTCCGTCCGCCGCAGTCTTCTCTCCTCCGTCCGCTGCTGTCTTCCCGCCTCCGTCTGCGATGGTGGCGAGAAGCCTGCCGCCGCAGTATTCTCGCCTCCATCTCCTGCCGTCTTCCTGCCTCCGTCAGCGATGGAGGCGAGAAGCCTGCCGCCGCAGTTTTCTCGCCTCCATCTCCTGCCGTCTTCCTGCCTCCGTCAGCGATGGAGGCGAGAAGACTGCCGCCGCAGTTTTCTCGCCTCCATCCGCCCCTGTCTTCTCGCCTCCATCTGCCGCTGTCTTCTCTCCTCCGTCCGCCGCAGTCTTCTCGCCTCCGTCCGCCGCAGTCTTCTCGCCTCCATCCGCCGCTGTCTTCCCGCCTCCGTCTGCAATGGTGGCGAGAAGACTGCCGCCGCAGTTTTCTCGCCTCCATCCGCCCCTGTCTTCTCGCCTCCATCTGCCGCTGTCTTCTCTCCTCCGTCCGCCGCAGTCTTCTCGCCTCCGTCCGCCGCAGTCTTCTCGCCTCCATCCGCCGCTGTCTTCCCGCCTCCGTCTGCGATGGTGGCGAGAAGACTGCCGCCGCAGTTTTCTCGCCTCCATCTCCCGCCGTCTTCCCGCCTCCGTCAGCGATGGTGGCGAGAAGCCTGCCGCTGTAGTTTTCTCGCTCCATCGTTGAAGGAGTCGAGCCCCTGTCTTCCCGAGGCGAGAAGACTGCCGCCGCAGTTTTCTCGCCTCCATTGTTGAAGGAAGCGAGCCCCTGTCTTTCCGGAGGCGAGAAGACTGCCGCCGCAGTTTTCTCGCCTCCATCTCCTGCCGTCTTCCCGCCTCCGTCAGCGATGGTGGCGAGAAGCCTGCCGCCGCATTTTTTCTCGCCTCCATCGTTGAATGAAGCGAGCCCCTGTCTTTCCGGAGGCGAGAAGACTGCCGCCGCAGTTTTCTCGCCTCCATCTCCCGCCGTCTTCCCCGCCTCCGTCAGCGATGGAGGCGAGAAGCCTGCCGCCGCAGTTTTCTCGCCTCCATCGTTGAATGAAGCGAGCCCCTGTCTTTCCGGAGGCGAGAAGACTGCCGCCGCAGTTTTCTCGCCTCCATCTCCCGCCGTCTTCCCGCCTCCGTCAGCGATGGAGGCGAGAAGCCTGCCGCCGCAGTTTTCTCGCTCCATCGTTGAAGGAGGCGAGCCCCTGTCTTCCCGGAGGCGAGAAGACTGCCGCCGCAGTTTTCTCGCCTCCATCTCCCGCAGTTTTCTCGCCTCCATCCGCCCCTGTCTTCTCGCCTCCATCCGCCCCTGTCTTCTCGCCTCCATCCGCCCCTGTCTTCTAGCCTCCGTCCGCCGCCTCCGGTCGCTGTTCACCTGTGCAGCCTGGATTTTGGGTTTTTGTCACGGGTCACTAGTTGTTCTCCTTGGGCTCTGGGATCTTCTTCTCCGCCTGAGCTGCTTCCGTCAGCTGCTTCCAGGTGTCCGTCCACCAGGACCTGATTGTTCTCTCTCTTTGGTTTGAGACCATCCCTCCCTCCTGGTGCCTACGAGCTGATTTTGGGGTTGTCCCCAAAACATGCACTTCCTCCAAAATGGGTTCAAAGTTCTTCCAGAGGTGAAATTTGAAGCTCTGTGTCACAGATGGCTCTGCCAGGATCCTCAACACTTTTGGGCCTCTCTGGTTTGACTGGGACTGACTGGTCAGTGTTCGGCTCTGACCGTCATCACCCAAGAGTCCAAGACATGCAGCCACAGATCAGATGGGAAACCAAAAGGTCTCCCATAGAACTGTGGCCAAGGTGTCCTTGTGCTGTGAGCACACATGGACAGCCTTATGCTTGAACCAGGTGGACATTATGGACAGTCTGTGATAAACACAGAAGTCTCATAATGTACACGACTCAGGTTCAGGTCAGGCTGGCCGATCCTCCGACCACAAGCCTCCTGGTCTCCCTGTGATGCCCATGTGAGTGTTGAAGTCCCCCAGCAGAACGAGGACGTCTCTTGGAGGGAAGCTCTCCAGCATCCCTCCAACGACTCCAGAAGAGGTGCCTGATGTGAACTGGGCTGGTTAGCGATTTCTCCTTGGCAGGAGATCAGCCAACCTCCTGCCTTGCTGGTGAAGCCACTCGGAAACTCGTGACCATAGATTTTCGGCATGTCTGCTTTCAGACGGGGTTTCCTCAAAGGAAGCATCCTCTTCTTCAACATCCCTGCTTTCCTGATGTTGTGGCTCAATCTGAAGATGTTCTGAGCTTTCCTCTGAAGACATCTCTTCTGAGGTGGAAACCTCAGAAATCCTATCAAGAGGTGGCACGTAATTCTCCAAATTCAAACAATAAATGGTGGAATATCGCCGGTAGTAATAAACCGGCCTGTTATCGTTTTCAGAGAAATCCGTGTCATCTTCTGATAGA
Source organism: Poecilia picta (assembly GCA_033032245.1). NCBI lineage: Eukaryota > Metazoa > Chordata > Actinopteri > Cyprinodontiformes > Poeciliidae > Poecilia > Poecilia picta. The sequence continues at coordinate 27,663,763 of CM065370.1, forward strand.
ATTTCTGGAGAAGATTCGTTTTCCGAGGAATTCTCAGAAACCTCTTCAGAATGTTCCACAACACGGTCCGCAGTTGTTTCAGAAGGGATTTCCTCTGAGGCGACGTCCACATCTTCAGCATCCATGCCGTCAAAACGGTCTGCGTAATCTTGAACTCCATCTTCTGAGGTTCCATCAGCAGAAGACGCCTCTTCTGCCAATGGATCCTCAGAGACGGGTTCAAAATTCATCGCCTGTTCCTGGCCGTCGCAGCTCGTTTCAACGGCCAGGTCCATGTTTTCCAGGGGAGCATCAGCACTGAAACAAACATCAGAGTCTGTGTCCCCTGGACAAGTTTCCGAATGGGGTCCACAGATGCTGTCCAATGACACAGGATCTTCACGAGCTGCCAAACTTGTCAAGTCACCTGACGTGCCACTGACGAGGTTGGCAGAAGAGTCCATGTCGCTCTGGACTTCATCTGTGTCCCCAAGGCCTGGTTCCAAATCCAGTCCACATGTATCTTCAGGGGTCAAACCTGTTGAAGCTGTCGATTCCCCTGAAGCGGCACTGACATGGTTGGTGGAAGCGTCCATGTCATTTTGCTCTTCATCCTCAGAGCCAGTTTCCCAATTGATCCCACAGATGCTCTCCAGAGTCACGGTGTCTTCAGGGTGAACGTCGTTAGTCTGGTCACCACCCCTGAAATGGCGCTGGAGATGATGTTCGTGGAAACATCCGTGGTACTTTGTTCCTCTGGAATTAGCTCCTCAAACCCGAAATATCTCCACCTGATATCCTGGTCTTCTGCGGCTTCTTGGTTCCGTTGTCCTATCAGCATCTCGACTCCCTTAGAAGCCAAGAAGTTCAGGGTCCATCCAAGCGAAAGCATAATTATTGTGTTGAAATGATGCGAGATCTTTTCTCTGAAATGTTTCTCCAAGGCTCTTGAAGTCCGAACTGAAGATTCTTTATTCCAAATGATAATAATCCTTTGATCCTTTATGACATCATAGATGAGAACATGATGATGTCATGATGATGTCAAACAACCCGTGTCAGGTTCTTGTCTGTTTTAGTTGCTATGGAAACACAAGGAGTTATGTGTCAGGTGGGACTGTCAATAAAAATGAATGCGTAGACATTAAATCTATAAATGTAAGTCAATAAATGTGCAAAATTTAAGTTTTGTATTTGTCCTGTATTTCAACTCATACATGTAAAAATCAAAGATTTTACCTGTGACACCTATAAACAAATTAGTACAAGTGTTTTATAGAGTATTTTTCCAGAAGTTAAACACATCAGTCACATTTAGAAACTGCATATACACACACACACACTGACACCACACACACACACACACACACAGACTGACACACACACACACACACACACAGAGAAACACACACACACACACACAGACTGACACACACACACACAGACTGACACACACACACAGACTCACACACACACACACAGACTGACACACACACACAGACTGAACACACACACACACACACACAGACTGACACACACACACACACAGACTCACACACACACACACACAACACTGACACACACACCGACTGACACACACACACACACAGACTCACAAACACACACACACACTGACACACACAGACTGACACACACACACACACACACACACACAGACTGACACACACACACACACACACACAGACAGACTGACACACACACACACACAGACTCACACACACACACACACACTGACACACACCGACTGACACACACACACACACACCCCCTGAGCCCTGCGGTGTGTTTGTGTTCCTGCAGCCTGAAGATGAGAACTTTGCGTCCCAGCAGCAGGTTTACCACGACATCGGGGAGGAGATGCTGCTGCACGCCTTCCAAGGTGAGCCTCCTGGCGTCAGCGGTGCTGCAGCAGCAGCGGGTCGGGTTCTAACCGGCTCGGTTCTGATCCGGCCTGTCGGTGTCTTCCAGGATACAATGTGTGCATATTTGCTTACGGTCAGACCGGAGCGGGGAAAAGCTACACCATGATGGGAAAGCAGGAGCCGGGCCAGGAGGGGATCATCCCCCAGGTTGGTGTCCTCTGGACGTGTCCCAGAACCGGGTCCACTGTGTCTGAGCCCGATGTGTCTCTGTCCCCAGCTGTGTGAGGACCTGTTCCAGAGGACGGGTCAGAACACCGACCCGGACCTGACCTACTCAGCCGAGGTAAGCGCCGTCTCCGTCCCCGTCCTGCTGTCCCTGTATGAACTCTGACCCGTCTCCGTCCCCGTCCTGCTGTCCCTGAATGGACTCTGACCCGTCCCACTCCGTCCCCTTCCTGCTGTCCCTGAATGGACTCTGACCCGTCTCCGTCCCCTTCCTGCTGTCCCTGGATGGACTCTGACCCGTCCCACTCCGTCCCCTTCCTGCTGTCCCTGAATGGACTCTGACCCGTCTCCGTCCCCGTCCTGCTGTCCCTGTATGGACTCTGACCCGTCCCACTCCGTCCCCTTCCTGCTGTCCCTGGATGGACTCTGACCCGTCTCCGTCCCCTTCCTGCTGTCCCTGGATGGACTCTGACCCGTCTCCGTCCCCTTCCTGCTGTCCCTGGATGGACTCTGACCCGTCTCCGTCCCCTTCCTGCTGTCCCTGGATGGACTCTGACCCGTCTCCGTCCCCTTCCTGCTGTCCCTGGATGGACTCTGACCCGTCTCCGTCCCCTTCCTGCTGTCCCTGGATGGACTCTGACCCGTCTCTGTCCCCTTCCTGCTGTCCCTGAATGAACTCTGACCCGTCCCACTCCGTCCCCTTCCTGCTGTCCCTGAATGAACTCTGACCCGTCCCACTCCGTCCCCTTACTGCTGTCCCTGTATAGACTCTGACCCGTCTCTGTCCCCTTCCTGCTGTCCCTGTATGGACTCTGACCCGTCTCTGTCCCCTTCCTGCTGTCCCTGAATGAACTCTGACCCGTCCCCTTCCTGCTGTCCCTGTATGAACTCTGACCCGTCTCTGTCCCCTTCCTGCTGTCCCTGTATGAACTCTGACCCGTCTCTGTCCCCTTCCTGCTGTCCCTGTATGAACTCTGACCCGTCTCTGTCCCCTTCCTGCTGTCCCTGTATGAACTCTGACCCGTCTCTGTCCCCTTCCTGCTGTCCCTGTATGAACTCTGACCCGTCCCCTTCCTGCTGTCCCTGTATGGACTCTGACCCGTCTCTGTCCCCTTCCTGCTGTCCCTGTTTGAACTCTGTCCCCTTCCTGCTGTCCCTGTATGAACTCTGACCCGTCTCTGTCCCCTTCCTGCTGTCCCTGTTTGAACTCTGACCCGTCTCCGTCCTGCTGTCCCTGTATGGACTCTGACCCGTCCTCGTCCCGCCTGCAGGTGTCCTACATGGAGATCTACTGTGAGCGGGTCCGGGATCTGCTCAACCCGACGTCCCAGGGGTCCCTGCGCGTCCGGGAGCATCCCATCCTGGGCCCGTACGTGGAGGACCTGTCCAAACTGGCCGTGACCGGATTCACCGACATCCGGGAGCTGATGGACGAAGGCAACAAGGCCCGGTGAGTCGGAGTGGACCTGAGCGGGCCTGGACCTTCTGGACCCGGCTGGAACCGGGCCGGAGTTAGGCTAGCTAGCTGAAGCATTAGCTCTGCTAAAGCTCTGCTACAGCAACAGGCTGGTTAGCTAAGGCTACAACAACATGGTGTTTAGTGAACGCTAATGCTAATAGTCTGGACTTTGACTAGACCATTGGTGCACCTGGAGTTTCCTCCCTCCAGTAGGTCAGAAGGACAGAACCGATGTGTTTGGACCACATCGTTTCTGCCTGACAGCCGGTATGAAGGGTTTCTGCCGCTGTGCATTCTGGGTATTTTTACTCATTACCATTATCCTGCTATGACCTTTAACCTGCTGACTGAAACCTGTAGAGTCTAAAACCAGAGACGGTTTCTGGTTGTGTCTCTGAGCTTCAGGCTCTGATCTGGGACGTCGTCTACTGGGATCACTGGGAGATGATCTTCCCTCTGATTGGCTCTGAAGCCACCTGATTGATTATCAGTCATGTATTGATCACCGATTGATTATCAGTCATGTATTGATCACCGATTGATTATCAGTCATGTATTGATCACCGATTGATTATCAGTCATGTATTGATCACTGATTGATTATCAGTCATGTATTGATCACAGATTGATTATCAGTCATGTATTGATCACTGATTGCAGGACGGTTGCTGCCACCAACATGAACGAGACGTCGTCCAGGTCTCACGCCGTCTTCACCATCGTCTTCACCCAGAGGCGCCGAGACCAGATGACCAGCCTGGACACGGAGAAGGTGGGTCCAGTTGGTCTGATCCGGTCCAGTTGGTCTGATCCGGTCCGGTTGGTCCAGTTGGTCCGGTTGGTCTGATCCGGTCCGGTTGGTCCAGTTGGTCTGATCCGGTCCGGTTGGTCCAGTTGGTCCGGTTGGTCTGATCCGGTCCGGTTGGTCCAGTTGGTCTGATCCGGTCCGGTTGGTCCAGTTGGTCTGATCCGGTCCGGTTGGTCTGATCCGGTCCGGTTGGTCCGGTTGGTCTGATCCGGTCCGGTTGGTCCAGTTGGTCTGATCCGGTCCGGTTGGTCCAGTTGGTCTGATCCGGTCCGGTTGGTCCGGTTGGTCCTGTCCACTCCGGTCCCCTCGCTCTTCTTCACCTCCTTCTGTCTCTGCAGGTCAGTAAGATCAGCCTGGTGGACCTGGCTGGCAGCGAGCGCGCAGACTCCTCGGGGGCAAAGGGCACCCGGCTGAAGGTCAGAGGTCACGCCTGGGCCACAGCCGCTCTGTTCTTATCCCGGTTCGCTCACGTCTGCTTTCACACAGGAAGGAGCCAACATCAACAAATCTCTGACCACGTTGGGGAAAGTGATATCAGCTCTGGCAGAGATGGTGAATTAACGTTTATTAAACATTTTGATGTCTTAAGGTGTAAAACTGACATTTAAAATAAACATGTTAATGTTTCAATGTGTAAAACTGACATTTAAAAGAAGCATTTTAACGTTTTAATGTGTAAAACTGACATAAAACAAACATTTTAACGTTTAATGTGTAAAACTGACATTTAAAAGAAACATTTTAACGTTTTAATGTGTAAAACTGACATTTAAAATAAACATTTTAATGTTTTAATGTGTAAAACTGACATTTAAAATAAACATTTTAATGTCTTAATGTGTAAAACTGACATTTAAAATGAACATTTTAACGTTTTTAATGTGTAAAAATGACATTTAAAATAAACATTTTAACGTTTTTAATGTGTAAAAATGACATTTAAAATAAACATTTTAACGTTTTAATGTGTAAAACTGACATTTATAATAAACATTTTAACATTTTAAATTGTAAAACTGACATTTAAAAGAAACATTTTAACGTTTTAATGTGTAAAAATGACATTTAAAAGAAACATTTTAACGTTTTAATGTGTAAAAATGACATTTAAAATAAACATTTTAACATTTTAATGTGTAAAACCGAGATTTAAAATAAAAAATTTCATGTTTTAATGTGTAAAACTGACATTTAAAAGAAACATTTTAACGTTTTAATGTGTAAAACTGACATTTAAAAGAAACATTTTAACGTTTTAATGCGTAAAAATGACATTTAAAATACACATTTTAACGTTTTAAATTGTAAAACTGACATTTAAAAGAAACATTTTAACGTTTTAATGTGTAAAAATGACATTTAAAAGAAACATTTTAACATTTTAATGTGTAAAATTGACATTTAAAATAATCATTTTAACGTTTTAATGTGTAAAACTGATATTTAAAATAAATAATTTAATGTTTTAATGTGCAATACTGACATTTAAAATAAACATTTTAATGTCTTAATATGTAAAACCGACATTTAAAATAAACATTTTAACGTTTTAATGTGTAAAACTGACATTTAAAATAAACATAATGTTTTAATGTGTAAAAGTGACATTAAAATAAACATTTTAATGTTTTAATGTGTAAAATTGACATTTAAAATAAACAATTTAATGTTTTAATGTGTAAAACTGACATTTAAAATAAATAATTTAACGTTTTAATGTGTAAAACTGACATTTAAAATAAATCATTTAACGTTTTAATGTGTAAAACTCACAGCTTCCTGTTTGTCTCCAGCAGAGCAACAAGAAGAGGAAAAGTGACTTTATCCCCTACAGAGACTCTGTTCTCACCTGGCTGCTGAAGGAGAATCTGGGTGAGGGTCAAAGGTCGTCATGGATGATAACCCCAATCAGAGGAGGAACAGCCATGTTTTAACGTGTTTCATGGTTTCTTAACGTGTTTCATGGTTTCTTAAAGTGTTTCATCGTTTCATGTGTTTCATGGTTTCTAGTGTTTCATGGTTTCTTAACGTGTTTCATGGTTTCTTAACGCGTTTCATGGTTTATTAACGCGTTTCATGGTTTCTTAACGCGTTTCATGGTTTATTAACGTGTTTCATGGTTTCTTAACGCGTTTCATGGTTTATTAACGTGTTTCATGGTTTCTTAACGCGTTTCATGGTTTATTAACGTGTTTCATGGTTTCTTAACGTGTTTCATGGTTTCTTAACGTGTTTCATGGTTTCTTAACGCGTTTCATGGTTTCTTAACGCGTTTCATGGTTTCTTAACGTGTTTCATGGTTTCTTAACGCGTTTCATGGTTTCTTAACGCGTTTCATGGTTTCTTAACGTGTCGTCATGTTTCTCAGGAGGAAACTCCCGGACGGCCATGATCGCTGCTTTAAGTCCTGCTGACATCAACTACGAGGAAACACTGAGCACCCTGAGGTCAGAACCGCTCAGACTGGTCCGGTCCGGTCCGACCCGGTCCGACCCGCTCACTCCGCTCCCTGTGCCTCCAGGTACGCCGACCGGGCCAAGCAGATCCGCTGCAACGCCATCATCAACGAGGATCCCAACGCCAAGCTGATCCGGGAGCTGAAGGCCGAAGTGGACCGACTGAGGAACCTGCTGTTCTCCCAGGGCCTGCAGGAGCTGCTGCAGAACACCGGTACCGACCCGACCGGACCGGCACCACATGACGTCATGGAAACGTTCATTAATTCACCCTGAACACATGAACCCAGCGGCTCCATCACAGTTTGTCTTGTTTCGGCCTGTTGAAGGAGATCAGCTGTTTCTCCATCATCCACTTGATTCAACATTTAAACCTTTATTCTTTAATATTCCCATAAATCACCAGCTGATCTGGAAACTTGGGTTTGGAAAAGTAATTCAGGATTTCATGAAAGTGGGTGGGAGGAAGTTGGTTTCCATGGTAACAGCCTTGCTCAGACAGGAAGTGACCCGGGTTGGTCTCATGTTTTCATCAGCGTCTCTAGGAACCAGTTTATGGTTTGATCTGGTGATTTAATGGCATCCAGTCATAACTGATCACCTACAGGATCAATATCAGATCAATACCAGATCAATAACAGATCAATACCAGATCAATATCAGATCAATACCAGATCAATAACAGATCAATACCAGATCAATAACAGATCAATACCAGATCAATACCAGATCAATCAGTAGGTTCCAGACTGTCCCTTTAAGTCCAGGTCAGTCATAAACGTCTGGATTTATGGAACATTCTAGATGCTGTTCAGCTGATTGTGTTTGTCAGAGCAGAGAGTTATTTTCAGACAGCAGCTGTGTGTGTGTGTGTGTGTGTGTGTGTCTGTGTGTCTCTCTGTGTGTGTGTGTGTGTGTGTGTGTGTGTCTCTGTGTGTGTGTGTGTGTGTGTGTGTGTGTGTGTGTGTGTGTTGCCTACATTCCCGCCTGTTAGCAGTGAAACCTGACTCCTGTTCTCTCCTACAGTCAACAACAACATCAGCCTGGCGGGGGCAGCAGCTGTAGCCGCCGCCCCCCCACCTCTGACCCCGACAGCCAATGGGATGGCAGCTGCAGCAGACTCCGCCCCCGCAGGTCCCGCCCCTCACTGCTTCATATTTCTGCTTGTAGGAAGTCACTGAATTAATCCCTGAATTAATCTGGACTTCATGTTGGATCCAGATTCTGTTTCTGCTGAAGCTGAAGCTCCACCTGCTGGAGACGCACCTGCTGACTCCGCCCAGAACGGGCAGGACGCCGAGGAGGCGGTCGCCACGGAAACCATCAGCAAGGAGGAAGCGGCCGAGAGGCTGATGGTGGGACGGATTATTTAATCTGGAGCTGAGAGATTAACGCTGACAGATTCTGGTTTCTGTTCAGGAAACGGAGAAAATCATCGCAGAGATGAATGAGACGTGGGAGGAGAAGCTGAGGAAGACGGAGTCCATCCGGCTGGAGAGGTAGGGCTGCTCACCCTGTCACCACGGTTCACCCTGTCACCACGGTTCACTATGGTTCACCACGGTTCACTATGGTTCACCGCGGTTCACCCTGTCACCACGGTTCACCCTGTCAACACGGTTCACTATGGTTTACCACGGTTCACTATGGTTCACCACGGTTCACCCTGTCACCGCGGTTCACTGTGGTTCACCGCGGTTCACCACGGTTCACTATGGTTCACTATGGTTCACCCTGTCACCGCGGTTCACTGTGGTTCACAGCGGTTCACCACGGTTCACTATGGTTCACCACGGTTCACCCTGTCACCACGGTTCACCCTGTCACCACGGTTCACTATGGTTCACCACGGTTCACCCTGTCACCGCGGTTCACCCTGTCACCACAGTTCACTATGGTTCACCCTGTCACCACGGTTCACCACGGTTCACTATGGTTCACCGTGGTTTACCCTGTCACCTCGGTTCACCATGGTTCACCCTGTCACCACGGTTCACCCTGTCACCGCGGTTCACCACGGTTCACCCTGTCACCACGGTTCACCCTGTCACCACGGTTCACTATGGTTCACCCTGTCACCACGGTTCACCCTGTCACCGCGGTTCACCACGGTTCACCCTGTCACCGCGGTTCACCACGGTTCACCCTGTCACCACGGTTCACCACGGTTCACCCTGTCACCACGGTTCACCCTGTCACCACGGTTCACCATGGTTCACCCTGTCACCACGGTTCACCCTGTCACCGCGGTTCACCACAGTTCACCCTGTCACCACGGTTCACCACGGTTCACTATGGTTCACCCTGTCACCGCAGTTCACCACGGTTCACCCTGTCACCACGGTTCATCACGGTTCACTATGGTTCACCCTGTCACCGCGGTTCACCACGGTTCACCCTGTCACCACGGTTCACTATGGTTCACCACGGTTCACCCTGTCACCACGGTTCACTATGGTTCACCACGGTTCACCATGGTTCACCCTGTCACCACGGTTCACCCTGTCACCACGGTTCACCACGGTTCACTATGGTTCACCACGGTTCACCATGGTTCACCCTGTCACCACGGTTCACCCTGTCACCACGGTTCACTATGGTTCACCACGGTTCACCATGGTTCACCCTGTCACCACGGTTCACCACAGTTCACTATGGTTCACCACGGTTCACCATGGTTCACCCTGTCACCACGGTTCACCCTGTCACCGCGTTCACCACGGTTCACCCTGTCACCACGGTTCACTGTAGTTCACCACGGTTCACCCTGTCACCGCGGTTCACCCTGTCATCTGTCTGTGTGTTCCAGGGAGTCGCTGCTGGCTGAGATGGGCGTCTCCATAAAGGAGGACGGAGGAACTCTGGGAGTTTTCTCCCCTAAAGGAGTGAGTTCACCCTCTAACATTCATTCATTCATAATTCATGCTGTTGTTCCAGATTGTTGTTGGATTCCGTCGTCCTGTTTGTTTTACTGGTGCTACTTGTAACATTCAGGTCCTACTGGGATCAGTACATCCAGTTTGGACCAGAACTTTCCACTGAGTGTTTCCTTCAGTGACGCTTCTGCTAAAGCGCTAACAGGGGAGCTAACTCTCCTGTAGCGCTAAGCTAACTATCCTTTAGCGCTAAGCTAACTTTGAAATCGTTAGCACTCTTAGCCTAACTAAAATATGTTTTGTCCAGATAAATCCTAGATCTTTAATTTGTTTGGCTGATTTTAAATGTTTTCTGTTTTGGTTCAGTTCAGGTTCTATTTTGGTTCTGTTTATGTTCTGTTTAGGTTATTTTTAGGTTCTGGTTAGATTCAGTTCTGGTTCTGTAACTTGAAGTCCTGCTCCAGAATGCATGAACAACCCAAACAGTCGGTTCTGTTGTGTCTAAACGGCTGAGTCTAGCTTCTGCTTCCTGTCTGGGCCATGTGCCCTTAAAGATGGCTGCCAGGTCAGAGGTCACAGTCAACCTGTTTCTGTTCCAGACGCCTCACCTGGTGAACCTGAACGAAGACCCGCTGATGTCCGAGTGTCTGCTCTACTACATCAAGGAGGGATTCACCAGGTCAGATGGAGGTCAAGCAGGGTGGGGACGTCTCAGAGGACATCTTGGTCCTCACTGCTGTCTCTGTTTCTCAGGGTTGGACAGCAGGACGTGGACATCAAGCTGTCGGGACAATTCATTAAAGAAATCCACTGTGTGTTTGTCAGTGAGACCAACGACCAGGGAGAAGGTCAGACACCGTCTGTCCCTGTGTCTCTGTGTCTCTGTCTCTGTCTGTCTCAAACCGGATCCTGATTGGCCGGTTTCTCTCTCTGTGTCAGAGCGCCCTCTGCTGGTCAAACAGTGTTTATCCTTCATGAAGTCCACATAGTTCCTCCTTCCTCGTGTTATTCTGGGTTCATAGATGTTCTAACAGGCAGCAGGTGATTCAGAGGACGGAGCAACTGGGTCTCCATCATGGCTGCTAAGGAGCCTCCATCATGTCCGCTAAGCTCCTGGCCTCCATCATGGCCGCTAAGGAGCCTCCATCATGTCCGCTAAGCTCCTGACCTCCATCATGGCCGCTAAGCTCCTGGCCTCCATCATGGCCGCTAAGGAGCCTCCATCATGGCCGCTAAGCTCCTGGGCCTCCATCATGGCCGCTAAGCTCCTGGGCCTCCATCATGGCCGCTAAGGAGCCTCCATCATGGCCGCTAAGCTCCTGGGCCTCCATCATGGCCGCTAAGCTCCTGGCCTCCATCATGGCCGCTAAGGAGCCTCCATCATGGCCGCTAAGCTCCTGGGCCTCCATCATGGCCGCTAAGCTCCTGGGCCTCCATCATGGCCGCTAAGGAGCCTCCATCATGGCCGCTAAGGAGCCTCCATCATGGCCGCTAAGGAGCCTCCATCATGGCCGCTAAGGAGCCTCCATCATGGCCGCTAAGCTCCTGGGCCTCCATCATGGCCGCTAAGCTCCTGGCCTCCATCATGGCCGCTAAGGAGCCTCCATCATGGCCGCTAAGCTGCTGGGCCTCCATCATGGCCGCTAAGGAGCCTCCATCATGGTCCCTAAGCTGCTGGGCCTCCATCATGGCCGCTAAGGAGCCTCCATCATGGCCGCTAAGCTCCTGGGCCTCCATCATGGCCGCTAAGCTCCTGGCCTCCATCATGGCCGCTAAGCTCCTGGGCCTCCATCATGGCCGCTAAGGAGCCTCCATCATGGCCGCTAAGCTCCTGGGCCTCCATCATGGCCGCTAAGCTCTTGAGCCTCCATCATGGCTGCTAAGGAGCCTCCATCATGGCCGCTAAGGAGCCTCCATTATGGCCGCTAAGCTCCTGGGCCTCCATCATGGCCGCTAAGCTCCTGGGCCTCCATCATGGCCGCTAAGGAGCCTCCATCATGGCCGCTAAGCTCCTGGCCTCCATCATGGCCGCTAAGGAGCCTCCATCATGGCCGCTAAGCTCCTGGGCCTCCATCATGGCCGCTAAGCTCCTGGGCCTCCATCATGGCCGCTAAGCTCCTGGGCCTCCATCATGGCCGCTAAGGAGCCTCCATCATGGCCGCTAAGGAGCCTCCATCATGGCCGCTAAGGAGCCTCCATCATGGCCGCTAAGGAGCCTCCATCATGGCCGCTAAGCTCCTGGGCCTCCATCATGGCCGCTAAGCTCCTGGCCTCCATCATGGCCGCTAAGGAGCCTCCATACATGGCCGCTAAGCTGCTGGGCCTCCATCATGGCCGCTAAGGAGCCTCCATCATGGTCCCTAAGCTGCTGGGCCTCCATCATGGCCGCTAAGGAGCCTCCATCATGGCCGCTAAGCTCCTGGGCCTCCATCATGGCCGCTAAGCTCCTGGCCTCCATCATGGCCGCTAAGGAGCCTCCATCATGGCCGCTAAGCTGCTGGGCCTCCATCATGGCCGCTAAGGAGCCTCCATCATGGTCCCTAAGCTGCTGGGCCTCCATCATGGCCGCTAAGGAGCCTCCATCATGGTCCCTAAGCTGCTGGGCCTCCATCATGGCCGCTAAGGAGCCTCCATCATGGCCGCTAAGCTCCTGGCCTCCATCATGGCCGCTAAGCTCCTGGGCCTCCATCATGGCCGCTAAGCTCCTGGGCCTCCATCATGGCCGCTAAGGAGCCTCCATCATGGCCGCTAAGCTCCTGGGCCTCCATCATGGCCGCTAAGCTCTTGAGCCTCCATCATGGCTGCTAAGGAGCCTCCATCATGGCCGCTAAGCTCCTGGGCCTCCATCATGGCCGCTAAGCTCTTGAGCCTCCATCATGGCTGCTAAGGAGCCTCCATCATGGCCGCTAAGCTCCTGGGCCTCCATCATGGCCGCTAAGCTCCTGGGCCTCCATCATGGCCGCTAAGCTCCTGGCCTCCATCATGGCCGCTAAGGAGCCTCCATCATGGCCGCTAAGCTGCTGGGCCTCCATCATGGCCGCTAAGGAGCCTCCATCATGGTCCCTAAGCTGCTGGGCCTCCATCATGGCCGCTAAGGAGCCTCCATCATGGTCCCTAAGCTGCTGGGCCTCCATCATGGCCGCTAAGGAGCCTCCATCATGGCCGCTAAGCTCCTGGCCTCCATCATGGCCGCTAAGCTCCTGGGCCTCCATCATGGCCGCTAAGCTCCTGGGCCTCCATCATGGCCGCTAAGCTCCTGGGCCTCCATCATGGCCGCTAAGGAGCCTCCATCATGGCCGCTAAGCTCCTGGGCCTCCATCATGGCCGCTAAGCTCTTGAGCCTCCATCATGGCTGCTAAGGAGCCTCCATCATGGCCGCTAAGGAGCCTCCATCATGGCCGCTAAGCTCCTGGGCCTCCATCATAGCTGCTAAGCTCCTGGCCTCCATCATGGCCGCTAAGGAGCCTCCATCATGGCCGCTAAGCTCCTGGGCCTCCATCATGGCTGCTAAACTCCTGGGCCTCCATCATGGCCGCTAAGGAGCCTCCATCATGGCCGCTAAGGAGCCTCCATCATGGCCGCTAAGCTCCTGGGCCTCCATCATGGCCGCTAAGGAGCCTCCATCATGGCCGCTAAGCTCCTGGGCCTCCATCATGGCCGCTAAGCTCCTGGCCTCCATCTTGGCCGCTAAGCTCTTGAGCCTCCATCATGGCCGCTAAGCTCCTGGCCTCCATCATGGCCGCTAAGGAGCCTCCATCATGGCCGCTAAGCTCCTGGGCCTCCATCATGGCCGCTAAGCTCCTGGCCTCCATCTTGGCCGCTAAGCTCCTGGCCTCCATCATGGCCGCTAAGGAGCCTCCATCATGGCCGCTAAGTTCCTGGGCCTCCATCATGGCCGCTAAGCTCCTGGCCTCCATCTTGGCCGCTAAGCTCCTGGCCTCCATCATGGCCGCTAAGGAGCCTCCATCATGGCCGCTAAGCTCTTGAGCCTCCATCATGGCCGCTAAGCTCCTGGGCCTCCATCATGGCCGCTAAGCTCCTGGCCTCCATCTTGGCCGCTAAGCTCCTGGCCTCCATCATGGCCGCTAAGGAGCCTCCATCATGGCCGCTAAGTTCCTGGGCCTCCATCATGGCCGCTAAGCTCCTGGCCTCCATCATGGCCGCTAAGTTCCTGGGCCTCCATCATGGCCGCTAAGTTCCTGGGCCTCCATCATGGCCGCTAAGCTCCGCCTCCCAGTGCTCAGCTGGTTAAACTGGTTTGGTTCTGAATCAGGCTGACGGCTCTCTGTTCACTGACTCTCTCTTCTTCTTCTCTCTCTGTAAAAGCTGCCAGGAAGTCAGTCAGGTATCGTCTCTTTATGTGACCTCTGACCCCTTCATCCCTCCCTCCTCTTCCTCTCTGGCTGAACCTCAGATGAAGAGAAGCCCAGAACCTTCAGAACCTTCAGAACCTTCAGAACCTTCTGAGCTTCTCCTCATCTGAGGTTTCAGCCAGAATCCCTCTACATTCCCTCCTCATTGTTGTGGTGAACACATGAGCCCAGGTGGAGGTGTGAACACATGAGCCCAGGTGTGAACGCATGAACCCAGCTGTCCTCTCTGCAGTGTTGGTCACCCTGGAGCCGCTGGTGGGAGCTGAGACGTATGTGAACGGGAAGCAGATCACGGAGGCTGTGGTCCTGAAACAAGGTCAGACCAAACGCTGCAGCCATTAAACCGTCACAACCACCAGCGTCGCGTCACCAGACGGTACATCCGCCTGCTTCCTGTGCGTTGCTAGGCAACCGCATCGTGATGGGGAAGAACCACGTGTTCAGGTTCAACCACCCAGAACAGGCCAGGCTGGAGAGAGAGCGCAGCGCCACGGCCGACCAGCAGGGGGAGCCAGAGGACTGGAACTACGCCCAGAAGGAGCTGCTGGAGAAACAGGGGATAGACATCAAGCTGGAGATGGAGAAGAGGTGAGGGGGGGAGAGAGGGAGAGGGGGGGGGGAGGGGAGGGAGGAGGAGGGGAGAGGAGAGGAGGGAGGAGGAGGGGGAGGGAGGAGGGAGGAGAGGAGGACTGGAGAAACGGGATAGACATCAAGCTGGAGATGGAGAAGAGGTGAGGGGGGAGGAGAGGAGGGGGGAGGAGAGGAGGGAGGAGGACTGGGGGAGGAGCTGCTGGAGAAACAGGGGATAGACATCAAGCTGGAGATGGAGAAGAGGTGAGGGGGGAGGAGAGGAGGGGGGAGGAGAGGAGGGAGGAGGAGAGGAGAGAGGAGGAGGGGGGAGGAGGAGGAGGGAGGAGGAGGGGGAGGGAGGAGGGAGGAGAGGAGGGAGGAGGACTGGGGGAGGAGCTGCTGGAGAAACAGGGGATAGACATCAAGCTGGAGATGGAGAAGAGGTGAGGGGGGAGGAGAGGAGGGGGGAGGAGAGGAGGGAGGAGGACTGGGGGAGGAGCTGCTGGAGAAACAGGGGATAGACATCAAGCTGGAGATGGAGAAGAGGTGAGGGGGGAGGAGAGGAGGGGGGAGGAGGGGGAGGGAGGAGAAGGGGGGGGGAGAGGAGAGGAGGGAGGAGGGGAGGAGGGGGAGGGAGGAGGAGGGGGGAGGAGCTGCTGGAGAAACAGGGGATAGACATCAAGCTGGAGATGGAGAAGAGGTGAGGGGGGAGGAGAGGAGGGAGGGAGGAGAGGAGGGAGGGAGGGGAGGAGAGGAAATGAGAGTAGAGGAAACGAGAGGAGAGGAGAGGAAACGAGAGGAGAGGAGAGGAAACGAGAGGAGAGGAGAGGAGAGGAGAGGAGAGGAGAGGAAACGAGAGGAGAGGAGAGGAGAGGAGAGGAGAGGAGAGGAGAGGAGAGGAGAGAGAGGAGAGGAGTAAAGGAGTAACGATCTGTCCCAAGTAGAGGAGCATCAGTAACTGAGCTGACCTCCTGCTTTGCTCCAGGCTGCAGGATGTGGAGACTCAGTACCGTAAGGAGAAGGAGGAGGCCGACCTGCTGCTGGAGCAGCACCGCCTGGTGGGTCCATGTCAGCCGGTCCTCCGGTCCGGTCCGGTCCGGTCCGGCCCGGTCCAGAGTTAACGCTGTGGTTCTGTGGTTCCGGTCCAGTACGCCGACAGCGACAGTGGAGACGACTCGGACAAACGCTCCTGTGAGGAGAGCTGGAGGCTGATCTCCTCCCTGAGGGAGAAGCTGCCGGCCAACAAGGTGGGAGACGATCTGCCGGGTCAGAACCGCCGTGAGGGAGGCTGCCACGACCCGGTTCTGGCACCACGACCCGGTTCTGGCACCACGACCCGGTTCTGGCACCACGACCCGGTTCTGGCACCACGACCCGGTTCTGGTCCCGACGCGGTACCACGACCCGGTTCTGGTCCCGACACAGCATCACGACCCGGTTCTGGCACCACGACCCGGTTCTGGCACCACGACCCGGTTCTGGTCCCGACGCGGTACCACGACCCGGTTCTGGTCCCGACACAGCATCACGACCCGGTTCTGGCACCACGACCCGGTTCTGGTCCCGACGCGGCACCACGACCCGGTTCTGGTCCCGGCGCGGCACCACGACCCGGTTCTGGTCCCGACACAGCATCACGACCCGGTTCTGGCACCACGACCCGGTTCTGGCATCACGACCCGGTTCTGGCACCACGACCCGGTTCTGGCACCACGACCCGGTTCTGGTCCCGACGCAGCACCACGACCCGGTTCTGGCACCACGACCCGGTTCTGGTCCCGACGCGGCACCACGACCCGGTTCTGGTCCCGGCGCGGCACCACGACCCGGTTCTGGCACCACGACCCGGTTCTGGTCCCGACGCGGCACCACGACCCGGTTCTGGTACCACGACCCGGTTCTGGCACCACGACCCGGTTCTGGTCCCGACGTGGCACCACGACCCGGTTCTGGCACCACGACCCGGTTCTGGCACCACGACCCGGTTCTGGTCCCGGCGCGGCACCACGACCCGGTTCTGGCACCACGACCCGGTTCTGGCACCACGACCGGGTTCTGGCACCACGACCCGGTTCTGGTCCCGGCGCGGCACCACGACCCGGTTCTGGTCCCGACGCGGCACCACGACCCGGATCTGGTTCTGGTTCTGGTTCCGCACAGCATCACGACCCGGTTCTGGTTCTGGTTTGGTTCTGGTTCTGGTTCTGGTTCTGGTTCTGGTCCTGGTCCTGACCCGGTTCTGGTTCTGGTTCTGGTTCTGGTTCTGGTCCTGGTCCTGACCCGGTTCTGGTTCTGGTTCTGGTTCTGGTTCTGGTTCTGGTCCTGGTCCTGACCCGGTTCTGGTTCTGGTCCTGGTCCTGGCCGGTTCTGGTTCTGGTTCTGGTTCTGGTCCTGGTCCTGACCCGGTTCTGGTTCTGGTTCTGGTTCTGGTTCTGGTTCTGGTCCTGACCCGGTTCTGGTTCTGGTTCTGGTCCTGGTCCTGACCCGGTTCTGGTTCTGGTTCTGGTTCTGGTTTGGTTCTGGTTCTGGTTCTGGTTCTGGTCCTGGTCCTGACCCGGGTTCTGGTTCTGGTTCTGGTTCTGGTTCTGGTCCTGGTCCTGACCCGGTTCTGGTTCTGGTTCTGGTTCTGGTCCTGGTCCTGACCCGGTTCCGGTTCTGGTTCTGGTTCTGGTTCTGGTCCTGGTCCTGACCCGGTTCTGGTTCTGGTTCTGGTTCTGGTTCTGGTCCTGGTTCTGGTCCTGGTCCTGACCCGGTTCTGGTTCTGGTTCTGGTTCTGGTCCTGGTCCTGACCCGGTTCTGGTTCTGGTTCTGGTTCCGGTTTGGTTCTGGTCCTGGTCCTGACCCGGTTCTGGTTCTGGTTCTGGTTCTGGTTCTGGTTCTGGTTCTGGTCTGGTCCTGACCCGGTTCTGGTTCTGGTTCTGGTTCTGGTTTGGTCCTGACCCGGTTCTGGTTCTGGTTCTGGTTCTGGTTCTGGTTCTGGTCCTGGTCCTGACCCGGTTTGGTTCTGGTTCTGGTTCTGGTCCTGGTCCTGACCCGGTTCTGGTTCTGGTTCTGGTTCTGGTTCTGGTTCTGGTCCTGGTCTGACCCGGTTCTGGTTCTGGTTCTGGTTCTGGTTCTGGTCCTGACCCGGTTCTGGTTCTGGTTCTGGTTCTGGTTCTGGTTCTGGTTCTGGTTCTGGTTCTGGTCCTGGTCCTGACCCGGTTTGGTTCTGGTTCTGGTTCTGGTTCTGGTTCTGGTCCTGGTCCTGACCCGGTTCTGGTTCTGGTTCTGGTTCTGGTCCTGGTCCTGACCCGGTTTGGTTCTGGTTCTGGTTCTGGTTCTGGTCCTGGTCCTGGTCCTGACCCGGTTCTGGTCCCGTCCAGGTGCAGAGCATCGTGAAGCGCTGCGGCCTCCCCAGCAGCGGCAAGCGGAGGGAGCCGCTGCGCGTCTATCAGATCCCCAGAGGAGACGCATCAGCAAAGACCCACAGAGGGTCACAATGGAGGACCTGAGGATGCAGGCGGTCAAGGAGATCTGCTACGAGGTGGGGGGCCTCCTGCTGAGGAGGAGGAGGAAGGGGAGGAGGAGGAGGAGGAGGAGGGGGGGGGGGGGAGGGGAGGAGGAGGAGGAGGGGAGGAGGGAGGAGGGGAGGGAGGAGGAGGAGGAGGAGGAGGAGGGGGGAGAGGAGGAGGGGGGGAGGAGGGAGGGAGGAGGAGGAGGGGGGAGGAGGAGGAGGAGGGGAGGGGGGAGGGAGGAGGAGGGGGGAGGAGGAGGAGGAGGGGGGAGAGGAGGAGGGGGAGGAGGAGGGAGAGGAGGAGGAGGGGGGAGAGGAGGGAGGGGAGGAGGAGGGAGAGGAGGAGGGAGGGGGAGGGGAGGAGGGGGAGGGAGGAGGAGGAGGGGGAGGAGGAGGAAGGGGAGGAGGAGGGAGGAGGGAGGAGGAGGGGGGGGAGAGGAGGAGGGGGAGGAGGAGGAGGAGGGGGGGAGAGGAGGAGGGGGAGGAGGAGGGAGAGGAGAGGAGGAGGGGGGAGAGGAGGGAGGGGAGGGGAGGAGGAGGAGGGGAGGGAGGAGGAGGGGGGAGGAGGAGAGGAGGGGAGGAGGAGGAGGGGAGGGGGGAGGAGGAGGAGGGGGGGAGGAGGGGAGGGGAGGAGGAGGAGGAGGGGGGAGGAGGAGGAGGAGGAGGGGGGGAGGAGGAGGGGGAGGAGGAGGAGGAGGGGAGAGGAGAGGGGGGAGGAGGGAGAGGAGGAGGGGGGGGGGAGGGAGGGAGGAGGAGGGGGGGGGGGGAGGAGGGGTGGGGAGGAGGGAGGGAGGGGGAGGAGGGAGGGGGGGGAGGGAGGGGAGGGGGGAGGGAGGAGGGGGGAGGGAGGAGGAGGAGGGAGGAGGAGGAGGGATGGAGGAGGAGGAGGAGGGGAGAGGAGGGAGGGGGAGGAGGAGGGGAGGGGGAGGAGGGAGGAGGAGGGGGAGGAGGGGTGGGGGGGGGAGAGGGAGGGAGGAGGAGGGGGGGGAGAGGAGGAGGGGGGAGGAGGAGGAGGAGGAGGAGCCTCTCTCCTCCCCCCCTCCTCCTCCCCCTCCTCCCTCTCCTCCCCCTCCTCCTCCTCCTCTAACTCCTCCTCCTCCCCCTGCAGGTGGCCCTGGGTGACTTCCGCCACTCGCGGCAGGAGATCGAGGCTCTAATCTACCTTCTTCCTCTCTCCTCCCCTCCCCCCCCCCCCCCTCCCCCTCCCCCCTCCTCCCCCTCCCTCCCCCTCCCCCCTCCCTCCCACTCCCCCCCCCCTGGCCCGATTCCCTCCCTCCCCCCTCTCTCTCCCCCCCCTCCTCCCTCCTCCCCTCCCTCCCTCCTCCTCTAACTCCTCCTCCTCCCCCTGCAGGTGGCCCTGGGTGACTTCCGCCACTCGCGGCAGGAGATCGAGGCTCTAACTCCTCTAACTCCTCTCTGCTCCTCCCCCTCCCCCCTCCCCCCCTCCTGCTCCTCCCCCTCCTCCCCTCCACCTCCTCCTCTAACTCCTCCTCCTCCCCCTGCAGGTGGCCCTGGGTGACTTCCGCCACTCGCGGCAGGAGATCGAGGCTCTACTCTCTATCTTCTGTACCCCGTCCCCCTGACATCCTCGAGTCTCCACCCTCTCCTCCCTCTCCTCTAATACCTCCACTCCCCTGAGGTGGCCTGGGTGATTCGCATCGCGGGCAGGAGCGAGCTCTGGTCCATCGTGGAAGTGAAGGAGTTGAGCGCTGTTCTCCCAGGGCCGAGGGAGAAGGAGAGTGGGGGCGTGGCCAGAGTCGCGCACGGTGGGTGGGGGAGGCGCCCGCGAGGAGGGAGGAGGCGGGGGGGGCGACACTGAAGGCTCACATCGACAAGCTGACGGACATCCTGGAGGTAGGGGGCTCCCCGCGCCTCCCGCCTCCCGCTGGGGGGAGGCGCTGACGGGTCCGGCTCTCCTGCAGGAGGTGAAGCTGCAGAACAACATGAAGGACGAGGAGATCAAGGCCCTGAGAGACAGGATGGTGAAGATGGAGAGCGTCATACCTGTCCAGGTAAAACTCACCTGGACCTCAGAGCACAAACACATAAATTCACCTGAGAGGAAACAGAAGCAAAAACGTCCTGGGAGAATCTGATTGGTTGAACGTCTGATTGGTTCCTCCGTGTGGAAAGTTTTATCTTTTTTCCTTAATTTATCCAAATGAGGCGTTTCTGCTCGGCCAACTGGAAGCTGTCTGACCGTTTCTGAATCCAGTTCCTGAATCCCGTCCGGACGACCAAAGACCAGTTTCTCTTTCTGTTTGAAGAGGATCTGACTCTAAATTCCTGCTGTTTTCTGGTCTTCGAGGTCCAGAGACAGATCCTGGTTCTCCCTCCTAACAGGAGCAGATCTGCTCTGAATACTTCACTTACACATCAATGTGCCAGAATAAGTTGGACATTTTAAAACTGTACTCAGGCCATTTCACCAAGTCATGTTACATCTTACCACCGAATGTTTTCTGGAGATTTTCTTTATTCTAAAGTTGTTTTCTCCCACTATCTGGCTTCATGCCTTTTGAACAAGGAGAAACAAATTAAGGAATTTCACAGATCGCTGTGAAATTCTGGTTTTCTCTTCCGCTCTACCAGGAACCAACCTTTAATTCTGTATTTTAACTCAAGAAACGGTTATCTTCCAGAAAGTAACCTTTTTGTTCAGTTTGTCTCTCCATGACCTGGTACCTCCTATACCAAGATGTTTTAAAAGATATCAGGATCTCGCGCCCAAGATATTTTAGTTTATGACGATATTTTAGTTTATGACCTCAAGTCTTGTGTGATAAAGGCCACAAGGACCCAAACTAGAAGCTTTTGCCCAATTCATCACTCTTTGGACTTTTGAACGCAGTCATGGCTCTTCCTGCTTTTTAACTCAGTAACACAACTTCTTTAATATTTAAGTAACAGATTCAGCTAAATACTAAAAGATGGTTATATTTTCTAAATGCTAAAAGCGATTATATTTCCTCAACAGTGTCTAAGGTAACGATCCCACAGTGCGTCTCCAAGGGCCACTGCAACCTTCACAGGGGTCCCTTCACCTCCACTCTGGAGCTAACGGCTAACGGCTATGGCTAACCAGCTAACGACCAATGGCTAACCAGCTAACGGCTAATGGCTAACCAGCTAACGGCTAATGGCTAACGGCTGATGACTAACTGGCTAACCAGCTAACGGCTAATGGCTAACCAGCTAACGGATAACCAGCTAACGGCTAATGGCTAACCAGCTAATGGCTAACGACTAACCAGCTAACAGCTAATGGCTAACCAGCTACGGCTAATGGCTAACGGCTAACCAGCTAATGGCTAACAGCTAATCGGCTAACCAGCTAACGGCTAATGGTAACCAGCTAACGGCTAATGGCTAACAGCTAACGGCTAATGGCTAACCAGCTAACGGCTAATGGCTAACTGGCTGATGACTAACTGGCTAACCAGCTAACGGCTAATGGCTAACCAGCTAACGGATAACCAGCTAACGGCTAATGGCTAACCAGCTAATGGCTAACGGCTAACAGTAACGGCTAATGGCTAACCAGCTAACGGCTAATGGCTAACGGCTAACCAGCTAATGGCTAATGGCTAACCAGCTAACGGCTAACCAGCTAAGGCTAATGGCTAACCAGCTAACGGCTAATGGCTACGGCTAACCAGCTAACGGCTACTGGGTAACCAGCTAACGGCTAATGGCTAACCAGCTAACGGCTAATGACTAACTGGCTGACTAACTGGCTGAACAGCTAACGGCTAACTGGCTATCCTCCAAACAGCTAACGGCTAACAGCTAGCCTCTCTACAGAGCTTTGCTCCTGGAGCTGGTAGCACGGCTACCATATTTATGCTACAGGTGAGCACAGAGACAGGAAGCTTTGAGCCCTTGAGGATCAGAGTAGGAGACCCCTGATCTCAGGTGTTTGTCCGCCCAACTCTCACCGGTCCGACTCGTTTCCCGGACGACGACATGAACGGAGAAGGAGGCGAGTCGGCGCAGAGGGAGGGAGGCGGCCTGGACGACACCAACGACCTGCCAGGGTCAGAGTTCAGCGCCTCATGGACGAGGACCCGGCGTTCAGGAGAGGGCCCTCCGCTGGCTGAAGCAGGAACAGCAGCGCATCCAGAACTGCAGAAGCAGAACATCACCAAGAGACTGAAGGACAGAACCAGAACCCAGGTTGGTGAGGGACGGGCTAGCTACCCGCTAGCGTTAGCTCTGTAGGCTAGCCACCCACTGGCCATTAGCAGAGTGCTAGCTACCGCTAGCGTTAGCTCTGTAGGCTAGCCACCCACTGGCCATTAGCAGAGTGCTAGCTACCCGCTAGCGTTAGCTCTGTAGGCTAGCCACCCACTGGCCATTAGCAGAGTGCTAGCTACCCGCTAGCGTTAGCTCTGTAGGCTAGCCACCCACTGGCCATTAGCAGAGTGCTAGCTACCCGCTAGCGTTAGCTCTGTAGGCTAGCCACCCACTGGCCATTAGCAGAGTGCTAGCTACCCGCTAGCGTTAGCTCTGTAGGCTAGCCACCCACTGGCCATTAGCAGAGTGCTAGCTACCCGCTAGCGTTAGCTCTGTAGGCTAGCCACCCATGGCATTAGCAGAGATGTGCTAGCTACCCGCTAGCGTTAGCTCTGTAGGCTAGCCACCCACTGGCCATTAGCAGAGTGCTAGCTACCCGCTAGCGTTAGCTCTGTAGGCTAGCCACCCATGGCCATTAGCAGAGTGCTAGCTACCCGCTAGCGTTAGCTCTGTAGGCTAGCCACCCACTGGCCATTAGCAGAGTGCTAGCTACCCGCTAGCGTTAGCTCTGTAGGCTAGCCACCCACTGGCCATTAGCAGAGTGCTAGCTACCCGCTAGCGTTAGCTCTGTAGGCTAGCCACCCACTGGCCATTAGCAGAGATGTGCTAGCTACCCGCTAGCGTTAGCTCTGCAGGCTAGCCACCCACTGGCCATTAGCAGAGTGCTAGCTACTCGCCAGCGTTAGCTCTGTAGGCTGGCCACCCACTGGCCATTAGCAGAGTGCTAGCTACTCGCTAGCGTTAGCTCTGTAGGCTAGCCACCCACTGGCCATTAGCAGAGATGTGCTAGCTACTCGCTAGCTTTAGCTCTGTAGGCTAGCCACCCACTGGCCATTAGCAGAGATGTGCTAGCTACTCGCTAGCGTTAGCTCTGTAGGTTAGCCACCCACTGGCCATTAGCAGAGATGTGCTAGCTACCGCTAGCGTTAGCTCTGTAGGCTAGCCACCCACTGGCCATTAGCAGAGATGTGCTAGCATTGGACGAGCTAGCGTTAGCTCTGTAGGCTAGGTCATGCTAAGGTCACAGTGATGTCATAACAGGGTCACAGTGATGTCATATTAAGGTCATTCTGAGGTCATTCTGAGGTCACCGAGGTCACGCCGTCTCCCTCCCCCCTCAGGTCCGCTGACCCCCCCGTCCCGGTCCATCTCCCTGGTACCGGCCGCTTCATCCCCCCCCAGGACTGCAAGCTGAAGTTCCCCTTTAAGAGCAACCCGGCCCACCGGTTGTCATGGGGACCAGCCAGCGAGGCGCTGCAGGCTCTGGGTCTGGGCGGCGAGGAGGGGGGGGGCGGCTGCCCCGCGCCGCTCCTCCCCCTCCCTCCGCCCCCCCCGCGCACGCCCAGCCCTCAGCGCGCCTGGCAGCAGCGTAACCACGGCAACCAGAACCGCCAGCGGCGCCAACGCCGCGGCTCCCTGGACGGCTCCGCCCCCGAGCCGGGCGGGGGTCGCCAGGGGCGACCGCTGGGGGGGGGCGGCTCCTACTGCGGCCAGCTCCACCCTCACCCCTACTACAGCTCCCACAATGCACCATTCCAGCCTCAGCCCGACCTGCTGCTGGGGGCGGGGCCTCCGCCCGCCGCCTGGGGCTTCGCCACGCCGCCACGCATGAGGCGGCAGGGCAGCGTCCCCAACCTCCGGCACAAGGACGCCGTGTGACCCGCGCTGGCCTCTGATTGGCTGCCATCCTCATGCTGGAGCGAGCAGAGTGTGTGTGTGTGTGTGTGTGTGTGTGTGAGGTCACGTCTGTCCTGCTGTTTGGGTTTAACCGTCGCCTAGGCAACAGCATCCATGTCTCTTAACCGCTGGTCTGGTTCTGGTTCTGGTCCGGCAGACGGACTGACATGTTGGGGCGTTTTCCATCATGCATTTCTCCCAAAGCGTTTCGCTCTGATGCTCAGCATGATCCAGTTTCAGCTCCTTTGATTTCCACATTTCAGCTGCAAACCAAAGAGAGTCGCAGGTTACCAAGGGAACAGCATGTCGCTCTGTGGCGCCACCCGCTGGTTACCAAGGGAAACAGCATGTCGCTCTGTGGCGCCACCCGCTGGTTACCAAGGGAACAGCATGTCGCTCTGTGGCTCCACCCGCTGGTTACCAAGGGAACAGCATGTTGCTCTCTGGCTCCCCCTGCAGGTTACCAAGGGAACAGCATGTCGCTCTGTGGCGCCACCCGCTGGTTACCAAGGGAACAGCATGTTGCTCTCTGGCTCCCCCTGCAGGTTGCAGAGGGAACAGCATGTTGCTCTCTGGCTCCCCCTGCAGGTTACCAAGGGAACAGCATGTCGCTCTGTGGCGCCACCCGCTGGTTACCAAGGGAACAGCATGTTGCTCTCTGGCTCCCCCTGCAGGTTGCAGGAGGGAACAGCATGTTGCTCTTGGCTCCCCCTGCAGGTTGCTGAGGGAACAGCATGTTGCTCTCTGGCGCCACCCGCTGGTTACAAGGGAACAGCACGTTGCTCTCTGGCTCCCCCCCGCAGGGTCCTGAGCTGTGTGTGTATCTGAAGTTGATCTTTCTGTGTTTTTGTGTCTTATGGAGGTGAAATGTTCTGATGCTGCGTTCAGAGTCACTATGAATCATGGGAAACGAGAGAATCGAGTCTCAGGAAGGACTGAGGGTCATGTAGGGTGAGCAGCAGGGGATTCTGGGAGATGTAGTGAGACACAGAAGGTAGTGGAGGTTTGATGAATGTCTGGTAGATATGTGGAGGTTAAATCCGCCCGCAGCAAAGCATTCTGGGAGAGGAGCTGAAAGTGTTTGAACCAGCCAATAGGAGCGCTCCTTACTGCTCCTTACGACAAAACAAAACGTTCTGGTTGGTCCAAACAGCCACGGAGCCAACCAATCACAGGACAATCCTGAAACCCGCGTCTGCCCCGGGGCTGATGGGAAACGTAGTTTCCTCTTTCTGCTTTGTTAGCGTTTTCTTTCCAGTTTGAGCTTCTGATTGGCTGTTTTATTTTGTGTAGTCATTTGCTTTTTGAGCTGCGTATCTTAGCCCCGCCCACGTCCTCGGCCATGGGTGATGACGTCATCGCCTGTCATGGTGATGACGTCATCACCGGCCATGGGTGATGACGTCATCGCCTGTCATGGTGATGATCATTATAAAGTGTCATGATTAATGTTTGGTTGTTGGGATGCTGCTGCTGGAGCTGCACCGAGTATCTGCTGCTCTGTGTGTGTGTGTGTGTGTGTGTGTGTGTGTGTCTGTGTGTGTGTGTGTGTGTCTCTGTGTGTCTCTGTGTGTGTGAGAGTTTCAGGATTCATCTTTTCATCTTTTCATATTTTCATTTGATGTTTTTATCTCTTTTTTTCTCTGGATTTGTTTGGGACCCTGATTCCAGAACATTCACTGCTGGCCCCGCCCACCAACCCCTCTGCACCAATCACAGCCTCTGAAGCTGTGACGTCACAGAGGGGGGGTTGGAGACGTTCTATTGGCCCAGAGCTGCTGGGTGTTTCCTGTCTGTCGGGTTTTGTTGTATCAGGAACTAAACTCAGGCTGATGATGGCAATAAACTGTCAGGAATCAAAGCTGCTGCTGCTGAGTCGTTCTTTACCTACGGAGGCCAATAGGGGTCAAAACATTAAAGTCTTTATTAGCTGTTGTTCTTTACCTACGGAGGCCAATAGGGGTCAAAACATTCAAGTCTCTATTAGCTGTTGTTCTTTAGCTATGGAGGCCAATAGGGGTCAAAACATTCAAGTCTCTATTAGCTGTTGTTCTTTAGCTACGGAGGCCAATAGGGGTCAAAACATTAAAGTCTTTATTAGCTGTTGTTCTTTAGCTACGGTAGCCAATAGGGGTCAAAACATTAAAGTCTTTATTAGCTGTTGTTCTTTAACTACGGAGGCCAATAGGGGTCAAAACATTAAAGATCCGGATTCTCCACATGTTCACTCTTAAAAAGGTCTTTATAGAAGCTGACAGCAAACTTCCTGATCTCAGAAGAATCTGAGATAGTAGAACCACAGTCAGTCTTTAGAGAGTGAACAATCTTCCTTTGTCCATTAGTCCAAAGAAAAAGTGAGACGGGGCATCCATCTCCGTGACACTCAGGAAACGTGATCTGACCAAGGCTCCTTTGGCTGCTGTGCCCAACAGGTTGGCCAGAACGGCCTTTTTATCTTTGAGGGAAGTTAAAAACCCTCGATTTCCTGTAGACGCTGCCAAACCCTGCAGCTCTACTATCCGAGTCTCCAAGTCCCTCATAGATCTGGTTATGTCTCTAGTGACGTTGCGAGTGAACTGTTGACACAACTGCTTGATTTGACATTTACCATAATCCCACCACTGTTGGACACAAGAAAAATCTGTCTTACATTGTTTATGATTGATCCAAAAATACTCAAAAGCTCTTCTAAAAGTTGCATCATGTAGAAGAGCTGCATTAAAATGCCAATAGACTCTCTGTGAACGGACATTTTTAATAAACACAGAGCAACAAACTAGACAGTGATCAGAAAAACCAACAGGAATTATTTGACAGTTTTTAAAAATATTCAAATGATGTTTAAAGTATATATACGATCCAATCTTGCCAAAGATAAAAGGTTATCTTTAGAATGACTCCATGTATTTTGTCTCTGATTCCTGCTGAAATCTCTCCATACATCTGAAAGGTCAGAGGTCGCAGCAGCTGCCTGAGCCTCTGAGAGGATCCAGCATGAGGTTCTAAGTGGTTCAAATAACGGATTATCAGTTAAAATCTGCACACAAAAACAAAAAGTCATCATCACTACAGTCATTTACAGTATCACCTAAAGTGTTCAATAAAACCATATCAACGTCTTTAGATGGAACATTAAGAAAAACAATATTCACATTTTCATATTTGGCTTTAACTTTTAATAATTGACCTTCAATTATTTCCTCTGCTTCACAAGAAATGGGCAAAAAATTCTTGGAAAAAATAATCCCAACATCTCGACTACAGCTGGTCTGTGGCTAAAACAGACCTTCCTTCTTCCAGTCGCTCATTATCAGCAGTGCTGTGTGTCTCTTGAATTAGCATTATATCAATGTTCTTTAGAGCCATGAGTTTAAATAACTCAGCTCTCTTTTCTTCATCTCTGGCACCATTTAGATTTAATGTGCCTATTTTAAAGTCACACATTGAAAAAACGAAATAACAGAAAAAACATAAGAACAAGTAAAAAATTCCTCTAAATGTCTTCATCTTCATCAGCTGTGAGTTTTTGGGCTTTGACTTTCAAGATCAGTTTCTTTAAGCGAAATATTTCCTGATCTGTTAACACATCATCAACAACATGTCCAGTTTACTTTGTTAAAAACCTGAGAGGATTCAACAAACAACTTCAGGTCTGGAAAATATTTTTCTACTTTAATCCTGAACCCTTTAGTTTTTTTTTTATTTCAGCAGGAGGACACAGATTTTGCTGATCTTGGCTCAGAGAAAAGCTGCTATCAGACTCTAACCTGCTGTCTCCTGCTTTATTTTCTCTCTTAGATCTGAGAGCTTTAGTGCTGCTGTTAGCAGCTTCAGAACTTTTCCTTTTCTGAGACAATTTCAGCAAATCGTCATCAAGCATGTTGTCATCTTCACAAAGGCTTTCACAAAAAATGTCATCAGATCTTTTTTCCTCTGAATCTACATCACACATATGAATGGAATGATCATGTATCATCTCACCATCAGTGGCATCAACTTCATTAGAGCATCACAGGTTACAGAGGATCGCAGCTCCTGCTGTTCTTCTACAGTTTCAACAGAGGATCACCAGGAACTACGGCTCCAGTAACATCAGGATCTGCCTCACCACCATCTCCAGTCCTCACCAACTGTGTATTCCTCCGTTTTTCTGGACACGATCGAATTATATGACCTTCTGCACCGCAACCAAAACATTTCATGTTCTCAGAAGAGGCAAAAACCATATAATTAAAACCGTCCACTTTGAAATTAAAGGACAGATTAAGGTCATTAGCTGCATCTTTAAGGATCATGAATACCTGCCTTCTGTGACACACAACATGCTTAAGAAACACAGATTTACAACCCAAAGAAACCATCTTTATGGGTGAAACTGGCTGTCCGTAGCGTGACAACCCCTTAACTAGCAGCTCGTTTTTAATAAACGGGCTGCATTTGAGATTAGGATCTTTTTAGCTGGACTAACCAGCGGCAGAACCGGCGTGAAGGTTTCATGGATGACGACGCCCGTTTCAACCAACTCATTCACTTTATATGTAGCATCAAGAAAGATCAGAATCGCTCCATTCATACGGGAAGCAGATTTCACACCATCATAACCTACCAGATCTCCAGCAGCTGAAGCTGCTTCCTCCACTCAACAATCACTGTCGGTATGAGTTTGACAGCATGACGGCGGGTCAACTTTTCAAACTCTGCACCGCCTCCAACTACAGGCATGATGCCAAACGCCAAACCAAACCGGCAGCTACAAGATACCAGACCAGCCTGGAAAACCAAAACCACTCAAAGATCAACAAACTGTACGAGCAAAAAAGTGTTAAAGAAAAAGGTAGAAAGAACCAAAAAAACCACTAAACCTGGAGAGAGAGAGAGAGAGAGAGAGAGAGAGAGAGGCAGAGAGAAGAGACAGAGAGAAGAGAGAGAGAGAGACAGAGGAGAAGAGAGAGAGAGACGAGAGAGGAGAGAGAGAGAGAGAGGAAGAGAGAGAGAGGAGAGAGAAGAGAAGAGAGAGAGAGGAAAGAGAGAGAGAGAGAGAGAGAGAGAAAGAGAGAGGAGAGAGAGAGAGAGAGAGAGAGGAAAGAGAAGAGAGAGAGAGAGAAAGCAGAGAGAGAGAGAAGAGAGAGAGAGAGAGAAGAGAGAGAGAGAAGCGAGAGAGAGAGAGAGAGAGAGAGAAGGAGAGAGAAGAGAGAGAGAGAGAGAGGAGAAAGCGAGAGAGAAGAGAGAGAGAGAGAAAGCGAGAGAGAAAGAGAGAGAGAGGAAGAGAGAGAGAGAGAGAGAAAGAGAGAGAGAGAGAAGAGAGAGAGAGAGAGAAAGAGAGAGAGAGAGAGAGAGAGAGAGGAGGAGAAGAGGAGAGAGAGAGAGAGAGAGGAAGAGAGAGAGAGAGAGAGAAAAGCGAGAGAGAAAGAGAGAGAGAGAGGTTTAAAATTTCCTTTATTTTACATTCCTTATATAAGACAACAGACAAAAACAATCATAAATACAAACTCAAACAAAAGAAAAAACTAAAGAAAACTCATCCAATGTACACAAAACATCATTAATTCCCCATTTGCTTACAAATCCATCAATGTTCTTTGTCAACTTAAAAAACTCAAACTCCACACGAATTCTAGCGATTATCAGTCTCTGAAATAAAACACAAGCATCATCCGTTTGGTGTCCGTTCTTTTTGTTTCTCCTTGATAACCATATTGCCAGTTTCGCAGTCCCAGAAATGAAATTTATAAGAGTGTGAATAGATTTCTTTCCTGCACTGTACCGTGGACCATAAATAACAACACAGCTAGAAAACTGTTCACCAAATCCACCAAACAAACGACCTAAAAGAACAAAAAGAGGCTTCAGTCTTGAACATTGGACAAATAAATGAGATAAAGTTTCATCCTGAGAACAGTAACAACAGGAACCACTAACCCCAGGATCAAGGTGAGCCAGATACCTGTTTGTAGCTATGGCCCCATGTACAACCCTCCACTGGAGGTCACCCACCCGCTTCTCAACAGGGGGCTTGTACAGGGACCGCCAACAGCCTCTTGGGGAAGAGCCGGAGCCAAAAAACTCAAGCCACTTCGAGACCCTCACCTCTGCCAGCGAGCGTAAATTCAGCACCTTCACACAGACGTGGTACAAAACCTTCTTCCCCAGGCCGTCAAAACGACCCAAAGGAGAATCTTGGAGAGACAATAACAGCTCTGGTTCATCCTGCCACTGATCCACTGCAGGAGAGACGATCAGGGAAGGAAACATGTCCTCACATTCATCATCCCATTGGTCAGACAGAGAACTGTTCTCAGCAAACGCTCTGATGGAAACTGGCAGAGAGG
This sequence comes from Poecilia picta, assembly GCA_033032245.1. Classification (NCBI taxonomy): domain Eukaryota; kingdom Metazoa; phylum Chordata; class Actinopteri; order Cyprinodontiformes; family Poeciliidae; genus Poecilia; species Poecilia picta. The sequence goes on from CM065370.1 coordinate 27,694,187, forward strand.
CACATGTTTCTTCTTTCAGCCTTGATGCGATTCTGTTGGATCGTATCTGTAGACTCTCCATCAGCCTGTCCACAGGCAGCTTCATCAGGTGACCCAGCTTCACACAGCCTGCTTCCCTCATCCTGGATCTCACCGAACCAGATGAGAGGAGCTGTGACGAGAGGAAACTGTTTTCAAACAGGGGCTCCTCGAAAACCCACATTCCAGGTGTTGCCTCAGTCTCTCTCTCGAAAGTGAGGATCTTCCAAGCGTTTAGCACAGACTGGTAGAACAGGGTGAGGCCAGACAGATCCAGAGATCCTTGTCTCAGCAGAAAGAGGTGTTTGTCGTACCCCATACGACCTGCTGTCCTCAGCAGGAGACGCGCCGTGTCCAGCCATGGCAGTCCAACCCCATACAACAACTTCTGCAGAGTTTGAAGCCTGAAGGCCGCGATCCGGGACATGATGTCAATTAGTCCTTGTCCTCCCTCCTCCACAGGCAGATACAAGGCAGCGGCTCTCACCCAGTGACATCCGGACCAGAAAAAGTCCACTAGAGTCTTTTGGAGACGTTGTATAAGAGACGGTGGCGGCGTCAACACAGTCAGTTTATGCCAGAGAGCCGAAGCGACCAAGTTATTAACTACCAGGACTCTTCCCCTGTAAGATAGCTGAGGTAGCAACCATGTCCATTTAGATAATCTGGCACACACTCTCTCCATGACACCCTCCCAATTTTTCCTCAAAACAGCCTCAGTACCCAAATAAACCCCCAAGAATTTTAAACCCTGATCAACCCAGTGAATGCCACCAGGCAAAATGGGGAGGTTATTGTTCTTCCATTGGCCGACTTTTAAAGCAGAACTTTTCTCCCAGTTAACCTTAGCTGAAGAGGCTTTTTCATAAAGCTCCAGACAATGCTGAAGACCCGTAACGTCATTCTGGTTCTTGATAAAAATATTTATGTCGTCAGCATATGCGGAGACTATCAAACTTGGATTGTTAGGCAAACCTGGAAGAAGAAGACCAGTAAAGGTGGAGCGAACTTTGTGCAAAAGAGGCTCAACTACAATAGAGTACAACTGTCCAGATATGGGACAGCCCTGTCTAATTCCTCTTTGGACTTTAACAGGTCGACTTAAACCTCCCCCAACTTTAACAACACAAAACACTTCGTTATATAATAAACCCACTAAAGAAATAAAACTTTCACCAAATCCAAATGCTCTCAATGTGGAAAAAAGAAAACAATGATCGACTCGATCAAAGGCTTTTTCCTGATCTAAAGAAAGAATTCCAACATCAATTTCATAGAGTTTACAAATATCAAACAGATCTCTTAAAAGAAAAAGATTGTCCTTGATGGATCTCCCAGGAACACAATATGCTTGATCTCTGTGTATAATGAGTTCAAGAACATTTTTCAGCCTATTTGAAAGCACTTTAGAAAATAACTTGTAGTCCACACAGAGGAGAGAGACAGGCCTCCAGTTCTTCAACAAAGTCAAATCCCCTTTCTTTGGGAGCAGAGAGAGAACAGCTTGTCGACAGGACGACGGTAATATTCCTGTTAAAATGCACTCCTGAAGTACCTCCCACAAGTCGTCCCCCAGCAGCCTCCAGAAGTGTTTGTAGAAGTCGGCCGGTAAACCATCCAAGCCTGGACTCTTTCCAGAAACCATCTGTCCAACCGCAGCTGTCAGTTCTTCCATTGAAACTCCAACATCTAGAATGTTCCGATCTGCAGCAGTGAGCTGAGGAAGACCATCCAACAAAGTCTCCATGGAGCTTCTGCTACAGTTCTGCGTCCTGTAGAGGTCACTGTAAAAGGCCGCGGCATGTTCCTTCATAGCGCCAGGATCAGCAGTCAGCGCTCCATCAGGAAGTCGAAGGCAAACCAGCTGCTTCGCCCGGCTGACGCTCCTCTCCAGATTGAAAAGAAAGATGTCGGGGCGTCCATGTCCTTCACTGAGGTGAACCTGGACCGAACTAAAGCCCCTTTAGCCCTCTCATGTAAAAAGCTACTTAACTGATCCTTCTTAAGTTTGAGCTGATTACCAGCATCAGTTGACAAATTCCCTTCCAAATCTTTAATTTCCCTTTCTAAGTTCTGAATCACTTTTTAAATTTTAGCTGTAGAAAAACTTGTATATTGTTGGCAAAAGACTCTTATCTGAGCCTTTCCAACCTCCCACCACTCAGTTAAAGACATAAATTCCGATTTCTTTGTTTTCCATAATTGCCAAAAGTTACTAAAACTCTGACAAAAGAGAATATCTTTAAGCAATTTCGTATTGAAATGCCAATAGGATCCGCCTCTAATATTGCTCGGAAAAAGAAAATCCAAATAAACCAGATGATGATCAGAAAAACCGACCGGAGAAATTAAACAGTTGGCCAATCTATTTCTATAACTGTCTGAAATATAAAACCTGTCCAACCGGGCCCCACTCACTGTCCCATCCTTCATTTTTACCCAGGTATACTGCCTGTCCTGGGGGTGTTTAGTCCTCCAAGCATCAACCAGGCCCAGCTCTGCTGTCACCTCGGCTAATTTGGAGGATGATG
>CM065370.1:27699235-27781735 GCA_033032245.1 Poecilia picta
AGAGAGAGAGAGAGAGAGAGAGAGAGGAAGAGAGAGAGAGAGAGAGAGAGAGAGAGAGAGAGAGAAGAGAGAGAGAGAGAGAGAGAGAGAGAGAGAGAGAGAGAGAGAGAGAGAGAGAGAGAGAGAGAGAGAGGAGAGAGAGAGAGAGAGAGAGAGAGAAGAGAGAGAGAGAAGGAAAGAGAGAAGAGAGAGAGAGAGAGAGAGAGAGAGAGAGAGAGAGACCTGTGGAGGTGAGAAGGGAATTTTTTTAAATATAAAATAGTATCTGATGCCTTGAAATTGGCCTCTGTCTCTTTAAGTCTTACCACAATACAGTGATAGTAATTGCATTTTTAGATGAAGTAAAACATTTTATAAATACAAAAAAATTGAAAATGATTTTATAAAAAATACTTGAATCTGTCATTGAGAAGAATTATATAATCTGCTGTCAGAAAATCTGTGTCTGACCAACAGATTTACATAAAATGTGTTGAAATATTGAACACATGCAGTTATAATGTTATGTACATTTGAACACACTGTGTGTTCAAATGAACACAACATGTGCATGAAAGGTAATTTCTGTGTTATTTTTACCTTTTTCAGAGACTTGGTCCTGACCCCCTGCTGTTCCAGGCCATCATCCTCCAGAGCTGCTGACTGATTTCAGCCTTGGTGACATTTTACCAGCTGAACTGTCTGCAGTGGCCACCAGCCGAGCTGCACCTGTTGGTGCTCAAACTTCAGTAGTTTAGTTGACCTGTTGAGGTGGTGACATCAGTGAGTGACATCAGTGTGTGACATCAGTGTGTGACATCACGCACATTGATGTCACACAGAGATGCATTGATGTCACAAGGCTGCAGTGTTGAGTTCTAAAGTCCTTATTATTGCAGAAGTGGCAGAGCAAGAAGACGGATCGTGATTGAGTGAAAGACATTGAAGAGTTTTTAGATATCAAACAACATCAAAAATGATTCAATATCTGAGTGGATTAGTGAAGAAAGCCAAGATGTTCTTATTTAGGAAGACATCTGATGAAAAAGACAAGCTGCTCCAGCAGAAAGACAAGAACTAAAGAATTTATCGAGTGTAATTACACATTTAATGGAAGAAAAGTCCAAAATGGAGCAAGAAAACACGGAGCTGAAGCAGGAAAACACGGAGCTGAAGCAGGAAAACACGGAGCTGAAGCAGGAAAAACATGGTGCTGAAGACCAGAAGTGACGCTCTGGAGGAGAAAAGCGCCATCTTGGAGCAGAAAACTACTGTGTTGAAGAAAATAAGAACTGTATGGGACAAACAATGTACCAACACTGGAGAGGAAAATAAATCAACACCTGGAGCAGGAAAATAACAACCTGGAGCAGGAAAAAACCAACCTGGAGGAAAAAGTCACCAACTGGAGGAGATAAACAAAGGCCTGGGGGTGAGAAACAAGGCCCTGGAGTGGAGAAGCAATGCCCTGGAGGAACAAAGCAAACATATGGACGAGAAAATCAATGTCTTGGAGAAATTAACACATCCTTGGAGAAGGAAAACACCGTTCTGGAGACGAAACGCAGCATTTAGCAGACATCAATGCTTCTCTGGCACAAATAAACACGAACCTGGAGCAGGAAAATGAGCCTAGTGAAAGAAAAGACTCACAGGGAGAAGAAAGGCAACATCTTTAATAAAATATACAGAACCTGCACCTGGATGAAGGAACACTTAAAGAAAAGGCTCAGAAAACACAAAAAAGGTTCAGAAAACTCAGAAAAGGCTCAGAAAACACAAAAAGGCTCAGAAAACTCATAAAAGGCTCAGAAAACACAAAAAAGGTTCAGAAAACTCAGAAAAGGCTCAGAAAACACAAAAAAGGTTCAGAAAACTCAGAAAAGGCTCAGAAAACTCAGAAAAGGCTCAGAAAACACAGAAAAGGTCAGAATCAGAAAACACAAAAAGGCTCAGAAAACTCAGAAAAGGCTCAGAAAACACAAAAAAGGCTCAGAAAACTCAGAAAAGGCTCAGAAAACACAAAAAAGGCTCAGAAAACGATCAGAAAAGGCTCAGAAAACTCAAAAAAGGCTCAGCAAAAACTCAAATAAAGGCTCAGAAAACACAAAAAAGGCTCAGAAAACTCATTAAAAGGCTCAGAAAAACAAAAGGCTCAGAAAAGGTTCAGAAAACTCATAAAAGGCTCAGAAAACACAAAAAAGGTTCAGAAAACTCAGAAAAGGCTCAGAAAACTCAGAAAAGCTCAGAAACACAAAAAGGTCAGAAAAGGTTCAGAAAACAAAAGGCTCAGAAAACTCAGAAAAGGCTCAGAAAACACAAAAAAGGCTCAGAAAACACAAAAAAGGCTCAGAAAAAACCAGAAAGGCTCAGAAAACACAAAAAGGCTCAGAAAATCAGAAAAGGTCAGAAACAGAAAAGTCAGAAAACACAGAAAAGGCTCAGAGATAATTTTAACACAGTGAAGTGTTTGTGTGTGTTTAACACAGCAGTAAGTTTCGTCTATCCATCATGAAGACAGCCAGTCGGTTTGAGACCAGCCACAGAAGCAGACGCCTGTATTCAATGTGTGACCAGAGACTCTCCACTACACTTTTGAAATGTAAAATGGGAAACTCTCCTCCAGGGCCTCATAGTGAGTCCTGTCGCTCTGCCGACCTCCAGGGCCCTGTGAGTCCTGTCGACTCCTGGCTGACTCCGGGCCTCATAGTGAGTCCTGTCGGACCTCCTGCCTGACCTCCAGGGCCTCATAGTGAGTCCTGTCGGCCTCCTGCCTGACCTCCAGGGCCTCATAGTGAGTCTGTCGCTCCTGCCTGACCCCCAGGGCCTCATGTGAGCCTGTCGACTCCTGCTGACCTCAGGGCTTCATAGTAGCTGCAGTAGCTGCATGGAGTTTGCTTGTCCTCCATGCATGTGTGGTTCTCTCCGGGTTCTCCAGCTTCCTCCCAAAGTCCAAAAGCACTTTAAACTCACAATTCTGACTTTAAAGTCACAATTTTGACTTTAAAGTCAGAATTATTATTATTTATTTTTTTGTGGCCCTAATCCTCTTCCGTAGCAAATTTAGTCTTGAATCCTTTGAAAACAATCCCATATACATGTTTTGCACTAAATGTTATGGTTTTATAGCTATTGATGAGATTTAAAGGTCATGTTGTAGTTTTATAAAACACACTTTGTAAACAACAGATTCTCAGACATGTATAGCTGTCATTACCATATGATTTTATTTAATCAGTAACATAAATCATGACGTAGATCATCATCCCTTTGTTATTAACAGTTATATGGATCCTGACTTGGCGGTTAATGAGTTTTACAGGCCTGTGTTGTAGTAACTGCAGCTGATTTAAATACACTTTGAAACCATGACAACGCCTGTATATCTATCTAGTTATATTATAAACAATTTAATCACTTATTTTCGTCATAGCTTGTTGCGTAATGCTGAACTGACAACTCCACTGACGGTCGGACTTCTTAGTGCGCATGCGCGGGCATGCGCACTCCTGACAGCGTGTATCTGACAGAACACCTGCCCAAATTTGCGCCCCCTGTCGCGGGAGCGCGCGTCGCTCTAAGCTCTCGCATATTGAAGAGAAAACGGACAAAAATGCGCGTTCCCGCGACAGGGGACGCAAATTTGGGCCAAATTTCTGGGCACAACACCGGAGCTCTGGACGTTTGGATGCTCGTTGCAGCTCATGTTACCGTGCGGTACCTACCGCGGCCACCAGGGGCCCAAGAGACATTTATTTATTTATTATTGTCCATAAAATAATGAATCTACACCTTTTTTGAGGTACCGAAGCCCCAGTTTCAGATGCGCCTTCACTGAATCCTTTCTGATTTAGTGATGTAATTATATTAGCTGTGTTACCACCTCCACGCCACTAGAGGCAGTACAAACCACGAAAAGATGCGACTAAGGAGCAGATTCACACAGAAAGATACAGAGTTTGGTAAAAACTGAGCTTTACTGAAGTAAATAAAGACACATGTTCAAATCCCTGCAGAGAGAAGCTGCTCCAATCAGGCTCCTCCTGATCAGTGTTGCATAGTAACGCAGTAAAAATACTTCACTACTTTACTTAAGTATATTTTGGAGTACTTAATACGAGTATGAACATTTTTGATAACTTTCACTTTTACTTCACTATATTTCCGAACTTAATTTCCTACTTTTACTCCGATACATTTTCAATGTGTGGTTTAGTTACTGTTACAGTGAGAGAGAGAAACGCTGGAGTTTTGACCCACCTACTGATTGGCTGCTACAGTCATAGCCTCCTTACCTGGGCTTGTTCATCTCCACCAATAGGAAACACCTGTTTGTTCATCTCCACCAATAGGAAACACCTGTTTGTTCATCTCCACCAATAGGAAACACCTGTTTTCTCTTCTCCCATTAAACACAAAGTCTCATGATGAGCATCAGCCTCATGTCCCTAATGCCACATAATGACCAGTTGTTGCACCAATAGTTTGTGAAGTAGAGAAATTAATCATAACGGCTTTTTTTCTTCATGTTGGCCACATTTTCTGTACTGACTATTTATTTTTCTCATTTTCAGCTCTGACCACTTGAAGGGAAACTTAAGGCTTACAAAAACTTTGTATTTTCTGTCCTGGAGGGGAAACTAAGCAGCTGGTTCAGGTGTAAAGCAGGTTAAGTTATTAACCTTGTAGGTAAAGAACCTAATTTTCTTAACTAATGATGCTGCAGGTTTATCTATTAGCAGGTTTAATTTTACCTGCACTTGGTTGTGTTTATTACTTTAACTGTATTTGACAAGTTTACCAACATATAAAAAATATCATTCAAACTGCATTTGCCTTGTTTTACTTTTTACTTGTACTTTTCATTACATTACTTGAGTTCATCCATTTTTACAGTAATTTCCATACTTGAGTACAAGAAAATTCAGATACTACAAGTAACATTTCAGTGACTTGGACTTTTACCAAAGTCATATTTTGGAGAGGAACCTAAACTTTTACTAGACTCTGAGATTTCAGGACTTTATAAAACACTGAACAGTTCTTTTATTCATGAAAGTATGAAGTATGAGAGTCGCTTGCGATCCACCATAATAGAAAAGAAGAAGAAGAAATGAGACCCTTTAGTTGGTTCACCATAGGTTATGTGAACAAAATAAAAATGTTATATTATTCTGGACTCCGGCTGATGTAGGTATTATGGGGAATGAAAGAGGACAGGCTGACTAACGAGGCGATTAAAAAGATGATATTGATATAAAAATAAAGTTATCTAAATCTGAAGGCAATAGTATAATTTGGAAAGAAAGCAAGTAGATATGGGAAGTTTGGTGGGAAAATGAAGTAAATGGAAGACATTTATTTAGGATACAAAATACGGTCGATGTATAAAGAATCAGAGGAATAAACAGGAGGGAGGAAATAAATAAATAGATGAGGATGGATTTCTACATACGAGGGATCAAAAATAAAAGCAATATAAAACAAATAATACATAAGAGACATATCAATTCCAAGAAAATGAGTTTTGAGAAGGTTAATAAAGAACATTAAATAAATAAATAAAATTGACTCTGAAACACCAGCAGTCAGTGAGTCATGATGATGGTCTGTAGGACAACCAATCAGGATCCAGCATCTGGATCTGACAACCCAAACAGCTCCTGATTGGACCAGGTTCTGGTTCCCATCAGGTCCTCTAAGTATCAGCTGATCAAATAAACCTGACAGAAACAACCAGTAAATGTTCACTGGTTTATCATCTTCATGTCCAGCAGCTGAAGGTCAGAGGTCAAGTTTACTGATCACATGATCTGACATGATAAACGTGATGATGTCATTAAACCACTTTCATGATTCAGATTAAAATACTTTATTGATCCTAAAGGGGAAATAAAGGATCAGTGATCAGAGTTAATGAACATTAATGATGTTTTAACCTTTGACCTCTACAGACTCTGTCAGCCTCCAGGCTGTTGGACCCTCAGAACCAGCAGAACCTCAGCAGAGTGAACTTTCTGTTGACCTCCAGGTTGACCTCCAGGTTGACCTCCAGGTTGACCTCAGGATGACCTCAGGTTGACCTCCAGGTTGACCTCAGGTTGACCTCAGATTGACCTCCAGGATGACCTCCAGGTTGACCTCAGGTTGACCTCCAGGTTGACCTCAGGTTGACCTCCAGGTTGACCTCCAGGTTGACCTCCAGGTTGACCTCCAGGTTGACCTCAGGTTGACCTCCAGATTGACCTCCAGGATGACCTCCAGGTTGACCTCAGGTTGACCTCCAGGTTGACCTCAGGTTGACCTCCAGGTTGGCCTCAGGTTGACCTCCAGGTTGACCTCCAGGTTGACCTCCAGGTTGACCTCCAGGTTGACCTCCAGGTTGACCTCAGGTTGACCTCCAGGTTGACCTCCAGGTTGGGCTGAATAATGAATGGAGTCAATGGAAAATCCCTCAGACACTCAGACTGACGTCACTGTGTTAAACTCGAGCTGCTCCAATCAGCAAACAGCTGCTGATGACTCACCAGTTGCTAGGAGACAACAGTTGGAGGAAGGAGGAACCAGCAGCGCCTCCTGCTGGGAGGATCTATAGGATGTCAAACTTTAAATGTTTCAGTTTCTGGAGGAGAAACAGCTCAGATTATTATTTTATAGAAAAACTCATAAATAAACCAACCAGAACCAGCTGAACTGGACCCAGGAACCTGGATCAGAACATTTAGAGGTGAACTATGAACATGAACCGGTTCATTAGAACCAGAACTGGTTCTGGTTCAGGAGGAACTGGACCAGAACTGACGGTTTATTGAACTGGGTCAGGAGAACCTGGTTTGATCCTGAGAACAACCAGAACCTCAGACCAGAACCTCAGACCAGAACCTCAGACCAGAAACCCGACAGACCGACCAGAACCTCAGACCAGAACCTCAGACCAGAACCTCAGACCAGAAACCCAGACCAGAACCTCAGACCAGAACCTCAGACAGAACCTCAGACCAGAACCTCAGACCAGAACCTCAGACCAGAACCCGTCCATTACAGAATGTTTTTATTCTTGGACCCGGCAGAACCCGTCCTCTGGTTCTGGTTCTGTAGGTCCAGGTTCTCCAGTCCAGTCAGAACCTCAGTTTGGACCCGGTCAGCCTCTGTTTACTGATCTGTTAATAACTGATAAACACTCTGCTGACCTTTGACCTCTGAGCAGCCAATCAGAGCAGGCTGAGCCGGGTCACCCTGCAGAACCCAGCCCGACCCGATCAGAGCAGGTCTGGTTCTGATCAGGAGCAGCCGGGTCCAAACTGAAGGTAAGAACTGAGACGTTTCAGGTTAGAACAGGAGGAGGATGTTTCCCCCTGCTGGTCAGGAGGAGGAACTGCTGCTGGACCAGATCTGGACCAGAACCAGAACCGGGTCTCAGTCTGTTGGTCTGTTTGTCTCATCAGCTGCTGGTTGATGATCTATAGACGTTTATCATCTAGATCTGTGATGGGTATTTTTCCTGGAACCTTCATTAAAGGAACCACAGACAACGTATGTGAATATTAAGACCAAAGTTCTGCAGGAGGAGCAGAACCAGGAGTCGGTCACAGAGCTTCTCCGCTCAGCAGGACTTTTATCTGGAACAACAAACGTCAGAAATGATGACAATGAAACAGGCGACCGGCTGGTCGGCTCATCTCACCCACAGGTCATCTAGTTCCTTCACACTCTGAGGGGACAATCAGTTTACAAGAACACAGATATTCTATCCAGCAATCAAAACGCGTTTGCACATCATTCACATTAGGCTGAATGCTGATTAATATTAGACCGAATATGAACTAAAGAAATAGACAAAAATGAAACCAGAAAATCTCTAACAATCTGATCTCCAGGTTCTACTTGATGTTAGAGATTAAAACCTGATCAATAATCAATATCAGCTGCTTCCTTGTCTCTACTAGAGCAGGTTACATTGACCTCTGACCTCCTGCTGACATCAGATAATCTATGATTATTGATCTGATATAAAGACGGATCAGAACCACCTGAACCGGGTCCAGATCACCAGAACCTCCTCAGGCTGCAGCAGTCGGCCAATCAGGGCTCAGCCTCAGGATGATGTCATCATGAAGGAGAGATGATCTCCTGTCCTGAACTTTGACCTCAGCCAGCAGACCAGGAGCTTCTCCGTGTCCAATCAGAGGACAGACAGACCTGGACCAGAACCAGAACCAGAACCAGAACCAGACAGTGAAACCTTTACTGATCTGGTTCTGATCCGACCCACAGCTGACGGAGCAGCAGAGACAGATTCATGGTTGACCTTTGACCCTCCATGACTCACCTGACTGTCCACCAGGTGAAGAACCTGATCAGAACCTTCTGGGCTCTGGTTGACCTTTGACCTCCTAGTTAGGCTGACCTGGGTTCACGGTTCTGCTCTCTTCTCCCTGCAGTGCATCATGGGAACTCTGACGGCTCACCTGACTCAGGTAACGCCCTGCAGAGCTTAGCCCCGCCCCTCTGTCCTGTAACCATGGTAACGTCTCTCTCTAGCTTGATGAAGCTGCAGCCCAGAGGGAGGAGCTTAGCCTGGAGGAGGCGGGGCCTGTCGGTGACGTCACAGGGCGGCTGCTGAGGCGTCTCCATGGTAACAGGAGAGGCTGCGTGCGGCTAGGTGTGTGTGGGGGCGTGGCCTTTACTGCAGGTAAGACCAGAGGTCACCTGGTCAGACCAGCTGGTCACGTGACTGACATGTTGTCCTCCACCAGCGTTCCTATTGGCCCTCGCTGTGCTCAGGGGGCGGGGCCTCTGCTCCCAGGAGGCGGGGCCAGAGCAGCCAGGGGGCGGAGCTAACAGACCTGCAGACGGAGGGGCGGAGCTTTACCTGGGGGAGCTGAGAGAGATGATGAGGAGGCAGCTGGAGGAGGAAGAGCTGCTCAGCACCGTCAGGTAGGGTTACCATGGCAACGGCAGGTGGTGGGGCCTGCCCTCACTGATTGCTGTCTCTGTTCCTGCCCTCTGATTGGCTGTCTCTGTTCCTGCCCTCTGATTGGCTGTCTCTGTTCCTGCCCTCTGATTGGCCGTCTGGTTCCTGTCCTTGATGGCCGTCTTTCCTGTCCTCTGATTGGGGCCCTACTGTTTCTGTCCTGCCTCTGATTGCGTCTCTCTGCCCTTATTGGCTGTTTCGTTCCTGCCTCTGATTGGCCGTCTCTCTTCCTGCCCTCTGATTGGCCGTCTCTCTTCCTGCTCTCTGATTGGCCGTCTCTCTTCCTGCTCTCTGATTGGCCGTCTCTCTTCCTGCTCTCTGATTGGCCTCTCTCTTCCTGCCCTCTGATTGGCCTCTCTCTTCCTGCCCTCTGATTGGCCGTCTCTCTTCCTGCCCTCTGATTGGCCGTCTCTCTTCCTGCCCTCTGATTGGTCGTCTCTCTTCCTGCTCTCTGATTGGCCGTGTCTCTTCCTGCCCTCTGATTGGTCGTCTCTCTTCCTGCCCTCTGATTGGCCGTCTCTCTTCCTGCCTGTCTGGTCCTGCCCTCTGATTGGCCGTCTCCTCCAGCCGGGTCAGCAGAGCCGATCATCCCCCCGGTTCCTCAGAGGGGACGGTTCTGGCCTCAGAGGTTCTGGGTCGGTTCCGGAAGCTGCAGATGGATCAAACCTGGACCGAGTCGCTGGACGTGACGCTGCAGGTACCTGACAGGTGAGACGGGGGGGCGGGGCTTATGAGGGTTGGTCTGCTGGGCTCACCTGTCTGCAGTCGACCTGCAGCTTCAGAACCGGTCTGGTCCGTTCCTCCAGGTTCATCTCATCCTGCTGAGTTTATGACTCACTGGATCAGAACCGACTGACTGGACATTCAGAGACGATCAGAACCAACAGGATGTTTCATTGGTTCTTATTGGAGGCTCACAGACTGAAGCTTCACGTCTCGACCCGTCCACAGAACCGGTCCAGTTTCTGCAGCTCCGTAGAAACTCGTACAGATCTAGAACCGCCTGGTTCCTCTTTCCCTGAAACAAAAACTTCCTTTATTCAAAGTCAGAACAGAAAGTTTTCAAAGTCCAGTTTAAAGTTTTGACCCAACAGACTCCAGTACCAGCCGTCCACCAGTCCTCTGGACTTGGTGCGGTTGCCATGGTGACAGGACGTCCCTTCAGGTTCCAGATGGACCCGATAACTGATCGGGTCGGTCCGGATCACTGAGGCTCTCCTGATGATGGTCAAATGGTTCATGGAGGTTCTGCAGGATCAACAGGTTGATGAAGAAACGTTTATGAATGAAAGATCAACGGATCCAAGTTGAACCATCGTGATCATGTAGTGGAGACATGATGGAAATGAAGCCACAGAGATAATTATGAATCAATAATCGACTTTAGAATCCTGATATTTATAAATCACTGAACGGTTCAGCACCACAACACATCACAGATCTGCTGTTGCTGTACCAACATTCCAGACCCTCAGGTTCTGGTTCTGGTTCAGCTCTGCATCAGAACCAGAACCAAACGAGGAGAAGCAGCTTTCAGCTTCTACGCACCATAGATCTGGAACAAACCTGGCCAGAACAAACATGGAGAAGCACTTTCAGCTAGCACTAATCGAACAAACCTCAGAAAACTGTAAAACACTTAAATCCCGAGAGCCTTAATCAACAACCTCCTGGTGTCACGATGAGTCTAATTTCTTGACCCACATGGAGAAAAACAAGAGACCAGGAATCAGTTGGTTTAGTTTAAACACAAAATAATGATCAATCAAGTCCTGAGGAAAAGCTGCAATCAGGATCAGTGGAACAGAGAGATGGTGAGTTCAGAGGTCGTGGTAAACAGCAGTACAGAATGAATGGACTGATTTCAGTAGGATTTGTCTGGGGGACAATCACTGTGGTTACCGGGTCGAGTTCAGGTGGAGGGTTGTTGATTGATCGATGGAGGATGGACAGGTCAGCTTTGGATCAGAGGAGAGAGAGAGAGAGTCTGCAGACTCGGTAACCCACAGATGACAGTGGAGCTGAGGCCACCAGTGGGTAACATCCACAGTGTCACAAGGACCTGAGGAAGAGGCACAAGCAGAAACCAGCAGATGAAGGAAGATTACAGTGAGTAACATAGAGGACTGGAGCACCAAATACTGACCAACACTCTGGCACTGAAGTGTCAGCAGCTCATTTACTCCTCCAGATGATGAGAGTAACTGCAGCTGTGCAGGATTCAGGGAACAGACAAAACCCTCCAGGTAGGAAACAACCTCTTGGCTCCCTCTGGTGGTAAAAGAGGGAAACGCAGCAAAAGGACCATTCAAACACCTGGTTAGTGTTTAATTTGAAATCAATTAAGAATTAATGATGGCATTTGACTTAATCTGACTGTTGATTCTATGCTGCATTTCATATCAACAGGACAGATGCAAATATTCTCAGGCTGAGAAATTAAAATGCATTTCCTCCTACAGTAACACTGGACAGTTAAGGTGATATAAAATGTTCTACATAATAAAGCTTGAAGCATAAATAAAATGCTTTATGATGCTTTAAGCTATTATGGTGTTAAAAGAAAAAGCAGGGGATTTCAAACCATTAGCGGAGAACATTTTCAACAGACACTGAAAACAGTTTGACTCATCTGTCAACAGAGGTGTAAAAACTGTATATTTCAAGTAATCTGCTAAATAAAACCCAGCGTTTTAGGGCTTACATGGTTAAGACACGTGATAATGTTACAAATATCTTTAAAGTTTCCTGTTCTGTCATATTTCAGTCCGTTTTCTGATCAATATGAGAGTTTAGAGCCATCGCCTCCCAACACAGGTTACGTTTCTCTGTATAACACCGGCAGCGACGCCGTTTTCACTCAGGAACAGGAGAAAATCTATGATGATCATGGAAAATAGATGCTGCTTCTATCAGGCCTGCTGTCCTGCGATGTTTCTCAGTTTTCCTCCAGGACGATGACAGATTTCTGCAATGTCTCTGGTATGTTTGCTGATCCGTTTGTCAGAGTTTGTAGAAAATAATCTAAACTTTCACCTCATTATTTTTTTAATTTGTACTTTTCTTATTATCCACAGGATTCAGATTTCATCCTGGCTCCTCTGGGCTTATTGACTGTTATGCTAAGTTTATCATTTTGTTAAAATAAAACGTTGAATCTTGTAAACTAAAAACCTTTTGTTGTGGTTAATTTATTTAAGTCAGTCGGTTTCCTAGATTCTGCTAAGTGAACTGAACTGTTCATGTAAGTTTTTACTAACTTGATGTAGTTAATTTACTTGGTATTTCTAAGTTGAAACAACTTCACTAAACTAAGTTAAATTAACTTGAAACAATTAAGTTCATACAACAAGGTCTTATACTGAACAAGTACATGTTAAGCAAACAGAAGGTTTTTCTAAGTAAAGTCAACCTGTTGAAGTTTACAGTGCGACCTGGAGAGAAAACGGCTCATTCTGTAAATAACTCCAACTTATTTCTCCCTTTTTAACGCTTATTGATTTATTGTCAGTTGACTTCTGGTTATGAATTCAATGCTTTTATTTTGATAAGATAACTTCCTGTGTTTATGTTGTGCAGTGGGTAGAGCTGCTGCCTTGCAGCAGAAGGTTCTGGGTTCGATTCCCGGTCTTTCTGCATGTTCTCCCGGTGCCTGGTGGGTTTTCTCTGGGTTCTCCGGAGATACAGACAGAAGGAAAACACAACTTTGATACTGAGCAGTGATTGGCTGCTTCATAATCTCAGGACAGTAACATAATTATCAGTATTATCACGTGATTTAATAAAGAGTTGGAGAAACTGAAGGAAATTAGGAGACAGAAGTCAGATATTTACATCCGAGTTACAGTGTGATGAGCTTTATAGTCTGGAAAATGTGTTTATTCTAATCAATAATGTGTTAAGAAAATACATTTATAATATATGGTTTTAAAACTTAACATGTCTTGATTGAAATAGCTTAATTATAGTTTTCAGATTAATAACTTACTCTACACTATTGACCTTTATGTTACCTGCAGATCTTTTTATCTGCCTTTTGTCTGTGTGGGAAACAATCAGAAGTTCCAGCTTCACCCTGATCCTTGAAAAGCCATAAAACGTCCTGAGTCAGGAGAAGCTCAGCTTCCACTGTGTTTAGATGATGGAGACAACTGGTGTTTGATCTGGGAAACAAACTGCAGGGAGTTTCTAACTTTAAAGAGAGTCAGAGAGAGACAGCTGCTGATTGGATGAGCAAAGATAGGCCTGATTTGAATAAATTAGACAAGAATAACCTTTACTGTAAACGTTTGTAGGCAGGAGGAACAAATACGTCTTTGATTTTCTTCCTTTCTTTCCTTCTTTGCGTTTGTCTCAGGTAGATGAATGTGTGTCTCTGTTGTTCTGCAGGATCTGTTGTCATTTCGTACGTTGTCTTCTATTGGATTGAACTGTGACGTCTTGTTGTTCTCTGTGTGGCTACCTGTGTCCTGCCAGGAGGATCTGGAGCCATGAGAAGAAGATGGAGCCAGAGATTTTCCTAAAATATGACCTAAAATCTTCTCCAACAGCAGGCAGCAGCTGAAGGCCTGACAACCTGTTGACTCACAAACCTCCTGACTCTATGAGCCAATCATAACATCTAAAGTTGTCCCCTTGTCCTCAGGTCCGTCCCCAGCTCCCTCCACCTGCTGGACTCTGCAGGTCGAGTCTCTGAACAGATTCCACTGAACCCGTCTGACTACTGTCCCTACAGCGCCACAGGAAACCACACGGTAGGAGCAGGAAGGGACGGTCTCCATGGCAACCACGGCCCGTCCACAGGGGGACGTGGTCTCCATGGTAACCACAGGTCCCGTCCACAGGGGGGCGTGGTCTCCACGTGGTCTCCATGGTAACCACAGGGGGGCGTGGTCTCCACGTGGTCTCCATGGTAGCCACACGGGGGCGTGGTCTCCATGGTAACCCACAGGGGGGCGTGGTCTACATGTGGTCTCCATGGTAACCACACGGGGGGGCGTGGTCTCCATGGTACCACAGGGGGCGTGGCTCCTCCAATGTGGTCCTCCATGGTAACCTGTCTCACTGTCCACAGGGGGCGTGGTCTACACGTGGTCTCCATGGTAACCAGTCTCACCTGTCCACAGGGGGGGCGTGGTCTAGCGGCCCACTACGGCCGTCCTGAGGACTTCAACTGGCTGAGGAGCGTCGGCGTCTCGGCCGCCGGACACCTGGTGGTGATGCGGGTCGGGGGCGGAGTCAGCTTCGCCGAGAAGGTCTGGTTGGCCCAGAGGAACGGAGGGGGCGGAGCTCTGATCTACCCTGACCCCGCCGACCTGCCGCAGGACCCGCGGCGCCTGGGGCTCAACGCTCACACCGCCGTGTCCGAACACGTAACAGAGACACCTGGGAGACACTGAGACTCACCTGAGCTCCTCACCAATCAGATCCTCTCCCTGCAGGTCCACCTGGGATCAGGTGACCCCTTCACCCCCGGATTCCCCTCCTTCAATCTGTCCCGCTTCCCCCCCATCCCGTCCTCCGGCCTCCCGCTGATCCCAGCGCTGCCAATCACCGCTACTGTAGCCGCCAAGCTGCTCAGGTAGGAACGACTCCTGGTTTAGGCCCCGCCTCCTGGTTTAGGCCCCGCCTCCTGGTTTAGGCCCCGCCTCCTGGTTTAGGCTCCGCCCCTCAGATAGAACCCGCCTCCTGGTTTAGGCCCCGCCCCTCAGGTAGGACCGCCTCCTGGTTTAGGCCCCGCCCCCTCAGCTGCTACCTGTCTCTGCTCCTCAGTCAGCTGACCGGTCCTCCCTGTCCGCCATCTTGGAGAGGGCGGCTGCCGTACGTCCGCTGTGTCCTCGGTCCAAACTTCGGTTCTGGTCGGAGAGTCCGGCTGTCGGTCCAGAACCTGATGACTCCGGTTCTGCTCAACAACATCTTCTCCTCCCTGGAGGGCCGAGAGCCAGGTAGGCTGTGACATCATCACCGCCAGGTGAAGCTCAGGTGTAACCAGTGACCTCTGACCCAGACCAGTACGTCATACTGGGAGCCCAGCGAGACTCTCTGGGTCCAGGAGCCGTGAAGTCAGGAGTCGGAACCGCCGTCCTGCTGGAGCTGGCAAGGACCTTCAGCGCCATGGTGAAGAACGGTGGAGGACACCTGGACAGGTGGACTTCCTGTCTGTCCAGGTGGACTTCCTGTCTGGACAGGTGGACTTCCTGTCTCTACCTGGTCAGGTGGACTTCCTGTCTGGTCAGGTGGACTTCTCTGTCTCTGCACTCACCTGGACAGGTGGACTTCCTGTCTCTACTGGTCAGGTGGACTTCCTGTCTGGACAGGTGGACTTCCTGTCTCTACTGGTCAGGTGGACTTCCTGTCTCTGACTCACCTGGACAGGTGGACTTCCTGTCTGGACAGGTGGACTTCCTGTCTGTCCAGGTGGACTTCCTGTCTGTCCAGGTGGACTTCCTGTCTGGACAGGTGGACTTCCTGTCTGGTCAGGTGGACTTCCTGTCTACCTGTCCAGGTGACCCTCCTGTCCCTGGTTGCAGGTTTCAGTCCCAGGCGGAGTCTCCTCTTCGTCAGTTGGGACGCCGGAGACTTTGGGAACGTTGGAGCGACCGAATGGCTCGAGGTTTTACCCAGAATGCCTTGAGGTTTTACCCAGAATGCCTTGAGGTTTTACCCAGAATGCCTTTCTACCTGCTGCTGACCTGAACTCTGCCTGACTGTGACCTCTGACCCCAGGGTTACCTGTCCATGCTGCACCTGAAGGCCGTGGCTTATTTCAGTCTGGATCAGGCCATCATGGGTAAGTGAGCCAATCAGACGGCTGGGTTTCCTCTCAGCCAATCAGAGGGCTGGGTTTCCTCTCAGCCAATCAGAGCTGGGTTTCCTCTCAGCCAATCAGAGGGCTGGGTTTCCTCTCAGCCAATCAGACGGCTGGGTTTCCTCTCAGCCAATCAGAGGGCTGGGTTTCCTCTCAGCCAATCAGAGGGCTGGGTTTCCTCTCAGCCAATCAGACGGCTGGGTTTCCTCTCAGCCAATCAGAGGGCTGGGTTTCCTCTCAGCCAATCAGACGGCTGGGTTTCCTCTCAGCCAATCAGAGGGCTGGGTTTCCTCTCAGCCAATCAGAGGGCTGGGTTTCCTCTCAGCCAATCAGAGTAACCGGATGTGTCGTCCACCAGGTGATGATCACCTGTCGGCCTCCTCCAGTCCTCTGCTGGTCGACCTGCTGGACGCCGCCATCAGGCAGGTGAGCAGGTTCCTCTGATGGTTGGATTTAAACTCTACCTGTTATAGATCTATAATGGTCCAGGATGCAGTTCCACCTCCAGCCACCAGGTGTCTCTGGGTCTCTGCAGGTGGAACATCCCAAACATGCAGGTCAGACCATCTACAGCCAGGCGGAGCGAGACGGAGGCAGCTGGAGGATGTGAGGACCAATCAGAGCTCTGGGCTCTGGACAAGATGGCCGACAGGCTGGCTAGGGACTAATGCAGGCTGGCTATGGGCTAGCTACAGGCTAATTACAGGCTGGCTAGGGGCTAATGCAGGCTGGCTAGGGCTAGCTACAGGCTATACAGGCTGGCTAGGGCGATGCAGGCTGGCTATGGCTAGCTATGGGCTAGCTACAGACCAGCTAGGGCTAGCTACAGGCTAGCTACGGGCTAGCTACGGGCTAGTTACAGGCTAGCTATGGGCTAGCTACAGGCTAATTACAGGCTAGCTATGGGCTAGTTACAGGCTAGCTAGGGCTAGCTACAGGCTATCTGCAGGCTAGCTACAAGGCTAGCTGCAGGCTAACTTCAGGCTAGCTTCAGGTTAGTTACAGCCTAGCTTCAGGCTAACTGCAGGCTAGCTACAGGCTAGCTAGTTAGCTCCATGCTAACTGCTCCGTCTCCCCAGCTTGAAGCCTCTCCACCTGAGCAGCGGCGCCTTCAGCTTCACTGCCTTCGCTGGAGTTCCTGCCATGGAGCTGAGATTCACCGAGGTGAAGTTCTGGACCGGAAAGACCCGGTTCTGGACCGGAAAGACCCGGTTCTGGACCGGAAAGACCCGGTTCTGGACCGGCGGGTCGGACCAGGACGGCTGGTTCTGGGTCGATCAGAACAATAATCTGTCTCCTCGTCCTCCAGGACAGAGCCTATCCGTTCCTCAACACGCCCCTGGACACCGTCCCCCGTCTCCAGGAGGTGCTGGGGGGTCGTCTGGGGGTCGCTGGGCGGAGCCTGATGGAGCTGGTGGGGGAGATGGTGCTGCGGTTGGTCCATGACCACATCCTGCCTCTACGCATCACTTCCTACGGCCAGACGGTGCTGCAGCTCAGCGCCCAGCTCAACAGGCACTGGGGGGAGCTGCAGGTGGACAGGGGGGGGCGGGGGGGGGGGGACAGCGGGACGGGGGAGGACAGGGAGGACAGGGGAGGACAGGTGGGACGGGGGGAGGACAGGGGGAGGACAGGGGGACGGGGGGAGGACAGGGGGAGGACAGGGGGAGGACAGGGGGACGGGGGGAGGACAGGGGGAGGACAGGGGGGACGGGGGGAGGACAGGGGAGGACAGGGGGAGGACAGGTGGGACGGGGGGAGGACAGGGGGAGGACAGGGGGAGGACAGGGGGACGGGGGGAGGACAGGGGGAGGACAGGGGGAACCGGGGGGAGGACAGGGGGACAGGGGGGGAGGACAGGGGGAGGACAGGGGGGACGGGGGAGGACAGGGGGACGGGGGGACGGACAGGGGGAGGACAGGGGGCGGAACGGGGGGAGGACAGGGGGAGGACAGGGGAGGACAGGTGGGACGGGGGGAGGACAGGGGGAGGACAGGGGGAGGACAGGTGGGACGGGGGGAGGACAGGGGGAGGACAGGGGGGACGGGGGGAGGACAGGGGGAGGACAGGGGGAGGACAGGTGGGACGGGGGGGAGGACAGGGGGAGGACAGGGGGGACGGGGGGAGGACAGGGGGAGGACAGGGGGAGGACAGGTGGGACGGGGGGAGGACAGGGGGACGGGGGGAGGACAGGGGGAGGACAGGGGGACGGGGGGGGGACAGGGGGAAGACAGGGGGACGGGGGGAGGACAGGGGGAGGACAGGGGGGACGGGGGGAGGACAGGAGGACGGAGGACAGGGGGACAGTCAGTGTCCTCCAGGTGTCCCCCAGCCTGTCCCTGTCCCCCAGTCCAGAGGCGTCTCCCCCCAGTGGCTCTTCAGTGCCAGAGGTGATTACAGCCGAGCAGCAGAGACTCTCCAGAGAACCGCGGACAACAGCGACCTGGACGACCCGAATACGGCCCGGTTCTACAACGCCAGGATCATCAAGGTACCGGGACCAGGCTGACCTCTGACCCCCAGGTGGACTGACCTGTGACCCCTCCAGACAGCCTGACCTCTGACCCCTCCCCTCCAGGTGGAGTGACCTGTAACCTCTGACCCCTCCAGGTGGACTGACCTCTGACCCCTTCCCCTCCAGACAGGCTGACCTCTGACCCCCAGGTGGAGTGACCTGTGACCTCTGACCCCTCCCTCCAGGTGGAGTGACCTCTGAGCCCTCCCTCCAGACAGCCTGACCTCTGACCCCTCCAGGTGGAGTGACCTCTGACCCCTCCCCCTCCAGACAGGCTGACCTCTGACCCCTCCAGGTGGAGTGACCTGTGACCTCTGACCCCTACCTCCAGGTGGAGTGACCTCTGACCCCTCCCCTCCAGGTGGACTGACCTCTGACCCCTCCCCCTCCAGACAGCCTGACCTCTGACCCCTCCCTCCAGACAGCCTGACCTCTGACCCCTCCCTCCAGGTGGAGTACTACTTCCTGTCCCAGTACGTGTCGGCCATGGAGACGCCGTTCCGCCATGTGATCCACGGTCGGGGCGAACACACACTGAGCGCGCTCACTGAGCACCTGACCCTGCTGACCTCTGACCCCGGACGCTTCGACGAGAACCGCTTCAGACGGCAGCTGGCGCTGTTCACCTGGACGCTGCAGGGGGCGGCGAACGCTTTGAACGGGGACATGAGGAGGACCAGACACTCGGTCTGACGATGGAGACACCGACACCCAGTGGGACCAGCTGACGTCCCTCTGCACCATGTGACCAGTTGATCCTCCCAGTCGTTTCTTTAGGGCCTCTGAGGATCAACAGGTTCAATGAAAACCAAGAACATCTGCTGAGTTTCTGCTCGTTAAATATTCATGAAGCTTCATAAATAAACACCTGAATCAATCAGTGGTTTTACTCCATGTTGGTGTCACATTGTTCAGTTTAAAGCTTTAAAGTTTGAGACTGAAAACATCCAGACTGTGATAAACGTTCTGGAGCTGAAGATCAAACTGAAGAACCAAAGAACCTTTGATGAAAACGATCCAGAGATTCTGGTGGGAACTAAACATGCAGATGGAGACGAAGAGGCGATTAGATACCAACACTGTGTCGCCATGACAACCTGAGCAGAGCCAGTGTTAGCAGAGCCAGTGTTAGCTTAGCTAGTGTTAGCAGAGCCAGTGTTAGCTTAGCTAGTGTTAGCAGAGCCAGTGTTAGCAGAGCCAGTGTTAGCAGAGCCAGTGTTAGCTTAGCTAGTGTTAGCAGAGCTAGTGTTAGCAGAGCCAGTGTTAGCAGAGCCAGTGTTAGCTTAGCTAGTGTTAGCAGAGCCAGTGTTAGCAGAGCCAGTGTTAGCTTAGCTAGTGTTAGCAGAGCCAGTGTTAGCTTAGCTAGTGTTAGCAGAGCCAGTGTTAGCTTAGCTAGTGTTAGCAGAGCCAGTGTTAGCAGAGCCAGTGTTAGCAGAGCCAGTGTTAGCTTAGCTAGTGTTAGCAGAGCTAGTGTTAGCAGAGCCAGTGTTAGCAGAGCCAGTGTTAGCTTAGCTAGTGTTAGCAGAGCCAGTGTTAGCAGAGCCAGTGTTAGCAGAGCCAGTGTTAGCAGAGCCAGTGTTAGCTTAGCTAGTGTTAGCAGAGCCAGTGTTAGCAGAGCCAGTGTTAGCAGAGCCAGTGTTAGCTTAGCTAGTGTTAGCAGAGCCAGTGTTAGCTTAGCTAGTGTTAGCAGAGCCAGTGTTAGCTTAGCTAGTGTTAGCAGAGCCAGTGTTAGCAGAGCCAGTGTTAGCAGAGCCAGTGTTAGCTTAGCTAGTGTTAGCAGAGCTAGTGTTAGCAGAGCCAGTGTTAGCAGAGCCAGTGTTAGCTTAGCTAGTGTTAGCAGAGCCAGTGTTAGCAGAGCCAGTGTTAGCAGAGCCAGTGTTAGCTTAGCTAGTGTTAGCAGAGCCAGTGTTAGCAGAGCCAGTGTTAGCAGAGCCAGTGTTAGCTTAGCTGATGTTTAGCAGAACCAAGTGTTCAGAGAAGCCGATGTAAGCAGGACCCACCTGTACTCAGCTTATCCACCTGTGTTCACCGACTCCAGTCTTGGACCACTGGACTCATCTAGACTCAGGACTCCAGCTGTACTCCAGGACGCCATTAGACATTCCAGACGTATGGTTCACAGACTGCCACTGTACCACCAGGATCATCTGGTCTACGGGACCACGGATTCCACCTGGACTCCACCGTGGACACCATCTGGACTCCAGCTGGACTCCACCTGGACTCCACTGGACTCCATCTGGACTCACCTGGACTCCACTAGACTCCACCTGGACTCCAGCTGGACTCCACCTGGACTCCATCTAGACTCCACCTGGACTCCAGCTGGACTCCACCTGGACTCCATCTGACTCCACCTGGACTCCACTGGACTCCACCTGGACTCCATCTGGACTCCATCTGGACTCCATCTAGACTCCACCTGGACTCCACCTGGACTCCACTGGACTCCATCTGGACTCCATCTGGACTCCATCTGACTCCACCTGGACTCCACCTGGACTCCAGCTGGACTCCACCTGGACTCCACCTGGACTCCATCTGGACTCCACTGGACTCCATCTGGACTCCAGCTGGACTCCATCTGGGACTCCACCTGGACTCCATCTGGACTCCACCTGGACTCCATCTAGACTCCACCTGGACTCCAGCTGGACTCCACCTGGACTCCATCTGGACTCCACCTGGACTCCATCTAGACTCCACCTGGACTCCACCTGGACTCCAGCTGGACTCCACCTGGACTCCCCTGGACTCCATCTGGACTCCATCTAGACTCCACCTGGACTCCAGCTGGACTCCACCTGGACTCCACCTGGACTCCATCTACACATTAAAACGTTAAAATAAACCTTTTAACGTTTTAATGTGTAAATCTGACATAAAATAAACATTTTAACGTTTAATGTGTAAAACTGACATTTAAAATAAGCATTTTAATGTTTTAATGTGTAAAACTGACATTTAAAATAAATAATTTAACGTTTTAATGTGTAAAACTGACATTTAAAATAAATAATTTAACGTTTTAATGTGTAAACTCACAGCTTCCTGTTTGTCTGCAGCAGAGCAACAAGAAGGAAAAGTGACAGTAATGTTGAAATTAATAAAGACTTTGTTATTCTGATTTAGTAACGTGATTATGTTAGTTGTGTTACCACCGCCAGGCCACTAGAGGCAGCAGAAACCCCGAAAAGATGCGACTAAGGAGCAGATTTAGAAGAACACAGAAAACTACAGAATTTGTTAAAAACTGTGAGCTGCGCTTAATTAATTAAAAGATTGAAGTTCAAATACATGCTGAGAGTGAAACTTCTTCCTAAAGGTGAAGATATATCACAGATTTAAAAAGAAAATAAAAACGGGAGACGGCGGATAATACAGGAAATAGCGCCCCCTTCACTTCCGGAGTGTAATGGTCCCATTTCCATATAAGGTCTGAGGCTGACAGGTCCGTCCCGCCCCTTCCTGTTTGCTGCAGCAGGACCTCGAATAAACTGTCAGGAATCAGTTGAGTGTTTTGATTATCTGTGCAGCGTGCAATCTACATATCTATAGATATATATCTATATAAACATATATAGATCTGTCTATATTGTGCCCAAGCTATCAGTTGAAGCTAAAGTTAGCTTCCAAATGTAGCATCTAATTCACAAAATAGCTAAAGGGCGATTACACTTAATTTTTCACTATCTTCAGCTTTTTTAATGTGTTGTACTTTAAAAACTACATTTCAAACCTAACTAGATTATTCTGTACTAACAGCAGAATAAATAAAACATTTGCCAAACCTTCTAATTGATTTGTGAAATTTGTAAAATGTCAATAATAGATTCCAGAACGCATTAGATATGAATTATTAATTTGGAGTTATTTGTTATTTTAACTTTCCGTTTTCTTTCTTTTTTAAAATCTTTATTATAGTTGGAGTTGGACAGGAGTTCAGTTTGATGGCTTCCTGGAGGGAGAGACCAGCTGAGATAATGTTGGTTTTCTCGACATAGAAATAATTTCTATCAGTTGCTCAGGGCTCCTAGTCGTTATGGTGAGTTAAAATGTTCAAGAAAGTAAAATGTTCGTTTTTGTGACGCTTCTGTATCTTATTTTGAAGGGATATATAAACATTACCATAGAGACCGGAGGCAGAGTGTTTGGGTGAGAGGAGATGAGTAGAGCTTGTGAGTCTTATGTCTGGTTTAGACGGAAAGATTTAAGGATGTCGGCCGATTCTCCAAACCTCAGTGACCACAGAGCTGATAAAAGTCCAACAGGTTCGATCGGTTTGTGTTCCAAGGCAGGAGGAGCAACAGGAACCGATTCCAGTCAGGAACATCCTGATTCCAGAGGATAATCCAGTAAAACCCCCAACATGGTGGGAATTTAGAATAACCAAATACGGATTATGATATAGAAACAATAGTGATAGTTTGTGGAGTCATTTTAAGAGATAAAAGATGTAATAAAAATAAAAGGCGTTGGATGAAAGAGACGGGAGCCGCCGCTCTATTTACTGCCACTGTGTTTTTCCATAGTTAACATTTTAACTGAATAAACATAATAATGACCTTTAGATGTAATTTGAAACATTTCCACATATCATCTCTGATATCCACCAGACTCTCAGTTGCGCGATATGTTTGGGATTCTCCTCTGATCTGACGTCACCGCGCTCTGATTGGCTACAATTCAACAGGTTGTTCTGGTTCCCAGTCAGGTAAAAACCCCTCAGGCTGCGATTAAAGGGCCAAGACAATTTATTAATTAATGTAATCAAAGTATGACCCGGCATACTTTGATTTCTGCTTTCAAGACTGAAGACGTTGGACGTTGAGGTTTGTGGAAAATGATGTAAAAGAAAAATTTAGTTTTGAAAATTCTCTCTCTAAACATAAACATTCATAATTATTTGAAAAAGCCACCATTGATTAAAAAAGCAAAATAGTAAATTAAAATGTTTTATTACTAAAGGCTGCAGGAGCCGTTACCATTGGAGACACAGAGAGTCGGCCATTCTAAGGTTAAAAACCCAGAACATACAGCGTTCATGTTTGTTTTTCATCCAGACGCCCCCCCCCCCCGCAATGGCACGGCGCCCCTCTAGGGGCCGCGCCCCACAGTTTGGGACCGCTGCTATAGACTATTGTGTGCATTAAAATCACACCATAATTCTCTATTATGTCATTTTCCTGCTATTTCCTTAAACATTTCACTATCAAGACTTTTACAAGGATTATAGTAATTTAGAATGTTAATATTTCCATATTGTCTTAAATTAAATATTTCTATATTAACATTCTAATTCTTTATTCATTGTGTTTTTCCTATAAGCTATTTCATCCTTAAAGTATGCAGTATCCACCTCCTTTATCATGACTCATTAACGTTTTAAATTCTTGCCTATTAAACTTCTAGCATTGAGGAATAATGTAGAACCAATAAATAAAAGCTTGAATCCTGAACATTTTCTGTTCTTTCACTCAAAATGTTTTGAATCTGATCAGCTTGGATTCATGTCTAAAAATCTGCTTAAAATTGCTTTTATTTAATCACTTTTCTTCTTTATTTGAACAGTAACATTGATAATATAAAAGCTACAGTTTTCTTTTTTCACCACCATTTTCGTTTCATCCACTCTACATTTATGCTTTTTGTATATTTGTTGGTACCAACATTTGTCTCTGCCCTTGGTTTGAATTACAAGTTTCAAAGAATCAAATCCTTCCGCTTCCGTTTGTTACGTTGTCCTCTCGGTGAAAAGGTTTATGGGAAATGTAGTCTAGGCACGTCCACCTGCCGGAACCCGAAAGACCCTTTAGGACTTATGGATGGAGCTTCCAGCAACAGGCCGGGGAGGGGCGAGTCCCACTTCCCTCGGAGTTCGGTCGGAACCGGGACCCACCGACCTGGACTCTGGTTGGTCCGGTTGTTGCTGGACCGAACCGGTCAGATGATTCGGAGGTTTGAACCCGTCTGGCGGGAATCTTCTTCCTCTTCATGTGGCGCATTACCGCCACCTGCTGGTCTGGTGGCGGTAACGCGCCACGACTCCACCAACTGGATCCCTTCATGGTCAAATAATTAATGTGTTTGAGAGAAATATCACCTGGAAACTTTTAGTTCCTACGTTATGTTGAAGTACGTTAATAAAATCTAGTTTCACTCTGATTATCTTCAGGTTTGGGGTCTGAATTCCTCAGTTTAATTCATAAAATAAATATATTTACACAAGTAACATTTGGGGAGGAGCATTTTTACTGCTGCTTGTTTTACCTCTGGTTGAGTGAAACATGTTGAAGTAGTTTCTCCTGCCTGAGTTTACTATGATGAGGCTTCACTACTGTTAGTGGAGTAAAATGTCTGGACACTGTATCCACGGCAACGTCACTAAATAAAGAACAAACGTTTTAAATAAAGAGACAAACCTACAGAAAGAGACTTCCTGCTTGTATTCCTGCTTTCTATCTGCTGAACCTTTCATGTCATCCGGAGGTCAACAGATGACATATGTATATATATACACATCACACAGACACACACACACACACACACACACACACATACTATATATACACACACATCACCAGCA
This sequence comes from Poecilia picta, assembly GCA_033032245.1. Lineage (NCBI taxonomy): Eukaryota > Metazoa > Chordata > Actinopteri > Cyprinodontiformes > Poeciliidae > Poecilia > Poecilia picta. The sequence goes on from CM065370.1 coordinate 27,724,098, forward strand.
GCAGTTATCAGAGTTGGTCTGAATTCTCTAGAATAACAGAAAAGGACGATTTGAAGAATGTATTTTATTTTCTTGGCCGACCAGAACAAACAGCCGGTTTCCAACCCAACACGTCCAGAACTGCAGGAACCGTCCGGATGAGGAGAAACGTCAGCAGAAGACGACCAGCTGTCTCCTGCTTCAGCTCTTTTCTGTCCTCTGCTCCGGGTCTGGTGTTCTGGAGGAACCGCGGTCAGAACCGGCCTGGACACTCCAACCTGGAGAGGCTCCAGCCGTTGAAAGAACCATGTTTATCTGACCTGGAGGAGCAGGATGTAGCTCTAGAACAGATGAGATCAGGACCAGAACCAAACCACAACTCAAACCACCAAACTGTGAGGAGCCTCTGCAGCCAACCGGCTCCTCAGAACGTGAACTTCCTCTTCATCCATGTTCTTCTCCTCAGGGCGTATTGTTTTCTGGTGACCTGCTGACCTTTAGGCTGGCCACAGGCTCTGACCCGGATCTTCAAGGGACTCAGTCTGACAAAGCAGGCGGCCATGTTTCTGATCTCCGACGCATCGCCAGCCGACTTCAGGTCATATCTGACCGATCTGGAGTTTGACACCAAACCTGAGGGGCCAGAAACCTCTAGGTTGGAGACGGAGTCCTGCAGAACTCTGCTGCTCCAGGAGCACCGAGAGGTGGAGGAGAGACGGGTGGAGGGGGAGGGGGAGGGATTGGGGGAGGTGGAGAGTTTAGAGAAGATGGAGGGTTTGGAGAAGGTGGAGGGTTTGGTGGAAGGATTGGTGGAGGGATTGGGGGAGGTGGAGAGTTTGGAAAAGATGGAGGAGCACTGGGTGGAGGCATTGGTGGAGGTGGAGGGATTGGAGAAGATGGAGGGTTTGGAGAAGGTGGAGGAGCACTGGGTGGAGGCATTGGTGGAGGTGGAGGGATTGGTGGAGGTGGAGGGTTTGGTGAAGGGTTTGGAGAAGATGGAGGAACACTGGGTGGAGGCATTGGTGGAGGTGGAGGATTGGAGGAGGTGGAGGGATTGGAGGAGGTGGAGGGTTTGGTGGAGGGATTGGAGAAGATGGAGGGATTGGAGGAGGTGGAGGAGCGCTGGGTGGAGGTTCTGGTGGAGGTTTTGGTGAAGATGGAGGGTTTGGAGGAGGTGGAGGGTTTGGTGGAGGTGGAGGTTTTGGTGAAGATGGAGGTTTTGTGAGATGGAGGGTTTGGTGGAGGTGGAGGGTTTGGTGGAGGGTTTGCAGAAGATGGAGGAACACTGGGTGGAGGCATTGGTGGAGGTGGAGGGTTTGGTGGAGGGATTGGAGAAGATGGAGGGATTGGAGGAGGTGGAGGAGCGCTGGGTGGAGGTTCTGGTGGAGGTTTTGGTGAAGATGGAGGGTTTGGTGGAGGTGGAGGGATTGGAGGAGGTGGAGGGTTTGGTGGAGGTGGAGGTTTTGGTGAAGATGGAGGGTTTGGTGGAGGTGGAGGGTTTGGTGGAGGGTTTGCAGAAGATGGAGGAACACTGGGTGGAGGCATTGGTGGAGGTGGAGGGTTTGGTGGAGGGATTGGTGGAGGTGGAGGGTTTGGAGAAGATGGAGGAACACTGGGTGGAGGCATTGGTGGAGGTGGAGGGATTGGAGGAGGTGGAGGGTTTGGTGAAGATGGAGGGTTTGGTGGAGGTGGAGGAGGTGGAGGAGCGCTGGGTGGAGGGTTTGGAGGAGGGTTTAGGGGTGATGGAGGTTTTGCAGAAGGTGGAGGTTTTTGGAGCGGTGGACGGACTGCACCCTGACAGCGGCTGTGGGTGTAGTCGGGCGGCCATCTTGCAGGTCACCAGCCGCCTCACCGTCATGGCGTCCTGCAGAGAGGCGGCCCACCGGTGGGCGGTGCCGACCCGTTTCCCAGAACCCTCCGTCAGGGCGGATTGGGCCTGGATAGGAGGAGCGGGTGGAGGTCAGGGCGGAGGCGAGCGGCCGGCCAACCGGAGGAGGCGATACTCACGCAGTCGGCCATGACGGTTCTGACCAGCGTGAGGTCGATGGTGCCGCTCAGGCCCATCTGGGCCCAGGCCCGCTTCACGTAGCGGTTGATGTTCCTGAAGGTCTCCGTCCCTGTGCTGAACAGGGTGTAGCTGCTGGTTCCGCCCCGCTGGGCCCTGATGGGCACCAACCGCTCAATCCAGGAGAACTCGCGACCCGTCAGGGCGATGGCGGCCGCACCGGACCGGGCCGACGCCTGGCGCCCCGACACCTGGGGGACAGACGGCCGTTCCTGAGGGGCCGGTCGGTTCAGAGGGAGCCGACCTCCGACCTCCGACCTCCGTCTACCTACGCCGATCAGGATGCCCTCCTCGCTCATCTGCCTCTCCGCCTTGGACACGTCGGCGTCCGTCATGGCGGTGAAGACTTTGGGCCGCAGTCCAGTCAGGCAGGACCAATAAGCCGCCAGGAAGCCGAACAGCAGGTAGAGGCTGCGGGTGGCGCTGCAGTCCGTCTCCACCTCGGCTGGGACATGGAGGACATGGCGGAGGGGTCAGAGGTCGGTCAGAGCCAGGTGGGAACCGGTAACGGAGCGGACACCCACCCAGCAGGTCCTCCACCCGGCCGGGAGCCAGACGGAGGCAGGTGTTGATGGCGTCCAGACCGGACAGCTGCTCCGTCCTGAGCGTCCGCAGGTGGAGGACGTCCCCCAGGTGGTCGGTGTCCCTCCTGGTCGTCTTCAGCACCCGGAGGACTTCGGCCAGCTGCGTCTGATTGGCTGAGATCCGGCGGCGGCGCTGAGGCCGAGCGGCCAGCAGGAAGTCCAGGAACCGGCGGGCGGAGCGGCGGTGCGAGCGGACGGTGCTGAACCTCAACCCCCTGCTGAGCATCACCCTGATCCAGCTGAGGAGGAGGAGTTACAGATCTAGAGCTATAGATCTAGAGTCAGCTTCAGTTCTTCCAGCTGGAGACCAGAGATCAGGCTGACCTCTGACCTCTAGCAGCTGCAGAACAGGACTAAAGTCTGAGACCAGCTGGTTCTATATCGCCTAATTCGACCTGCCCTGGTCCACTAGGGCTGAGTAAAAATATCGATATCATGATATATATCGATATTTTCTTTCCTATAACAAATCGATATCCATCCTTAAGTATCGTAACGTCCAACTGTCACCTTGTTCACTCACTGCTGGCTTCACCAGGTCATCAGGCTTAGAGTGATTCCTTCAGATGTTCAGGTTAAAAAGGTATCAAACTATTCAGAGCAGGAACTTGGTTCACTTTATTTACTTTACTAATGCATGTCAGCTACAGTTTGGACTGTTTCAACTAAAAAAACATGTTTTCTCTCCACTTCTTTGGTTCATTTTGTCCAGCTGTCCACTTTAAGTCTGTGTCCAACCAGAACCAGGTATTGTGTAGTTGGAGCTTTTAATCAGTTTTCAGTTAAATTAATTCAGTCCAACTTTATAACAGTCACAGAATGTCACCAAAATCACTCTGACCCTCTGAAACCTTTCAGAAAATCACAAAAGTGTATTGAATTGTATCATTTGCTGAATATGTGATATATATGTATCGTTGGGCAGAATATCATTGTATTGTATCGTGAGATTATTGTATCACTACAGCCCTACGGTCCAGTTAGTACAAAACCTGCTGTCCCCATGTGGACGTCCCCTGCTGTCCCCTTGTGGAGTCCCCTGCTGTCCCTTGTGGACGTCCCCTGCTGTCCATCCCTGCTGTCCCCTTGTGGACGTCCCCTGCGTCCGTCCCTGCTGTCCCCTTGTGGACGTCCCCTGCTGTCCGTCCCCTGCTGTCCCCATGTGGACGTCCCCTGCTGTCTCCATGTGGACGTCCCCTGCTGTCCCCTTGTGGACGTCCCCTGCTGTCCCCTTGTGGACGTCCCCTGCTGTCCGTCCCCTGCTGTCCCCTTGTGGACATCCCCTGCTGTCCCCTTGTGGACGTCCCCTGCTGTCTCCATGTGGACGTCCCCTGCTGTCCCTTTGTGGACGTCCCCTGCTGTCCATCCCTGCTGTCTCCATGTGGACGTCCCCTGCTGTCCCTTTGTGGACGTCCCCTGCTGTCCCCTTGTGGACGTCCCCTGCTGTCCGTCCTCTGCTGTCTCCTTGTGGACGTCCCCTGCTGTCCGTCCCCTGCTGTCCCCTTGTGGACGTCCCCTGCTGTCCGTCCCCTGCTGTCCCCTTTGTGGACGTCCCCTGCTGTCCGTCCCCTGCTGTCCCCTTGTGGACATCCCTGCTGTCCCCTTGTGGACGTCCCCTGCTGTCCGTCCCCTGCTGTCCCTTTGTGGACGTCCCCTGCTGTCCGTCCCCTGCTGTTCCCTTGTGGACGTCCCCTGCTGTCCCCTTGTGGACGTCCCCTGCTGTCCCCTTGTGGACGTCCCCTGCTGTCCCCTTGTGGACGTCCCCTGCTGTCCCTTTGTGGACGTCCCCTGCTGTCCGTCCCCTGCTGTCCCCTTGTGGACGTCCCCTGCTGTCCCTTTGTGGACGTCCCCTGCTGTCCCCTTGTGGACGTCCCCTGCTGTCCGTCCCCTGCTGTCCCTTTGTGGACGTCCCCTGCTGTCTGTCCCCTGCTGTTCCCTTGTGGACGTCCCCTGCTGTCCCCTTGTGGACGTCCCCTGCTGTCCGTCCCCTGCTGTCCCCTTGTGGACGTCCCCTGCTGTCCGTCCCCTGCTGTCCCCTTGTGGACATCCCCTGCTGTCCCCTTTGTGGACGTCCCCTGCTGTCCCCTTGTGGACGTCCCCTGCTGTCCGTCCCCTGCTGTTCCCTTGTGGACGTCCCCTGCTGTCCCCTTGTGGACGTCCCCTGCTGTCCCCTTGTGGACGTCCCCTGCTGTCCCCTTGTGGACGTCCCCTGCTGTCCCTTTGTGGACGTCCCCTGCTGTCCCCTTGTGGACGTCCCCTGCTGTCCCTTTGTGGACGTCCCCTGCTGTCCCCTTGTGGACGTCCCCTGCTGTCCCCTTGTGGACGTCCCCTGCTGTCCGTCCCCTGCTGTCCCCTTGTGGACGTCCCCTGCTGTCCGTCCCCTGCTGTCCCCTTGTGGACATCCCCTGCTGTCCCCTTGTGGACGTCCCCTGCTGTCCCCTTGTGGACGTCCCCTGCTGTCCGTCCCCTGCTGTTCCCTTGTGGACGTCCCCTGCTGTCCCCTTGTGGACGTCCCCTGCTGTCCCCTTGTGGACGTCCCCTGCTGTCCCCTTGTGGACGTCCCCTGCTGTCCCTTTGTGGACGTCCCCTGCTGTCCGTCCCCTGCTGTCCCCTTGTGGACGTCCCCTGCTGTCCCTTTGTGGACGTCCCCTGCTGTCCCCTTGTGGACGTCCCCTGCTGTCCGTCCCCTGCTGTCCCCTTGTGGACATCCCCTGCTGTCCCCTTGTGGACGTCCCCTGCTGTCCCCTTGTGGACGTCCCCTGCTGTCCCCTTGTGGACGTCCCCTGCTGTCCGTCCCCTGCTGTCCCTTTGTGGACGTCCCCTGCTGTCCGTCCCCTGCTGTCCCCTTGTGGACATCCCCTGCTGTCCCCTTGTGGACGTCCCCTGCTGTCCGTCCCCTGCTGTCCCTTTGTGGACGTCCCCTGCTGTCCGTCCCCTGCTGTCCGTCCCCTGCTGTCCCCTTGTGGACATCCCCTGCTGTCCCCTTGTGGACATCCCCTGCTGTCCCCTTGTGGACGTCCCCTGCTGTCATGTCCTACCTTCCCACAGCTGGATCTACTCACCGTCGAATCCTGGCCACGTTGTGTAAGAAGCTCCAGTCTTCTGTCCAGTGTCCCTGGGACATGAAGCAGAGGACGTCCTCCACCCCCCTGAGTCGGGGCAGGACGTCTTTCCTGGCCTCCAGTCCCAGAACCAGGACGTCCTGGAACCGTTTCAGGCTCTGGTCTAGAGACGGAGCGACGAGTTACTGCCTGCAGGGTAAAGCTGAGAGGAAACCAGGCTGAAAACTCACTCATGGACTTCGGCAGGCGGAGGTGTCCCATCAGACGTCCACTTCCTGTCCCAGAGATCCACTGGGAGCTACTGGGACGTCCTGTGGAGGTCGTCATGGACGCGGTCCTCTCCGTGTTGGTGTCCACCTTGGTGAGGTGGAGCAGCAGAGTGAGCAGCTGAGGGTCACCAGCAGAGACGTGAGGTCATGATGATCTCACCGTGGTTCCTGGGGCCGACGGCGTCCAGGAGGAGGCGCCGCCGTCTCCGTCTCCGACTCCGTCTCCGTCTCCGACTCCGCCGCCGTCTCCGACTCCGTCTCCGTCTCCGACTCCGTCTCCGACTCCGTCTCCGACTCCGACTCCGTCTCCGACTCCGTCTCCGTCTCCGTCTCCGACTCCGTCTCCGTCTCCGACTCCGTCTCCGTCTCCGACTCCGACTCCGACTCCGTCTCCGTCTCCGACTCCGACTCCGTCTCCGACTCCGTCTCCGTCTCCGACTCCGTCTCCGACTCCGACTCCGTCTCCGACTCCGTCTCCGACTCCGACTCCCGTCTCCGACTCCGTCTCCGTCTCCGTCTCCGACTCCGACTCCGTCTCCGTCTCCGTCTCCGACTCCGACTCCGACTCCGTCTCCGTCTCCGACTCCGACTCCGTCTCCGTCTCCGACTCCGTCTCCGTCTCCGTCTCCGTCTCCGACTCCGACTCCGACTCCGTCTCCGTCTCCGACTCCGTCTCCGACTCCGACTCCGACTCCGTCTCCGTCTCCCTGCTGCCTCCGCCTCTTGTTCTGTCAGACAGACGTCAGTCACATTGCTGCGCTGCAGAAACACTCGGTGCTGCATCCACCCACCGGCTGCAGAACTTCCTCTGCTCTGCGCTTTGACCCCATCAGGACCTGCTCCATCCGGTCCACTCTGTCCTCCAGGACCTGCTCCATCCGGTCCACTCTGGCCTCCAGGACCTGCTCCATCCGGTCCACTCTGTCCTCCAGGACCTGTTCCATCCGGTCCACTCTGGCCTCCAGGACCTGCTCCATCCGGTCCACTCTGTCCTCCAGGACCTGCTCCATCCGGTCCACTCTGTCCTCCAGGACCTGCTCCATCCGGTCCACTCTGGCCTCCAGGACCTGCTCCATCCGGTCCACTCTGGCCTCCAGGACCTGTTCCATCCGGTCCACTCTGGTCTCCAGGTCGCTCTGCTCCCACTCCAGCTTTCTGAGTCGTGACATGTTTCTGAAACCAAACGACACCCAGCTGTTAGGTTCCTCCTCCTCCTTCCAGAACCGTCCCTGGACTCCAGAACCGTCCCTGGACTCCAGAACCGTCTCTGGACACCAGAACCGTCCCTGGACTCCAGAACCGTCCCTGGACTCCAGAACCGTCCCTGGACACCGTCCCTGGACTCCAGAACCGTCCCTGGACACCGTCCCTGGACTCCAGAACCGTCCCTGGACACCGTCCCTGGACTCCAGAACCGTCCCTGGACACCGTCCCTGGACTCCAGAACCGTCCCTGGACACCGTCCCTGGACTCCAGAACCGTCCCTGGACACCGTCCCTGGACTCCAGAACCGTCCCTGGACACCAGAACCGTCCCTGGACTCCAGAACCGTCTCTGGACTCCAGAACCGTCCCTGGACTCCAGAACCGTCCCTGGACTCCAGAACCGTCTCTGGACACCGTCCCTGGACTCCAGAACCGTCTCTGGACACCGTCCCTGGACTCCAGAACCGTCCCTGGACTCCAGAACCGTCCCTGGACTCCAGAACCGTCCCTGGACTCCAGAACCGTCTCTGGACACCGTCCCTGGACTCCAGAACCGTCCCTGGACTCCAGAACCGTCTCTGGACACCGTCCCTGGACTCCAGAACCGTCCCTGGACTCCAGAACCGTCTCTGGACACCGTCCCTGGACTCCAGAACCGTCCCTGGACTCCAGAACCGTCCCTGGACTCCAGAACCGTCCCTGGACTCCAGAACCGTCCCTGGACTCCAGGAGCTGCTGCTTACGCCTGGACCAGCTCCATGCAGCAGCCTGGCTGCATCCAGCTCGTCTCCTCCAGCCCAGGGGCTTCGGGGGTCTTTGCCCGGATCGTCTCGTCCCCAGTAAGTGTCTGGATGTCGTTGTGGTCGGCCGACCAGGTGAGCTGTGACTTCACCTGGTGAAAACCCTCCAGGTGTTTCCACAGGCCGGACTGGCAGACCGGGCAGCACCGCAGGGGGCCAGAGGGTTTCTGAAACAACAGGACATAGAACCGAGTCTCAGGGCCTCAACCAAACAACAAACCTAACCAGAAGACGTGGCTGTCAGTAACCACAGGATGGTGGCGCTGTGGAGCCAAAGCCAGTCCAGTCTGAGGAGCCCAGAGGTCCTGGGACCTTTGGACAGACAGAAACTCTTCCTGCTCTTCTCTTCTGCCTGGTGATGAGGACCAACTCTGACCTTACAGGGAGTTTAGGCTGAACAACAATGTCGTTTGTTTTAAGCCTAAAACTCTCAACGTTTTTCTGATTTTTATGTTAAAAAAATCACTGAAAATATTTTCTAATGTCATTTTTCTTTCTTTATCGTTGCAGATTTCCCACCAGGTTTTGGTGTCTGAACCTGAACACTGACCTGCAGAGCAGAGACAGACGTTTGGGTCTGGGTGGAGTCCACAGTGTGGCGGTCCGGTTCTGGGTCCTGGCGGTCCGGTTCTGGGTCCTGGCGGTCCGGTTCTGGGTCCTGGCGGTCCGGTTCTGGGTCCTGGCGGTCCGGTTCTGGGTCCTGGCGGTCCGGTTCTGGGTCCTGGAGGTCCGGTTCTGGGTCCTGGAGGTCCGGTTCTGGGTCCTGGCGGTCCGGTTCTGGGTCCTGGAGGTCCGGTTCTGGGTCCTGGAGGTCCGGTTCTGGGTTCTCCAGGTCCTCCTCCTTCATTCTGCTCCTGCCTGATAAAATCTCAGGTCTTCAGTTGAAGTTTCTGCAGAAACACTTTGATCCTCACCTGTTGGAAACAGAAGCTGATGAGGCTCATTAACCTTTTAGCTGCTGTAAAGGTTTATTGGCCCTTTGCCAGTGACGTCACGCCACCCAGAACTCCGCCCACTCCGCCTTGATGGACTTCAAAACCGATGCGTTTCTTTCTTTCTTTAAAGCCCGTGTAAAAACAAACCTGATATTACCTGATATGGATCTGTTAGTTGATTTCACTTTAAAAATGGTCACAGGATGGAAACCAAACTAGTCATTTTATTTTATATCTTTTAAGGAAGAAAGATGGCGGCCATGGACAGCAGCCGTCACTCCTAACGACAGGACTAACCCAACCCTGAGCCTGGAGGCGAAAACCTATTACAGGGTAAGATTAACGTTCAGATACTCCGTCATTATGATCAGAAAGATAATATCAAATATCACGTTAAGGAGGATGGACTGAGTAACCATAGCAACCATGGAGGCGCGCCACATCCGGTCTGTTTGTAAACTAGCTGTTTAACACATCCGGTCTGTTTGTAAGCTAGCTGTTTAACACATCCGGTCTGTTTGTAAGCTAGCTGTTTAACACATCCGGTCTGTTTGTAAGCTAGCTGTTTAACACATCCGGTCTGTTTGTAAGCTAGCTGTTTAACACATCTGGTCTGTTTGTAAACTAGCTGTTTAACACATCCGGTCTGTTTGCAGGCTAGCTGTTTAACACATCCGGTCTGTTTGTAAGCTAGCTGTTTAACACATCCGGTCTGTTTGTAAGCTAGCAGTTTAACACATCCGGTCTGTTTGTAAGCTAGCTGTTTAACACATCCGGTCTGTTTGTAAGCTAGCTGTTTAACACATCCGGTCTGTTTGTAAGCTAGCTGTTTAACACATCCGGTCTGTTTGTAAGCTAGCTGTTTAACACATCCGGTCTGTTTGTAAGCTAGCTGTTTAACACATCCGGTCTGTTTGTAAGCTAGCTGTTTAACACATCCGGTCTGTTTGTAAACTAGCTGTTTCAAACCAAGCAGGTGAAAAACGTTCACAGGACTGAACAGGTAGAGCCATAGAGAAACTGACAAAAACAACATTTAAGTCGCTCAGTTCAGCGCCACCGTCCGCCATGAAGGACTTCACACGTCCAACATGGCGCCTAAAACGACACGTGACGTAGTTGATGTACTTGAACGCATCATGGCCTCGTTTAGCAGCGAACCTGAACCCAAGGAAACCAGAGACATTACCGAGTTCAAACAGAACCCGAACAGAACCAGAACCTTACTCTACTTGAACAGTTCCAGCCCAATATTTCACCCCGTTACCATGGAACCCGCAGCAGAACCGTCCCGAACCGGAGCTGCTCGGCTCCAGCTCTGACCTCCGCCTGTCGGAACCCAAAAGAACCTTTAGGACTTACTGGACGGGGCTTCCAGCAACAGGCCGGGGAGGGGCGAGTCCCACTTCCCTCGGAGTTCTGTCGGAACCGGGACCCACCGACCTGGACCGCGACTGGATCAGATTATTTGTCCAACACATTAGTTGTTTACCGCCACCTGCTGGTCTGGAGGATCCGGATCTGGGTCCTTTCAGTTAATATTACCTGGTCATTTTAAAATCTTTATTTAATGTGTAGAAACAAACTAAATCATGTTTGTGTAACAGGTGGAACCACCAGGAGTCGCTGCCTCCACACCTGAGCTCCCATAAAAGGGAAGCTGTCAGGCTGGTGGCAGATTGTCCATCTCCTCTGGGTTGGACCAGGTGTGATGGACCAGGTGTGATGGACCAGGTGTGATGGACCAGGTGTGATGGACCAGGTGTGTGGACCAGGTGTGATGGACCAGGTGTGATGGACCAGGTGTGATGGACCAGGTGTGATGGACCAGGTGTGTTGGACCAGGTGTGTTGGACCAGGTGTGTGGACCAGGTGTGATGGACCAGTGTGTGGACCAGGTGTGATGGACCAGGTGTGATGGACCAGGTGTGTTGGACCAGGTGTGATGGACCAGGTGTGATGGACCAGGTGTGTGGACCAGGTGTGTTGACCAGGTGTGATGGACCAGGTGTTGGACCAGGTGTATGACAGGTGTGATGACCAGTGTATGGACAGGGTTTTTGGACAGGTGTAATGGACAAAACTGTTATGGACGGTGTGTTGACAGTGTGATGGACCAGTGTGTTGGACAGTGTTTTATGGACCAGGTGGATGGACCATGTTGTGATGGACCAGGTGTTTGACCAGTGTGATGGACAGGTGTGTGGACCAGTATGGCCCAGGTGTGATGGACCAGGTGTGAATGGACCAGGTGTGTTGGACAGGTTGTGATAGGACCGGGTGTGTTGGACATGTTGTGATGGACCTGTTGATGGACCAGGTGTGATGGACCAGGTTGTTGACCAACCTTCACTCTTGGTCATCAGGTTTGAGTGTTTTTTTTATTGTAAAGACAAACTCTTAATTTGATTTATATTAAGTCAGTGTTTGGTGTCTTTATATAGGGCCGAACTTCATGTTGTGATTTGAGAAGTGCTTTACCTGGGCGTGTGGTCGACCGACGCTGCAGGTTGGCTTTGTTTCATTTTTAATTGAATTGCATGATTATATTTCAAAGATTTAATAGGCGTTTCGGTAATTTTTGTTTCTTTGTTTTTTGCAGTTGTTGCTGCACCCTGATGTTCCTTTTGATTTTCTTTTTCCATTGTTTTTCATTTATTTTGTTTACCAAATATACATCCTCTTATTTTGTAATAATAAACATTGTCATTTTTATATTGGTTGTTTTATTGCACTATAAGTGGCCGTAACATTTCACTCTAACTTTGTTGAGGTTTTGATGTTTCTCCTCATATTACTGACTGATAACACTCATTATCTCCATCTTTATTCCAATGTTTACATCAACACTAAACGGCGCCAAGAGGTTTGCTGAAGATTTTCACAAAAATAAAACATCTGGGTCACAGTTTTTCATCCCTGCTTTAAAACCCAGTCAGTGATTCATGTTTAAGCATCAACCAGTTTATCTGTGCAGCAGATTTCAGCAGCAGGTCCAGGACAGTGAGTTCCCTGATGAAGCCAGTTCAACCTGAGATAGCATTAATGCTACATTAAGCTATCACTGTTACCGTCCCCCACTACAATGAACCGATCAGGATTTAAATCAGATTTTAAGAAGAACCTGGAGGACGAAACAAAACACCAAACTAAACTCGTTTCAGCTCTAATCTTAGCTTTAAAACGTGTTTATATAGTGAAAGTCTAACTGGATGTTCATATTGACGCTCCTCCCTCTGTTAGCCTGAATGTAGCTTCCAATGCTAACACAGTCTGAACCGGCTCAGTCAAAGTCCAGTCAGCAAACATTAGGGACACGGAGACATTGTTTGGATTCAGTTAAGCTTTATTTCCATGGTAACGGCAGTAAAGCAGCGTTACCGTGGAAACGGCTCCCTCCGTTAGCCTGAATGTAGCTTCTAATGCTAACACAGTCTGAACCGGCTCAGTCAAAGTCCAGTCAGCAAACATTAGGGACACGGAGACATGGTTTGGTTCCAGTTGAGCTTTATTTCCATGGAACGGCAGTAAAGCGGCGTTGCTGTAAATCAGTGGAAGCTGTGGTGATGACTGGAGAATGAAGCCTGCAGATCATCTACAGGTTCTGGTTTCAGCAAAAAGAAAATGGCGTCGTCTGCATAGAGGCGTAGAGAGTCACTGAAGGTCAGAGGTCAGGGGGCCTAGTGAGGCGCCTTCATCTGCTGATGTGGCTAAAATAATCAGAGCAGCTGGAACTGGGAGAGAAACCAGCAGAGCAACTGGAAACCAGCGCCGACTCCTCACTTTGCTGCTGCCGCCTCCTCAGGAGGAGCAGCCAGGCCCCACGGCATGCTGGGTAAATATGCAGCCAGCCACTCCCCCCAGCTGCTCCTCAGCACCTCCTCCGCTCCTCGGCCCGCCTCCCACCCTCCCACCACCCAGTCCAGCTCCTCTCTCCCTCCCCCCGCCTCCTCCCGCTCCTCCCTCAGAATCACGCTGTAGCGTTTCCTGGAGACTCCTCCTGCTCCTCCTGCTCCCTCTGCTCCTCCTGCTCCCACTGCTCCTCCTGCTCCCTCTGCTCCCACTGCTCCTCCTGCTCCTCTGCTCTCCTGCTCCCACTGCTCCTCCTGCTCCCCTGTCCTGCTCCTCCTGCTCCCTCTGCTCCTCCTGCTCCTCCTGCTCCCTCTGCTCCTCCTGCTCCTCCTGCTCCTCCTGCTCCCTCTGCTCCTCCTGCTCCTCCTGCTCCCCCTGCTCCTCCTGCTCCTCCTGCTCCCTCTGCTCCTCCTGCTCCCACTGCTCCTCCTTCTCCCACTGTTCCTCCTGCTCCCTCTGCTCCTCCTGCTCCTCCTGCTCCCTCTGCTCCTCCTGCTCCTCCTGCTCCTCCTGCTGCCACTGCTCCTCCTGCTCCTCCATCTCCCTCTGCTCCTCCTGCCGCCTCCTCCTCCCTCCTGCTCCCTCTCTTCCTGCCCCCATCCTCTGCAGAGACCCGGCACTCCTCCAGCACCTCCCTCCATCCCTCCAGCTCCTCCTCTCTGCTGACCAGGCGGTACATGCTCCTCCTGTACACTCCTCTGTCCTCCCTCCCTCCCCCGTCTCCTGCTGGCTTCAGAGTAACCGTCTGTCCTCCTCCCTCCTCCCCCCTCCCCGCTGCGCCTCCTCCCTCTCTGTGGACAAACAGCAGGGAGCGGTACAGCGCCGCCACGCCTCCTTCTGCCTCCTCCTCCTTCCTCAGCAGAGCCGCGGCCTCCCTGACCTTTGCCCTCCTTGCTAGCGTTAGCCTCATGGCTTGTAGAGCTTCTGGTAGCAGAAGAAGAACCTCAGCAGAGTCAGCAGGACCAACGCCGCCGCCGCCGCGCAGAGCAGCAGGCAGCCTGCAGACAGCCAGACGCACAACAGCGCCGCCCTGCTGGCAGGAACCAGGCTGACATGCTGCCCCCTGCTGGCAGGAACCAGGCTGACATGCTGCCCCCTGCTGGCAGGAACATCTGGAACCAGAGAGGCATTAACAACTGAAACTAGAGGAACTTCAGCAGTTATGGGGACTTCAGCAGTTAATGGGACTTCAGTAGTTATGGGGACTTCAGCAGTTATGGGACTTCAGCAGTTATGGGGACTTCAGAGCAGTTTATGGGGACTTCAGCAGTTATGGGGACTTCAGCAGTTATGGGGACTTCAGTAGTTAATTGGGGACTTCAGTAGTTACGTAGAGGTGCGGTCCGAATAAACAAGCCAACTGATGAAGTTCCTGTTTGAGTCGCTGAGCTGGAGTGATGGGTTTGTTGCTTCGGACTGGTGAAGGTCTGGAACCAGGACCATGTGACTCTGAGGTCAGGGGTCGTGGGTTGAGGAGCTGCAGCTGGAGGTTGGACTGAAGCGGCTGGAGCTGTCGGGTCGGAAGGAAGTGAGGTCACTGGCTGGTAGAAGTCTCCAGGCGGTTCTGGTTCTCCGTCTGCTGAGCAGAAATCGGACTCTTCCAGAGACACTACAGGTTTCCCCTGGTGGCGCCGCGGAGAATCGCACACCTGGGAACAACGGTATTGAGTTTAGCTTCCAGATGAGCCCAAGCAGCAGCAGCGTCTGAGTGAAGGATTTCTACGTTCGGTGAAGAGATTTTCCTCTCGGTTTTTGTAAAAACGCTCTGAATCAACGGTTGATGGAAACGGCAACATCTGAGTTGAAGAGGAGAAGGAAACATGTTAGCTGAATAAGTTCTGCTGTACCGAACGCTGCCACCTACTGGTGGCTCTGTGCCTTACCAGAGGCAGCAAACTCCAGGTCCAAACCTCTGACCCACAGCCTGGAAACCGTGACGTTTATCTGAGCGCTAGCTAGCAACCGCTACTTCCTGTTTACTCCAGCCAATCGTAGCATCAACATCTGATGACATCACACTCAGCAGTGATTCCCTCCAAACCAGCAGGTGGAAACGCGACTAATTAACTTTTTCTTTTTCCAACATTTTAAAAGTTTTCTCCAAAGTTGCATGACCTGAATGGAAGCCTAGCTTGAGTTCAACATGGCCGCCGCCGTTAGCTGAGTTAGCCGCAGCATTCAGAATCGGCAGAGGATCGCAGCTGGTTATGAAGTTTAATATGTCTGACCTGGATTTCATGTAGTTAATGCATCTCATGTTCATATAAAACCACAAACATTCCTTACTTGTCTGTTAATTTTTAAGTTATTTTTTGGGTTTTTAGAGGAATTTTTTTGTCGTTTTTTTGTAGGATTTCTTTTAGCTTTTGATTTAAAGATGATTTAAACAGCAGCAGAAGCAGTTAGTCCAGAACGAGGAGAGGACGTCAGCTCACCACGCCATCCACATCGTTCGTGATGAGGGCGCCGTCTCGGACGTAGATGTTGTAGTCAAAGTTTTCCAGGTATCTGCGGAGGTAACCGAGGGAACAGGAGCAGGACCAGGGGTTGAGAGACAGGTACAGGTACGGCACCTCCTCCTTATGGCTGAACCAGCCGTCAGGCATCACCTGGATCTGACAACCAAGGACCAGAGTCGGCCATTTTCATTTTGTAGTTCAGCTTTGAGGTGCTGAGTGGATCCATCTGGACCAGTGGAGCCCAAAGTGGATCCTGGAGGCCAAAGTGGGTCCTAGAGGCCCAAAGTGGGTCCTGGAAGCCCAAAGTGGGTCCTAGAGGCCCAAAGTGGGTCCTGAAGGCCCAAAGTGGGTCCTGGAAGCCCAAAGTGGGTCTAGAGGCCCAAAGTGGGTCCTAGAGGCCCAAAGTGGGTCCTGGAGGCCCAAAGTGGGTCCTGAAGCCCAAAGTGGGTCCTAGAGGCCCAAAGTGGGTCCTGGAGGCCCAAAGTGGGTCCTGGAGGCGAAAAGTAGGACCTGGAGGCCCAAAGTGGGTCCTGGAGGGCCCAAGTGGGTCCTGGAGGCGAAAAGTGGGACCTGGAGGCCCAAAGTGGGTCCTGGAGGCCCAAAGTGGGTCCTGGAGGCATCCTGCATGTTTTAATCTCTCCCTGGTTTAACACACGTGGATCAAATGATGGATCATTAGAGGCCTGAGAGGAACATTGACCTGCTGAGGAGGTTGTTACCATGACCAGGGAGGATAAAACATGCAGGATGCCGGTACCAGGACCCACTTTGGGCCTCCAGGACCCACGTAGACTCCAGACCCACTTTGGGCCCAGGACCTCAGGCCTCCAGGACTCCAGACCACTTTGGGCCTCAGGACCTCCAGGGCCTCCAGGACCTCCAGGACCACTTTGGGCCTCCAGGACCTCCAGGACCTCCAGGACCTCCAGGACCTCCAGGACCTCCAGGACCCACTTTGGACCCTCCTAGTCTAAATGTTGTGATGTTTGGTTTTAACCCTCACAGTTCATCACTATCAAAACCAACGGCTCAGTCAAAATATTCCTGAACATACTCTTTACTGTAATCACCAGGTTGTGTCAGCACAATCTGTTAGCATGTTGTGTTAGCACGATGTGTTAGCATTTGTGTTAGCACAATGTGTTAGCATGATGTGTTATCATGTGTTAGCATGTTGTGATAACATAATGTATTAGCACTGTTTTAGCTGTTGTGTTAGCAATGTTAGTGTTAGCACGAATGTGTTAGCATGTTGTGTTAGCCATGTGTTACTGTTTACATGTGTTAGCATGTTGTGATAACATAATGTATTAGCACGATGTGTTAGCATGTTGTGTTAGCACAATGTGTTAGCATGATGTGTTAGCATGGCTGGGCTCCAGCGGCTCACCTGGTTGTCCTCCAGGTAGAGGGTTTTTATGGCTGCCAGCGGCTGCAGCATGAGAGCAGGAAGGATGGAGATGCGATTGGCCGTCAGGTCCAGGATCTGCAGGTTGGACACACTTTTCAGTTTCCATTGTCCCGACCAGGTTCAGCTCGACCTCCAGCTCTAATTATCCTCCCTCTCCCTGCAGAGGGCGTCGCCATGGCGACAGGCTGACCTCCAACACGCTGAGCCCGGAGAAGCTGCGGTCGGTCAGAGACACCAAGGTGTTGTTCTGCAGGTAGAGTCCAGTCAGAGCGGGACAGGCGGCGAAGGCGCCGTCAGGGAGGAACGTCAGGCGGTTGGAGCCAACCGGAGGACGGAGAGGCTGGGCAGAACCGGGCCGGAGCTGGGGGCCAGGACCGGAACCTGGGGGGCCACAAACACAGAGACACACCAGCCTTAATACGCCACATTCACCCGGAGGGTCACATCTTAACTACACCAGCAGCTGGACTGGTTGGCGGTGAGGTCCAGCTCATACAGGTCTGGAAACACCTGGAAGGAGGTCCAGGACAGGCTGGAGAACAGGTTGGATGGAAACAACAAGACCTGGAGAGGAAACGGCAAAGTTCAAGGTCAGGCTTACAACGTCTCCAGACAGAAACTACACAAAGAAAAGGGTTACATCCAGATGTTTGTCCTGAGATGTTAACATGTCCAGATGTTTGTCCTGAGATGTTAACATGTTTAGATGTTTATACAGAGATTTTAACATGTCCAGATGTTTGTCCTGAGATGCTAACATGTCCAGGTGTTTGTCCTGAGATGTTAGCATGTTTAGATGTTTATCCAGAGATGCTAAATGTCCAGATGTTTGTCCTGAGATGCTAACATGTCCAGATGTTTGTCCTGAGATGTTAGCATGTTTCAGATGTTTATCCAGAGATGCTAACATGTCCAGATGTTTGTCCTGAGATGCTAACATGTCCAGATGTTTGTCCTGAGATGCTAGCATGTCCAGATGTTTGTCCTGAGATGTTAGTATGTCTAGATGTTTGTCCTGAGATGCTAACATGTCCAGATGTTTGTCCTGAGATGCTAACATGTCCAGATGTTGTGAGACAGAACCGGTCGTGGTACCTGTGTCTGCTGGTTCCAGTCCTGCTGGTATGTGGCTGAACCCGGCGCCGCTGCAGTCTCCCTCGGTCGGTGGTCCTTGTCCCTGTCGCCATGGCAGCCGGGGACAGAGGCGGCCGTGGCTCCGTGCAGCAGGAGGAAGAGGAGGAGGAGGAAGAGCTGCATGCTGAGTGAGGCTCAGTGGCTCTGAGGAGAAACGAAGCAGGAGGAGAAACGAAGCAGGAGGAGAAACGAAGCAGGAGGAGAAACGAAGCAGGAGGAGAAACGAAGCAGGAGGAGAAGCTCCATCCTGGCTCCTGAGAGGCGGTTTGACGGGCAGCTGCTGCTGCAGCAGGAAGGGAGATAAAGGCTCCCGTCTCCTGCTGAGACGTCGCTGCGGTTGTTGCTCCTCATTATCTGGAGGAACAAACTTCCTGCTGTTCAGATGAGGCTCAGCAGACGGGAAACGTTCATCAGGCTCAGACGCGTTTTAGGAGGAAACGACCTGCAGCTGGAGCTGCTGCAGCCTGAATTAACTCTGGTTAGTGTTGGAAGAAAACCTTATTTAACTATGAAAAACAACTTGGCTCGGGTTTCTTCCTTGGTCCCAGGTTCTTTCCGCGTCTCGAAGCCGAAGCCGCATGGGAAATAGAGGCACACGCTGCGTGTTGACGTCACAGAAGTTCAGAATTTAATCCAATCAGTAGAAAATATAACATAAGACAGAAAATTTAAGAACACAGAGACAAACATTGGTTACCTGAGACAACAAGACAGACAAAACATCAAGGACATGTCATCAGAGAAAGAACAACCGAGATCAGCTATTATTCCAAAACAGATGCAAACTATCACCAGAAAAGCTCAACCATCAGAAACCTCAGAGCACAAACACATAAATTTACCTGAGAAGAGGAAAAGACAAAAGATGGAAATGACAAACAGACAGCAAGAACGTTCTTGTTGCAAAGTTGCAAAGAGCAAAATCTGATTTGTTACTCTGTGTGGAAAGTTTTATCCTTTTTCTTTAATTTATTCAAATAAGGTGTAACCTTGCTCACCAACCAGGACCTGTCTCTGATCCCTTTCTCTAAAGCCATTTGTCCCTATTGTCTAAGGAGAACTTCTCCTGATCTCCTGCTGGTTTATGGCTTTGACACGTAAGTGTGGAAGCTGAAACTTCCTAATGATTGTCTCCCAAACAGACAAAAGGCAAAGGACAGAGATCTTGGTCTTAGATCTTATAAAACTATAATTAGGCTATTTCCATCAAGTCATGTTACATTTTAAAACTAGATTATTTTAAATATATTTTCTCAACATTAGTCACTGATGGCTCATTCACATTCAACACATGACGAGGCCCAGTGAGGCTCCACGGTACTTTAAATAGACCTTTTGAAAATAACGCCCATGAATTAGAGTTGTTCAGTCTGAAGCTGAATGTTTTCATTCACTGAAAGTCATTAAAATAAACCGAAATAAAGGAACCAAGGAAAGAACCTGTTTGTTTGGTGATAGATATTCTATGCTAGATGTTCCTGATGTTTCCTGAACTTCCTCTGATGACATCATCGGTTTAGGAGCTAATGATGTTTAACTTGCTAACATATGTGAGCTAATGCTAACCTTATCATGTTGATGAGCTAATGCTAACCCTAATCTATTTGCAATGAGCTAATGCTAACTTATCATGTTGAGGAGCTAATGCTAACTTATCATATTTAGGAGCTAATGCTAACTTATCATGTTTAGGAGCTAATGCTAACCAGAAGCTACTCAGAGCAGAGCAGCTCTACTGCAGCATTTCTACTCAGGTTAAACTGTTAAAAGTTACTGATCAAAACACCTGGACCTCATGTTTCACCATGACGTCCCACACAGCAGAACTGGAGCTGCTTGGTTCCGTTCTGGTTCCTCTGGACCAGGAGGCCAAACATCTACATGTCTGTGTTTTAAAGAGCCTCATTCATTTCAGTACCTGAAGCTGCAGAGGACAGACGGAGACATGTTGGACATCTGGGTCTGAGACATTTCCTGTCTCCACAGGAAATGACTCGGTTTCAGAGGATAAACTGCCGATTCTTCAGAAATTATTCAGGTTTGGAGAAAAATCTGATGATTTTATCTAAAATATTATCAGTTGAGCCTCAGACGATCCACATCCTGGCAGATGAAGGTTTTAAATCATCTGATCGACTGAAGACTGACTGATGATCAGAAACTCTGCCGACCCATCATGCTTTGCTCCCCATTAGATATTTAGTGATTTATTCTGATGGTTCTGGTCCAGTTCAGATTCTTTTACTCTGAATTATTAATAAATCCTGGAAAAACCTCAGAAAAGCTGCTGGAAGACAAAGAAACGATTCCAGAAACTAGAATAAAAGGTTTTATTGTGTTGAAATGAACAAACTTGAACTTCATGAACACTGTGGTTATTATGGCTGCACATCAAGGCTTCTGGT
Organism: Poecilia picta; assembly: GCA_033032245.1. NCBI lineage: Eukaryota > Metazoa > Chordata > Actinopteri > Cyprinodontiformes > Poeciliidae > Poecilia > Poecilia picta. Next base: position 27,744,258 of record CM065370.1, read on the forward strand.
GACCTTTGACCCCTACAGCTACACAAGGCTTCTGGTGACCTTTGACCCCTACAGCCACACAGCAGGAACAAGTAAAACTAGCAGAATGTATTTGTTCCCTGATTGGCTGCTTCCGTCGTTCTTCTGTCCTTCGTTCTTCTGTCCTTCGTTCTTCTGTCCTTCGTTCTTCTGTCCTTCGTTCTTCAGTCTATCTTTGGTCCCTGCAGATCAGAACCAGGTGAGTCTCTAATGACTGAAGGACATTTCAGAACCAACCAGAACCAACCAGAACCTCACCTGGACCAACAACCAGTTGACGCTGCAGATGGGTTCAAAGACAAAGGTCAGCTTCTGCAGACGACACTGGTATGTTCTGGTGTCGTTGGGTTTCACGTTCTTCAGAACCAGTAGACACGTCTCCGTCCTTCATCTGCTCGTCCTTCAGGCTCACCCGGTTCTTGTAGGACGGGTTCTGGTTGGTTGGATCTTCTCCTTGTCCTCTTCTGTAGAGGAAGACATCTTCTGTCTTCAGATCCTCTCTGGTCCACTCCACAGCCCTCACTGGTTCTGATCCATTAGCTTGACATGGCAGAGTGACCGTCTGACCCGGTTCTGCTGAGATTTCTCTGTCTGTGGAGGAAACAACAGAGCAAAGAGGTCAAAGGTCAGAGTGATGAGAGCAAAGGCTCTGAGTTGGATTGTAAAAGGTTTTGAGTGGTGGGTCAGCGGTTCGGCTCGGCCCACATGGAGGCCTCAGTCCGTGATGCAGTGGTCACAGGTTCGATTCCCGGCCTGGTGACCTTTGCTCTATGTCTGCCTACTTCTCTCATGACCCGCTGTCCTGTCCATCTGCTAAAGGCCAATAAAACCTCCCTGTGGGCTCAGGGTGTTTCTGGGTCGGTCGGGTTCCCCTGGTTATTGTACTTACTGGTACCCAGTTAGTCATGACTGGTTCTGGTCTAGTCCAATCCCAGCAGCCGAGGCGGATCGAAAATAATACAGATGTTTAAATATTTGAGCCTGTGAGATAATTCTGACGACTTCAGGTTGAAACTGGATTAAATTCAGACTGAAGCAGCTGCAGCAGGTCGGCCATCGGCAGAACCGGGCCTAGAACCAGATCCAGGCCCAGGAGCAGCAGATCTGGATCATTTACACCCAGAACAGAAAAACGTCTGAACATTCAGCTCCGTTCAGCCTGTAACGTGTTTCCTGTTTATTTACAGGAGGAAACAAGCAGGAAACACGTTAAACTAACCAGTTTGACTCGTCATTAGACTCACGTGGGCGTCGGCCCTGGAGACGCTCAACCAGAGCAAAGTCCAAACCACAGCCCATCTGGCGGCCATTTTGTTGGATCTTCAGGTAAAAAATATTCTTTATCCAGAAAATACCAAAAGTAAATAAGCTTTTATGAAAAATAGAAAGGCTTTTGCTCCGGTTGCTACGGTACGTGGCACCTAACACCTAAAATGGACGACTGCTGCTGACGCATGCGCACCTGACGCATGACGCACACCTGAAGAATTGACCGCCCAGGTTTTCCATACTTCCTGCTGCAACGACATTCAGAGATTCTGCCTTTTGATTTCGGGTCCAATAATTCCTCCTGACTTGCAGACAGGAGGAATTATTCTGCTTCATAAGCAGAATATTTCATATTCCTGAATAATCTGTCCAGTTTAACTCCAGTCCTGATCCAGGACGTCTTTGACGTTGGAGGAAATAAACTGGTTCCAGTCCTGAAGACTGAGTCATACTCAGGTTTCCCCTGAATAAAAGGTTAAATCTCAGAGAATGTCCTGGTGAAATGTTGGTTAAATAAATTAGAAAATGACCTGAAAAGACCATAAATGTCTCCCTGGTCTGATCAGATGAACATTGATCTGATGTTTAGATCATTTTTAGATCATTTCAGAGTCTTTGAATCAAAAAGCTGTACCTGCTGTCAGTAGAAACAGAATATTTCTCACCTCTCAGGTCTAAAGCTGATGAAGTTCATCTGCCCAGTACAGCTGGTGGTGAAGTGACTGGTTTCCATCCTGAATGGCAGATTTCCTGCCTGGTTGCTGATAAATCAGTGGTTCTGCTGTGGTTCTGGTCCGACAGGTTGAACCAGGTGACACTATGATGCTGGATGCTGATTGGTTGAGTCCAGACCTGAGCTGCTGCTGTCAGCTCCAAACGTTTCATCACAACATAAGAGGAGGTGTTACTAACGCAGATTATCCTCAACCTGCCAGTTTATCCTCATTTTAAGCTGCTGGTCTCACAGTTCAGCTCTCAGCCTGTGGAGGCCTGGAGGATTTTACTCTGAATTAAAATCTAAAATGAATAAAGAACGTCTCCAGGTAACACCTGAGGCCTGTAAAGGTAAAACCTCAGAGTGTTTCTACTGTCAGCACTACATACCTGATTTATTGGTGATAAAACAGTAAATTTGTTCCTTAATAAACAACTCAAGACTCTGCAAACATCTGAGTCAAAACAGAAAAACACCTCAGATTTTAAATCTACGCCTCGACAAAAACTTCCTGGAATCAGCAGCAAACCAGTTTCAATCATTTTGTTCCACCAAAGAAACAAACGAGTCAAAGATAAACCCAACATCGGTCAGTCTGGGGTCTTTATTCATCCAATCATCTGGACAGAAATGATCAACAGGTCTGGAAGACAGGAGTCATTTCTCCTGACTGTCTGAAGGACCTTGAAAAGGTTGTAAAACTTTCAAAGTGTTTTAAACTCTCAGTATTTGTGTAAAAACCTGAATGTTAAAAGACGTTTTGGAGCCAAACCTCCAACCCACAGCCGCCATGTTGTTACAGGAAACTGTTCTGATTGGTCCACAGCCGGTCATCTGACCTGTTACCATGACAACAGCTCACGGTGCCACCAAAGCAACGCCTGCAGCCGGTTGTCATGTAAATGAGCTCAGCAGCGCCACCTGCTGTGGGATGAAGCCTGATCCAACCTGATGCCTTCAGTAATCAGATTTAACTAGTTTCTGTCATCTTATAAAATTGTTTCTTTCCTTCTCTTGGCTGCTGGGACACAGAACAGACAGAATAATGAATAATTTTAAAAAATGGTTAAAATGTTTATTACCAAGGCAGATCAGTAGACAGAGTTGGTGTCATGAGGGACATCGACTCATTCAACTCAAAGTTATCCACTGATGTCCACTGTTACAAACTAAATGACATGAAATACACCGTCTGTGTCTCATGGATCAGCTGCTGAGGTCAACAGCTTCCTGAAAACTAGTCAGAGGAACCTGAGACGTGACCGGATCAGGAACCTGAGATGTGACCAGATCAGGAACCTGAGATGTGACCGGATCAGGAACCTGAGATGTGACCCGATCAGGAGCCTGAGATGTGACCCGATCAGGAGCCTGAGATCAGGAACCTGAGACGTGACCCGATCAGGAACCTGAGATGTGACCCGATCAGGAACCTGAGATGTGACCCGATCAGGAACCTGAGATGTGACCCGATCAGGAACCTGAGATGTGACCCGATCAGGAGCCTGAGATGTGACCCGATCAGGAACCTGAGACGTGACCGGATCAGGAACCTGAGACGTGACCGGATCAGGAGCCTGAGATGTGACCGGATCAGGAACCTGAGATGTGACCGGATCAGGAACCTGAGATGTGACCGGATCAGGAACCTGAGATGTGACCCGATCAGGAACCTGAGATGTGACCCGATCAGGAGCCTGAGATCAGGAACCTGAGACGTGACCCGATCAGGAACCTGAGACGTGACCCGATCAGGAGCCTGAGACGTGACCAGATCAGGAACCTGAGATCAGGAACTTGAGATGTGACCGGATCAGGAACCTGAGAATGTGACCGGATCAGGAACCTGATCTGAGATGTGACCGGATCAGGAACCTGATCTGAGATGTGACCGGATCAGGAACCTGAGATGTGACCGGATCAGGAACTTGAGACGTGACCCGATCAGGAACCTGAGATGTGACCCGATCAGGAACCTGACCTGAGATGTGACCGGATCAGGAACCTGAGATGTGACCCGATCAGGAACCTGAGATGTGACCCGATCAGGAACCTGAATGTGACCGGATCAGGAACCTGAGATGTGACCAATCAGGAACCTGAGACGTGACCGGATCAGGAACCTGAGACGTGACCGGATCAGGAACCTGAGATCAGGAACTTGAGATGTGACCGGATCAGGAACCTGAGATGTGACCGGATCAGGAACCTGATCTGAGATGTGACCGGATCAGGAACCTGATCTGAGATGTGACCGGATCAGGAACCTGAGATGTGACCGGATCAGGAACTTGAGACGTGACCGGATCAGGAACCTGAGATGTGACCCGATCAGGAACCTGACCTGAGATGTGACCGGATCAGGAACCTGAGATGTGACCCGATCAGGAACCTGAGATGTGACCCGATCAGGAACCTGATGTGACCGGATCAGGAACCTGAGATGTGACCAGATCAGGAACCTGAGACGTGACCGGATCAGGAACCTGAGACGTGACCGGATCAGGAACCTGAGATCAGGAACTTGAGATGTGACCGGATCAGGAACCTGAGATGTGACCGGATCAGGAACCTGATGAGATGTGACCGGATCAGGAACCTGATCTGAGATGTGACCGGATCAGGAACCTGAGATGTGACCGGATCAGGAACTTGAGACGTGACCGGATCAGGAACCTGAGATGTGACCCGATCAGGAACCTGACCTGAGATGTGACCGGATCAGGAACCTGAGACGTGACCGGATCAGGACCTGAGATGTGACCGGATCAGGAACCTGAGATGTGACCCGATCAGGAACCGGTTTCACGGAGCCGTTTCTGTAAGGACCCAGGGCGGAAGGGGTTAACCTGCAGCTGTTTCCCCTCTCAGCCACCAGGAGGCGCAGCTGCAGCTTCAGTTCCTTCATGGCTGGTTAATATCTGGTTTGGTTCTGGTCAGTTTGGGTCCATCTCCACTGGCAGACCTCACCATAGGGTCAGCATGTCTCAGGGAGCTGGACCGGAGCAAACAGGTCCACCGGATTCTGGAAGTCCTGACTGATGTCTTCCTGTTTTGGAGCAGCTGCCGAACCGACTGAAGGTGGAGGGAACCGGCGAGGAACCGCATCCCGGTACGTTCTGCATCACCATGGACATGAGCTTTGGCTCTTTGGTTCTGAACTCTGACCTTTGGACCCAGAAATGTTCCTTCTGCTCTTTAAGCTTTTTGTCTCCTTCTGTCCTGATGCTCCAGAAATGTAACGGAGACGCAGATCCACCAGGTCCAGATACGGAGGTCCGGTTACATCGGCAGGGTTGGACCGATGAGGTGAGACCAGGGTTCTGATTGGACCAGGGTTCTGATTGGACCAGGGTTCTGATTGGACCAGGGTTCTGATTGGACCAGGGTTCTGATTGGACCAGATTCTGATTGGACCAGGATTCTGATTGGACCAGGGTTCTGATTGGACCAGGATCTGATTGGACCAGGATTCTGATTGGACCAGGTTCTGATTGGACCAGGATTTGATTGGACCAGGGTTCTGATTGGACCAGGATTCTGATTGGACCAGGGTTCTGATTGACCAGGATTCTGATTGGACCAGGTTCTGATGGGATAAGAGTTCTGATTGGACCAGGATTCTGATTGGACCAGGATTCTGATCATTTATGGGTTTAAATCATTTAGTTTATTAATATTTGCATCAGTTCTGATGTCGGGTTGCAGGGAAAATGTTCCTGGTTGGAGGCTGAATAAATTATTGATTATTGATTATTGATGTCTGGTTCAGCATGTTGTCGAAATCACTTTAATAAAAACCTACAAACTAAAACGTTTCATTTTCTTTGTTTCTGAAAAACTCAATTTATCAGGAATGTCTAAACTATAAGGGAAACATTGGTGAAACTGTTAGCAGTGTGTTATTTGCTAGTTGACCACCAGACGGCGCTGCAGCCCAGCAGCTGACAGGAAGTCAGGATATAAATATTATCGTAACCCAGATATGAGGAAACATTTCTGGAGCCTCAGGCTGAACGACGGACTCTGATTGGTCGACGCTTCGTTTACCATCATCAGCCTCGTTAAAACACTCAGATAATCCCAGTAAGCCAATCAAAGCTGCTCCCACCGAGTGTGTGTGTTGTGTGTGTGTGTGTGTGTGTTAGTTATTAGTGTTGAAGTGTGTGTGTGTGTGTGGTGTGTTAGTTATTAGTGTGTTGTGTGTGTGTGTGTGAGTGTGTGTGTGTGTGTTTAGTGTGTGTGTGTGTGTGTGTGTGTAGATGTGTGTGTGTGTGAGTTGTGGTGTGTGTGTTAGTGTGTGTGTGTGTGTGTGTGTTTATTATGTTGTGTGTGTGTGATGTGTGTGTGTGTTAGTTATGGTTGTGTGTGTGTGTGTGTTAGTTATTAGTGATGGTGTGTGTGTGTGGTGTAGTGTGTGGTGTGTGTGTGTGTGTGTTATTAGTGTGTGTGGTGTGTGTGTGTTAGTTATTAGTATCCAGCGCTGACTCAGCAGGATTTCTCTAATCCAACCATCCTCACTTTTCACCCTCCTCCTCCTCGTCTTCCTCACTTTCTAAGATTCTCTCTTCTTCTGGATCGTTTTTCCTCCATCATCATCATCATCACCATCATCATCATCATCACCATCATCATCATCATCACCATCATCATCATCATCATCTTGCTCCTCCACCTGCTGATGACATTCAGCTGGAAGGTTCTGACCCAGAACCTGCAGATCTGGACCTGGATCCTGGTTCAACCTGCCCAGACTGCTGGTCCGTCTGGGTCCATCCCAGTCCAGTCTCCATCGGTCCATCCCAGTCCGTCCCCGGTCTAACCGTCCGGGTCCATCCAGGTCCCATCCAGTCCAGTCTCCAGGTCTAACCGGTCCGGTCCATCCGGGTCCAGTCCAGCCCAGTCCAGACTCCAGGTCTAACCCGGTCCGGTCCATCCGGGTCCAGTCCAGCCTCAGACGTATCATCCCAGCTATAATCCGTTTATCCCTGTCAGGGTGACAGAGGACAGACTCCTGCAGCTGCTCCTCTCCTTCTTCTCGTGTTCCTCCTGTTCCTCCTGTTCCTCCCGTTTCTCCTCCTCTCTGGTTCCTCTGGTTCCTCTGGGTGTTTAGGAGGCTCAGCCTGGGGGGCGACCCGCTGTTTCCATGGTGATGAGTTTGGAGGGCCGACGGGGGATCGAGGCCACATAACCCGGGATTATCAGCTGACAGGTAAGGAGATAACAGGCAGAGGGACCAACGATATGGACAGATTCATGGTTCTGTTAGTCTGTTACTCTGACCTGAAGGGAACCGGCCAGATAGTCTGACCTGATGGAACCAGATGTTCTGATGCTCTGGGATCCAGCAGATCCAGTCAGGAAACCTCACCAGGTTGAAGTCAGACAAGAACATCTGCAGCAGAACATGACAGTCAAACCTCCATCAGAGCTTCCAGAGGAAATAATCTGCTTTAAAACATCTCAAATATTCAGATTTATTCATAAACCAAAAATATAATCTGTGTTTTATAGCTGAAACTTGGACTCTGAGGACAGTTTAATCAGTTTAACCTCAGAGGAAGCAGAGTTCAGATGGATCCAGATTTATCTCTACCTTGAATTAAATCATCTTTTAAATTAAATGTAAACGTATTTCAGCCTCCAGATGTTTCCTCCATGGCCCTCAGTGGCTCCACCAACCTGCTGGGTTCAACATGAACTCTGTCATTTAGCTCCAGATGTTCAGATCCGTCCACCAGCAGCGACTCAAACCTTCACGTTTCCCATCATGCTCCTCAGTTTATCCCTCAGTCGGCATCTGGATTCAACAATAAACTAAAGCAAGAATCATTAGGTAACATTAAAGTGCTATAAAAACATAGCATTTAGCAGAAGCTAATGCTAAAGTGCTAACTCACCATAGGATTTAACAGAAGCTAATGCTAAAGTGCTATCCCACCATAGCATTTAGCAGAGGCTAATGCTAAAGTGCTATCCCACCACAGCATTTAGCAGAAGCTAATGCTAAAGTGCTATCCCAACCATAGCATTTAGCAGAGGCTAATGCTAAAGTGCTATCCCACCACAGCATTTAGCAGAAGCTAATGCTAAAGTGCTATCCCACCATAGCATTTAGCAGAGGCTAATGCTAAAGTGCTCACCACCATAGCATTAAGCAGAGCTAATGCTAAAGTGCTATCCCACCATAGCATTTAGCAGAGGCTAATGCTAAAGTGCTCAGCCACCATAGCATTTAGCAGAGGCTAATGCTAAAGTGCTATCCCACCATAGCATTTAGCAGAGGCTATGCTAAAGTGCTATCCACCACAGCATTAGCAGAAGCTAATGCTAAAGTGCTCAGCCACCACAGCATTTAGCAGAGCTAATGCTAAAGTGCTATCCCACCATAGCATTTAGCAGAGGCTAATGCTAAAGTGCTATCCCACCACAGCATTTAGCAGAAGCTAATGCTAAAGTGCTATCCCACCATAGCATTTAGCAGAGGCTAATGCTAAAGTGCTATCCCACCATAGCATTTAGCAGAAGCTAATGCTAAAGTGCTATCCCACCACAGCATTTAGCAGAAGCTCATATCCTGGGTGGGTTCTGGTGAACCGAACCTCTCATCTCTTCATGTCTCTGGTTCCGTCCAGCTGGTCCGTCCAGCTGGTTCGTCCACTGGTCCGTCCAGCTGGTTCCGTCCAGCTGGTCCGTCCAGCTGGTTCTGTTATCTCTCCATGTCCAGATGTTCATTTATCAGAGGTTTGATGGTCAAAGCCTGGGAGTCGTTATAGAACCAAACCCGACGTTAAGCAGAACCAGAACCTCATTCCTGACCTGCTGCTGGGTTCCTGTTCTTTGGAACCAGAACCAGCTGCTGAAAGCAGAACCAGCTGCGTCTGGACTGAAGCGTTGATTCCCAGGAGACCAGAACTCCACAGTCCTCAGTCATCTACAGGAGACTGAAGTCCTGACCTTTGACCTCTGACCTCTGACCCCTTTCTTCAGAGACAAAGGATCTTTCTGGATCAGACGCTGTGTTGGTCTGTCAGGCTTATCAAATCTTCCTGTTTTAACCCTATGAACTGCATTCCTAGAGGCCAGACACACTGGAGCTAAATGCCTCACCTGCTGCCTCACCTGCTACCTCACCTGCTGTCTCACCTGCTGCCTCACCTACTGTCTCACCTGCTGCCTCACCTGCTGTCTCACCTGCTGTCTCACCTGCTGCCTCACCTACTGTCTCACCTGCTGTCTCACCTGCTGTCCCACTTCCTGTCTCACCTGCTGCCTCACCTGCTACCTCACCTGCTGTCTCACCTGCTGCCTCACCTGCTGTCTCACCTGCTGTCTCACTTCCTGTCTCACCTGCTGCCTCACCTGCTACCCTCACTGCTGTCTCACCTGCTGCCTCACCTGCTGTCTCACCTGCTGTCTCACCTGCTGTCTCACCTGCTGCCTCACCTGCTGTCTCACCTGCTGCCTCACCTGCTGCCTCACCTGCTGTCTCACCTGCTGCCTCACCTACTGTCTCACCTGCTGCCTCACCTGCTGTCTCACCTGCTGTCTCACCTGCTGCCTCACCTACTGTCTCACCTGCTGCCTCACCTGCTGTCTCACCTGCTGTCCCACTTCCTGTCTCACCTGCTGCCTCACCTGCTACCTCACCTGCTGTCTCACCTGCTGCCTCACCTACTGTCTCACCTGCTGCCTCACCTGCTGTCTCACCTGCTGTCCCACTTCCTGTCTCACCTGCTGCCTCACCTGCTACCTCACCTGCTGTCTCACCTGCTGCCTCACCTACTGTCTCACCTGCTGCCTCACCTGCTGTCTCACCTGCTGTCCCACTTCCTGTCTCACCTGCTGCCTCACCTGCTACCTCACCTGCTGTCTCACCTGCTGCCTCACCTACTGTCTCACCTGCTGCCTCACCTACTGTCTCACCTGCTGCCTCACCTGCTGTCTCACCTGCTGTCCCACTTCCTGTCTCACCTGCTGCCTCACCTGCTGTCTCACCTGCTGTCTCACCTGCTGCCTCACCTACTGTCTCACCTGCTGCCTCACCTGCTGTCTCACCTGCTGTCCCACTTCCTGTCTCACCTGCTGCCTCACCTGCTACCTCACCTGCTGTCTCACCCTGCTGCCTCACCTGCTGTCTCACCTGCTGCCTCACCTGCTGTCTCACCTGCTGTCTCACCTGCTGCCTCACCTACTGTCTCACCTGCTGCCTCACCTGCTGTCTCACCTGCTGTCCCACTTCCTGTCTCACCTGCTGCCTCACCTGCTACCTCACCTGCTGTCTCACCTGCTGCCTCACCTGCTGTCTCACCTGCTGCCTCACCTGCTGTCTCACCTGCTGCCTCACCTGCTACCTCACCTGCTGCCTCACCTGCTGCCTCACCTGCTGTCTCACCTGCTGCCTCACCTGCTGTCTCACTTGCTGCCTCACCTGCTACCTCACCTGCTGTCTCACCTGCTGTCTCACTTCCTGTCTCACCTGCTGTCTCACCTGCTGCCTCACCTGCTGCCTCACCTGCTGTCTCACCTGCTGCCTCACCTGCTGCCTCACCTGCTGTCTCACCTGCTGCCTCACCTGCTGTCTCACCTGCTACCTCACCTGCTGTCTCACCTGCTGTCTCACTTCCTGTCTCACCTGCTGCCTCACCTGCTGTCTCACCTGCTGTCTCACCTGCTGCCTCACCTGCTGTCTCACCTGCTGCCTCACCTGCTGTCTCACCTGCTGCCTCGCCTGCTGTCTCACCTGCTGCCTCACTTGCTGCCTCACCTGCTGTCTCACCTGCTGCCTCACCTGCTGTCTCACCTGCCTCACCTGCTACCTCACCTGCTGCCTCACCTGCTGTCTCACCTGCTGCCTCACCTGCTGCCTCACCTACTGTCTCACCTGCCTCACCTGCTACCTCACCTGCTGCCTCACTTGCTGCCTCACCTGCTGTTTCACCTGCTGTCTCACCTGTTGTCTCACCTGCTGCCTCACCTGCTGCCTCACCTGCTGTCTCACCTGCTGTCTCACCTGCTGCCTCACCTGCTACCTCACCTGCTGTCTCACTTGCTGTCTCACCTGCTGTCTCACCTGCTGCCTCACCTGTTGTCTCACCTGTTGTCTCGCCTGCTGCCTCACCTGCTGTCTCACCTGCTGTCTCACCTGCTGTCTCACCTGCTGAGCTCTGATAACGAGCCAATAATGGATCAGGTGAAGCAGGGAGGCATTAAAAGGACGGCGGGTCTTAGATTGAATCCTGCTTCAATCTGCTGTTTCTGATGAATCAGAAATGATGAACAATTAGGAACCTTGAGTCTTACTGTGGTCAGGTGACATTAGAGTCGTTCTGCTCAGATATGATTTTAATAATTCATGTATATCAGTTATGATCAGATCCTGAAACTGGCTCCAGTTCAAATTCACCAGAAAAACAAACATATTCCCTAAAAGCCATCAAAACCTGAATGTTGAATGTTAACCGACGCATCGTTCCTCCCTCTCAGCAGACCAACTGTATCGCCATGGCGACGGTAGCGCCGCTAATCCCCAGCATCGTGCTACAGGACATGGAGAGGGGGGCGGAGCCAGGTGACGTCACAGAGGGGCTCAGGTGAGTCGCTCTGAGTCCTGGTCGGCCCTCCAGGCCAGCAGGGGGCGGAATCAGGGCTGGACCCTGATGTGTACCTTTGTTTTCCAGAAGGTCCCAAAGAGCCGGAGCCGGAGCCGGAGCTCTGTTCAACATCAACAACAGCAACAACAACGAAGAAGAGGACGAGTAAGAGACACTCATCTAGATACAGTTCACCACCAGGTCACTTTAATATTTTAATCTGCTTCTCAGGGAGGAGAAGAAGAGGAAAAAGAAAGAGAAGAAGGAGAAGAAGGAGAAAAGAGAGTAAGTCTGACTGGTTCTCATCAGGACGGTGATGATTGATGTGGATTTCATCAAAGTTCAGCTTCTGTCTTCCTCAGGAAGGAAAAGCAGGAGAAAAAGGAGAGGAAGGAGCAGAAACAGAAGGAGAAGGAAGAGAAGGAGAAGGAGAAACAGAAGGAGAAGGAGAAGCTGGAGAAAGAGAAGAAGGCCAAGGAGGAGGCGTAGGTCTAGCGCAGCTCTGAAACCGTAAAACGACGCTTCATACTTCACCGACCGATGGTTTCTGTCCGCAGGGCGAAAGAGATCACAGTGATCGACCCGGCTGGGAAACTACACCGGTCTTCATCTCACCACCACGTAGGCCTTCATGCCAGTGATTCATGCAAACCATAGCAGGTACCACTGGACTCATCATAGCCAGGTAGATTATAGACAGTACATAGACAGGAACCATAGACAGGTACCAGATCATAGCCAGGTAGATTATAGCAGGTACCAGATCATAGCCAGGTACCAGGATTATAGCCAGGTACCAGATTATAGCCAGGTACCAGATTATAGCCAGGTACCAGATTATAGCCAGGTCCCGTCAGATCAATCAGCCAGGTACCAGATTATAGCCAGGTACCAGATTATAGCCAGGTACCAGATTATAGCCAGGTACCAGATCATAGCCAGGTACCAGATCATAGCCAGGTACCAGATTATAGCCAGGTACCAGATCATAGCCAGGTACCAGATTATAACCAGATCATAGCGGGTACCAGATCATAGCCAGGTACCAGATTATAGCCAGGTACCAGATCATAGCCAGGTACCAATTATAACAGATCATAGCCGGGTACCAGATCATAGCCAGGTACCAGATTATAGCCAGGTACCAGACACACATCAGTGAAACAAGGTCTTTCAGCATCAGGTTCCTGTAGAGTCCAGCTGAACATGAGGTTCCATCTGGTCCAGTTGGTCTGAGACGGCAGCCAGCCGAGGGTGGAGTGATGCCTTCAGACCAAGAATGACTCGACTGAAGGAGTTTAGGGTCTAACTGTCACGTTGAAGAAGTCGTCCACTGTGTCTGTTTTCAGGGCTTGTTTTGAGGAGCTCCAGACCGACTACCTGATCATGTGGTTCATTGTGGACTTTATCTGTGACGTCCTTTATATCCTGGACATGGTTTTCAGAACCAGAACAGGTCTGAATGCACTCCGGACTCATATAATCCAGCAGTGTTTTCACACCTGTGTACTAACGAAGCAGACCTGTGGCCGTAGGTTACCTGGAGCAGGGTTTACTGGTGAAAGACGAGCAGAAACTGCGTGAACGTTACATGAAAACCTTCCAGTTCAAACTGGATTTGGTCTCCATGATTCCCACTGACATCCTGTACCTCATTCTTGGTATCACCTACCCTGAGATCCGCCTCAACAAGCTTCTAAGGTTCAACAGGTAACCGAGACTCTCACTTGTTCATCAACGCTTCAGTTTCTAGACACAAGTAGTGGGAAATGGATCCAAGCACAGACAAAATGCCGACCACCGTATTCATGGAAACAGTCTTATTATCTTAAAAAGTTCAGGCTTCACTTGGGTCCATTGGTGTCTCCATTGGACCCATGTTGTTAAATAATTCCCTTCAACTAGCCATCGTTCAGTCTCAAGATCATTATAGGTACATTTTTGTGATAATATTGCTGAAACATGTAATCCATACAAATTCAGCTCCAAAGTTGAGTGAAAGGGTTGAGTTTAGTCCATAATCTACTCAGCCCTGTTTCTAACTTCTGGATCTCTGAACCAGTTTCACTTCCTGTGCCTCCATTTCAGGATGATGGAATTCTTCCAGCGCACTGAGACCAGAACCAATTACCCCAATGCTCTACGCATCTCCAACCTTGTCATGTACATCCTCATCATCATCCACTGGAATGCCTGCCTCTACTACTCCTTCTCCAAGGCCATCGGTAGGGCATGTTGGTTCCTCTGAAATGTCTGTCATTTATTCTAACTCTACTTACCAATGTTCCCCTTCAGGTTTTGGTTCCGACAGGTTCGTGTATCCCGACCCGACGGATCCTGAGTTTGGCCGTCTGGTGAGGAAGTACGCCTACAGTATGTACTGGTCCACGCTAACGCTCACCACCATTGGAGAAACGCCGCCCCCTGTGGAGAACTCGGAGTACTTCTTTGTTGTGACGGACTTCCTGGTGGGTTATTCCTCACAGAACCTTGGGTTCTGCTTGCCTTTATTCTTGATTCTGTAATATTGGTGTGGGTCATGCTGAGTGACCGATTCTTAAAGATGGATGGATGTGGAAATGCACCTTCCCTGATAAAAGCTTGAAGCTTTATTGAAGCTTGAGGTTCCGGATGCGACACAGAAATCCTAAACTCGTATCCAAGCAATGTGAAGTCTAAAGACCAACCTGTCAGAATATTGTTTCTGTTCTCCAGGTGGGTGTGCTGATTTTTGCCACCATTGTCGGTAACGTTGGCTCGATGATCACTAACATGAACGCTGCCAGAGCCGACTTCCAGGCCCGGATCGACGCCATCAAGCAGTACATGAGCTTCCGAAAGGTGGAGTTCCCTCTTCATGGCTTCCCATTCCGTAAATCTATTCAAAGTTATTGTCTGCAAAGACACTGGAGGAACTTGAAGGACCTGGTTTGGGAGATCTTCCAACATTTGTAAAGTTAATCAGCAAACATCTTTAAACATCTGTACCTGTGAACCATAACTGCGTTTCTTCTTGTCAAGCTTCTGGACTGACTCTAAAGCCTTTTCTTCTTCCTCTGTAGGTAACTAAAGACCTGGAAAAGCGAGTGATTAAGTGGTTTGACTTCCTGTGGACCAATAAAAAGGCTGTGGATGAGAGAGAGGTTCTGAAGTACCTTCCTGACAAGCTAAGGGCCGAGATCGCCATCAACGTACATCTGGACACCCTGAAGAAGGTCCGTTCCTGCTTCAGGCTCCTCCTCTTTAGACAGAAGGACACAGACCTTTGGTAAGGAGTCCTCTGGTTGCTTCTGCAGGTCCGGATCTTTGCGGACTGTGAGGCTGGTCTGCTGGTGGAGCTGGTGCTGAAGCTGCAGCCGCAGGTCTTCAGTCCAGGAGACTACATCTGCAAGAAGGGTGACATCGGCAGGGAGATGTACATCATCAAGGAAGGGAAGCTGGCTGTGGTTGCTGATGATGGCGTCACGCAGTTCGTTGTTCTGAGTGAAGGAAGTTACTTTGGGGAGATCAGTATCCTGGCTATCAAAGGTGAGAGGTTATGATGGACTGGAGGTCTCTCTACTGAACTATTAGATAGAAACACTTCCTCTTGGTGTCAACAGGCAGTAAGGCAGGAAACAGGAGGACAGCCAACATCAGGAGCATCGGCTACTCCGACCTCTTCTGTCTTTCCAAAGACGACCTGATGGAGGCGCTGACAGAGTATCCTGACGCTAAAGCTCTGCTAGAGGAGAAGGGACGGCAGATTCTGATGAAGGATGGGCTGCTGGACCTGGAGGTAAGGCCACAGGATGCGGCTCAGGGCACGAAGCTCCTAAAGTCTTCCTGAAAGTAAAATGTTCTCCATTGGTCCACTAGCTGGCAGCCCAGGGCCCAGACCCCAAAGAGATCGAGGAGAAGGTGGACAGGATGACGAGCAACCTGGACACGCTGCAGACCCAATACGCCCGGCTGCTGGCCGAACACGACGCCACTCACAGCAAACTCAAACACCGAGTCACCCGGCTGGAGAAGAAGCTGGCGCCGCCACGGGAGGACGCACCTGGAGATGCTCCTCCCCCTCCCACACCTGAGACCACCAAAGAAGAAGAGAAGAAATAAGAAGATGGTGGCGGACAGAAGAACTTGAGTTTTAGTTTGAGGATAAAAGGACTTGAAGGAGACGAGAAATTAGAGATTCAACGAGATTCAAATTAAAGTTAATGTAATTATGGACCCTTAGATTGAAAGTCCTCTGAGACTGTACAGTTTTAATGCCCCCGGTGCTGAGGAGCCCTGGGAGCGCATCCTGTTGGAAAGGAGACTCAGCAGATCCTGAAGGACGCAGCAGACCAGACGAGAAGGTTTCACCTGCATGTAGCGTTTCTCCCTCATGTCTGAGAGTAACTACAACATAAACTGTTGTAACTACTATGTAACATGTGAAACAGCACGTTGGCTGCTAGCTTGTCTGAACGTAGCGGAGAATCTTCACCCTGAGACCTGACAGCCAGTCGGTCCGTCCAGAACCGCCTGAGCGCTACAAACCCTCTAGATTTAACATGAATTCAACCCATTTATTCCAGGCAGGCTTTAGTTTCCAGAACCAGACCAGAACCAGAGACTGGCATGTTCCTCCTGACCAGGTGGATTCAGAACCAGGTCTACTGGGCTTTACCTGACGCTTTCTAATGATGCAACATGTGATGGAGAAACTGTGCTGAAATAAATATATTTTATAAGAAAGTTAACACCTCATTTCATATCCTGCTAAATACTATAGATAGAAAAACTACAAGCATGAGAGCATGGAAACAACATTTAAATAAAACATTTTAGTTTGTGCTGTGTAATAATGACTGAAAACCCGATAAGATTTTATTATAAAAATACTTAATTTAACATGATCTTCCCCAGCTTTCTGTGTCCTCCCTAGCGCCCCCTAGCGGCCCCGATTTGAAAAGCACTAGTCAAATGAAGGAGGTTCACTAACTTCCACCAGACGGAGAATCTGGGTGCACTTACTTTACCAGATAAAGTTGGTTTTATTAAAGGGAATGAGAGTTATTCACATTTAGAAAAACACGCATGCGCAGATACAGAATGACACGTCACAGTTTGGGTCTTCTAGCGGGAGTTTGGTGGAGTTATGGGAAAGGTAGTTTCAGTCTAACCAGATGTCTATGAGGCGCCACCCCGTGAAGAACTACAAGGCCCAACATGCCCCTGCAGGTCGGTGCGCATGCGCAGCGGTGAGCGGCGTCCAGTGCGCATGCGCAGCGGTGAGCGGCGTCCAGCGGCTCCTCTCCGCTCTGCCGAGGTGAGTTTTCCTCCTTTCCGGTTGTTTCTGAGCTCCGAGGCTGAAGCTGCTGCTGCCGCCGGTCCAGCTACCGGCTCTGGATGCGCCAATGAGGCGGGTACCGCCGGGGTTCGGCTGGTTCCGACCGCTTTCCTCCGGACCTCAGCGGCTGTTAGCTTGTCTCTGTTAGCCTGGCTGACAGGTAACGTGACTCCGCTGGTTCAAGCCGGTTCCGAGAGGAAACGGGCCGGTTCGGGACAGAGGCGGAACCCAGGCTGGTGGTGGGGTCCATGTGGAGCCGAACCGAGCCCAGCTCCACACTCACCTGGCGCATGCGCAGTGGTCCAGGTAGCTGTAAGTCCCGCTTGTTCTGTGTGTCCAGTCGTTGCCATGGAGCCGGCCTGGAGACAGCAGGGCCGGGGTCGGGGTCAGGCCCGGGGTCAGGCCCGGGGTCAGGAGGGTCAAGGAGAGAAGCCCCGCCCCCTGCAGCAGGACAGACCGGGGGCCCAGCAGGACGGGGACGGAACACAAACCCCGGACCCGGAACAGGTGATGAAGGTCCGGGAGCCTGTGGGTCAGAACCGGTCCTGGACCGGGTCAGAACCGGTCCGGACCGGGTCAGAACCGGCCCAGGACCGGGTCAGACCGGTCCAGGACCGGTCAGGACCGGCCCAGGACCGGTTCTGACCCGGTCCAGGACCGGTCCAGGACCTCAACTCTGTCCCTCCCTACGCAGGTGAGTCGGTCCAGTCCAAGTTCGAGGCGATCCGCAGGTCCAACCAGGCCGCGGCGCAGCGCCTGGTGGAGAACCGGGTCAGCTCCTCTTCCTCCGATGAAGATATCGATGATGATGATGGAGACGGACAGAGAGGAAGGATCCTGGAGTCCACCTTCACCTGCTACACCAGCCAGACAGGTGAGCCCGGTTCTGCTCTGGTTCTGACCCGTTCTCCCTCTATGGTTCTGGTTCTGACCCGTTCTCCCTCTATGGTTCTGGTTCTGACCCGTTCTCCCTCTATGGTTCTGGTTCTGACCCGTTCTCCCTCTATGGTCTGACCTTCTCCGGTTCTGGTTGACCCGTTCTCCCTCTATGGCTCTGGTTCTGACCCGTTCTCCCTCTATGGTTCTGGTTCTGACCCGTTCTCCCTCTATGGTTCTGGTTCTGACCCGTTCTCCCTCTATGGTTCTGGTTCTGACCCGTTCTCCCTCTATGGTTCTGGTTCTGACCCGTTCTCCCTCTATGGTTCTGGTCTGACCCGTTCTCCCTCTATGGTTCTGGTTCTGACCCGTTCTCCCTCTATGGTTCTGGTTCTGACCCGTTCTCCCTCTATGGTTCTGGTTCTGACCCGTTCTCCTCTAGGTTCTGGTTCTGACCCTTCCTATGGTTCTGGTTCTGACCCGTTCTCCCTCTGATGGTTCTGGTTCTGACCCGTTCTCCCTCTATGGTTCTGGTTCTGACCCGTTCTCCCTCTATGGCTTCTGGTTCTGACCCGTTCTCCCTCTATGGTTCTGGTTCTGACCCGTTCTCCCTCTATGGTTCTGGTTCTGACCCGTTCTCCCTCTATGGTTCTGGTTCTGACCCGTTCTCCTCTATGGCTCTGGTTCTGACCCGTCTCCCTCTATGGTTCTGGTTCTGACCCGTTCCTCCCTCTATGGTTCTGGTTCTGACCCGTTCTCCCTCTTGGTTCTGGTTCTGACCCGTTCTCCCTCTATGGTTCTGGTTCTGACCCGTTCTCCCTCTATGGTTCTGGTTCTGACCCGTTCTCCCTCTATGGTTCTGGTTCTGACCCGTTCTCCCTCTATGGTTCTGGTTCTGACCCGTTCTCCCTCTATGGTTCTGGTTCTGACCCGTTCTCCCTCTGATCAGGCGGCGATGCGTCGGCTCTGACCAGAACCGGCCAGTACCTCAGCGACATGTTGCAGTCCGGAGCTCAGACCTGCCTGATCTGCATCGCCTCAGTCAAGAGGACGCAGCCGGTAGACACACACACACACACACACACACAAGCACCACACACAACACACACACACACACACACACAGAACACACACACACACACACCACAACACACCACACACACACGAACACACATATACACACACACAAGCACACATATACCACACACACAGACACACATATACACACACACACACCCCCAACATCACACAACACACACAAACAAACACACACACACACACATATACACACACACACAACACACACACAGAGACACACACACACAACCACACATACACACACACACACACAGAGACAAAACACACACACACACATATACACACACACAGAGACTACACACACACACACAAAACACACACACACACAACCACACACACAAGACCACACACATACACACACACACACAACCACACACACACTACACACACACACACACACACAGACTCACACACACAACTCACACACACCAACACACACACTCACACACACACACACAACTCACACACACACACACACACCACACACACACACACACACACACACACAATACACACACACCACACACACACACACACACAGACTCACACACACAGAGAACTCACACACAGACACACACACACACTCACACACACACACACACTCACACACCACACACACACACACACCACAACCACACACACACACACACACACACACAACACACACACACAAGACACACAACACACACACACACACACATATACACACACACACAAGACTCACACACACAACCACACACAACTCACACACACACAGAGAGACTCACACACAGACTCACACACACACACTCCACACACACACACCACACACACACACACACACACACACAGACTCACACACACAGAGAGACTCACACACAGACTCACACACACAACCACACACACACACACACACACACACACACACACACACACACACACACACACACACACACAATACACACACACACAGAGACACACATATACACACACACACACACATATCACACACACACAGAGAGACTCACACACAGACTCACACACACACACACACTCCACACACCACACACACTCACCACACACTTCACACACTCACACACACACACTCACAACACACACACACCAGAGACTCACACACACACACAGAGACTCACACACACACAGAGACTCACACACACACACACACACACAACAGAGACACACACACACACAGAGACTCACACACACACACAAACACACAACACACACACACACATACACACACTCACACACACACACACACTCACACTCACTCTGGTCCCTCCACCTGTCCAGGTGTGGAGCTGCTCCGGCTGCTTCTCCCTCTTCCACCTGCCCTGCATCCAGAAATGGGCCAGAGACTCAGTCTTCCTCATCTGCTCTGCCACCGATGAAGACTTTGGTCAGAAGCAGCATCCCTGGCCGTGGTGAGCAGCACAGACTGCTGCGTTCAGGCTGCCACCTGATTGGATCAGCCTGTTCGCTGCCTGCAGGAATCTAACGCTCCTCCTCTCTCCTCAGCCCAAAGTGCAGAACCGAATATCCTCCCAGCGCCACGCCCAACAGGTAGCCTTTACTTTGACAGGTCCAGACCTGGCTCTGAGGTTCTGACCCGGTTCTGACCCGGTTCTGACCCGCCGTGCTGCGTTCAGGTACATGTGCTACTGCGGGAAGCTGCAGGACCCCCCAGCCGACCCCTGGCTGGTTCCTCACTCCTGCGGCTCCATCTGCCAGCAGGAGCTCAGGTCCAGCTGTGGACACACCTGCCTGCTGCTCTGTCACCCTGGTAACCGCACACACCCGGTTCTGGTGCTGCTCACCGGTCCGACGGCGCCATGGCAACCAGCCTGAACCCGCACCGTCTCTGCGTGTCTCCAGGTCCATGTCCGCCATGTCCAAAGATGGTGTCCGTGTCCTGCTTGTGTGGCAAAGCTAAGCCCCTCCCCCGTCGCTGTAGCAACAAGGTAGCTGTCTGAAGGTGGTCGTGTCCGGCTCCTGTGAGCCGTCAGTATGTTACCTGTTAGACACGGCGGCCATCTTGTTTCCGTCTCAGTTTCACATTGTTTTCTCTGTTTCCAGTCCTGGTCCTGCCAGCAGCAGTGTGGGAAGCTGCTGGCCTGTAAGCAGCACAGCTGTACCCAGCTGTGTCACTCAGGTAAACACACACCTGTATCCAGCTGTGTCACTCAGGTAAACACACACCTGTATCCAGCTGTGTCACTCAGGTAAACACACACCTGTATCCAGCTGTGTCACTCAGGTAAACACACACCTGTACACAGCTGTGTCACTCAGGTAAACACACACCTGGACCCAGCTGTGTCACTCAGGTAAACACACACCTGTATCCAGCTGTGTCACTCAGGTAAACACACACCTGTATCCAGCTGTGTCACTCAGGTAAACACACACCTGTATCCAGCTGTGTCACTCAGGTAAACACACACCTGTATCCAGCTGTGTCACTCAGGTAAACACACACCTGTACACAGCTGTGTCACTCAGGTAAACACACACCTGTACAGCTGTGTCACTCAGGTAAACACACACCTGTAACCAGCTGTGTCACTCAGGTAAACACACACCTGTACACAGCTGTGTCACTCAGGTAAACACACACCTGTACACAGCTGTGTCACTCAGGTAAACACACACCTGGACCCAGCTGTGTCACTCAGGTAAACACACACCTGTACCCAGCTGTGTCACTCAGGTAAACACACACCTGTACCCAGCTGTGTCACTCAGGTAAACACACACCTGTATCCAGCTGTGTCACTCAGGTAAACACACACCTGTATCCAGCTGTGTCACTCAGGTAAACACACACCAGTACACAGCTGTGTCACTCAGGTAAACACACACCTGTATCCAGCTGTGTCACTCAGGTAAACACACACCTGTACACAGCTGTGTCACTCAGGTAAACACACACCTGTATCCAGCTGTGTCACTCAGGTAAACACACACCTGTATCCAGCTGTGTCACTCAGGTAAACACACACCTGTATCCAGCTGTGTCACTCAGGTAAACACACACCTGGACCCAGCTGTGTCACTCAGGTAAACACACACCTGTATCCAGCTGTGTCACTCAGGTAAACACACACCTGTACACAGCTGTGTCACTCAGGTAAACACACAGCTGTACCCAGCTGTGTCACTCAGGTAAACACACACCTGTACCCAGCTGTGTCACTCAGGTAAACACACACGACCTTCATAGAGACCCAGCTGTGTCACTCAGGTAAACACACAGCTGTACACAGCTGTGTCACTCAGGTAAACACACACCTGTACACAGCTGTGTCACTCAGGTAAACAGACACCTGGACCCAGCTGTGTCACTCAGGTAAACACACACCTGTACACAGCTGTGTCACTCAGGTAAACACACAGCTGTACCCAGCTGTGTCACTCAGGTAAACACACAGCTGTACCCAGCTGTGTCACTCAGGTAAACACACACCTGTACACAGCTGTGTCACTCAGGTAAACACACACCTGGACCTGGTGGTGAAGAATATTGTGGGCTAAATCTTTCAGGTGTGAATATTAGCATTAGCATGCTAACCCCTCAGGTTGCATGTTTTCTATCAGTCCCTTTAATTTCAGGATTTTCTAGATGGAAACAGTTTTGAGTCTTTTAAACCAATAACTGTCATCAAATGTTTCCCATTTTCATGACATGGATGAATGTTTTTCCACGTTGGTCATCCATGTCATGCAACCATAACGTGACAATCAGAAACCAGGGACTTTGTTAGCTACTCTCCAGTCTGGAGGACACTTAGCTTCTGCTAATGTTTTAGCCTTTGTGTCTGTTTTGTTCTTACCAACTGTTCTGCTGGCATGTTGAAGTGTTGGGTGTCATTGTGACCCCAGACTGACCTCCTGTGTGTGTGTGTGTGGTGTGTGTGTGTGTGTGTGTGTGTGTGTGTGTGTCAGAGTGCCCCCCCTGCCCCCGGGTCAGCCTCCAGAGGTGTGTGTGTGGACGGCAGACAGCAGAGCGTCCCTGCGCCAGCCCCCGCTGGACCTGCCAGCAGGTATGGGTGCAGTACCACCTCCAGCCACCAGGGGGAGCCACGGCGCCAGCAGCTCTGACGCCCCCTGCTGGCCAGATCAGGTCCGCTGGCTCCAGTTGGACCCGGATCGGGTTTCTGACCCAGTGTCTGTGTGTCAGGTGTGTGGAGGGCGGCTGTCCTGTGGGAACCACACCTGTGAGGAAGTGTGTCACGACGGAGCCTGTCCTCCATGTCCTCGCTCCGTCAGCAGGTCCTGTCCCTGCGGGAAGACCAGTAAGAGATGGGCACCGGGTTCTGCTGCGGTCCGGTTCTGGTTCTGCTGTTGACCTCTGTCTGTGTGTGTGTGTGTAGAGTCGTCTCTGCCGTGCACAGAGGAAGTTCCGCCCTGCGGCGACACGTGTGACCGGCGGCTGTCATGCCTCAAGCACACGTGTTCGATGCGCTGCCACCGGGGGAGCTGTGACACCTGCAGACAGGTCACACACACACACACACACACCACACACACACACACACACACACACACACACACACACACTGTGACACCCGCAGACAGGTCACACACACACACTGTGACACCTGCAGACAGGTCACACACACACACACTGTGACACCTGCAGACAGGTCACACACACACACTGACACCTGCAGACAGGTCACACACACACACACTGTGACACCTGCAGACAGGTCACACACACACACTGTGACACCTGCAGACAGGTCACACACACACACTGACACCTGCAGACAGGTCACACCACACCACACTGTGACACCTGCAGACAGGTCACACACACACACACTGTGATACCTGCAGACAGGTCACACACACACACACTGTGATACCTGCAGACAGGTCTCACACACACACTGTGATACCTGCAGACAGGTCTCACACACACACTGTGACACCTGCAGACAGGTCTCACACACACACACACACACACACACAACTGTGACACCTGCAGACAGGTCACACACACTGTGATACCTGCAGACAGGTCACACACACACACTGTGATACCTGCAGACAGGTCTCACACACACACTGATACCTGCAGACAGGTCTCCAACACACACACACTGTGACACCTGCAGACAGGTCTCACACAACACTGTGATACCTGCAGACAGGTCACACACAGACACTGTGACACCTGCAGACAGGTCACACACAACACTGTGACACCTGCAGACAGGTCACACACACACACTGTGACACCTGCAGACAGGTCACACACACACACTATGACACCTGCAGACAGGTCACACACACACACACACTGTGACACCTGCAGACAGGTCACACACAACACTGTGACACCTGCAGACAGGTCACACACACACACACTGACACCTGCAGACAGGTCACACACACACTGTGACACCTGCAGACAGGTCACACACACACTGTGACACCTGCAGACAGGTCACACACACACTGTGACACCTGCAGACAGGTCACACACACACACTGTGACACCTGCAGACAGGTCACACACACACACACTATGACACCTGCAGACAGGTCACACACACACTGACACCTGCAGACAGGTCACACACACACTGACACCTGCAGACAGGTCACACACACACTGACACCTGCAGACAGGTCACACACACTGTGACACCTGCAGACAGGTCACACACACACACACACTGTGACACCTGCAGACAGGTCACACACACTGTGACACCTGCAGACAGGTCACACACACACACACTGTGACACCTGCAGACAGGTCACACACACACACACACACATGACACCTGCAGACAGGTCACACACACACACACCCCGTCGCCCCGCCTTGCAGTACCGCTGTCATCCAGCAGGAGGTGGACAAGTCGTGCCGCTGCGGCCGCCACAGGAAGTGGATGTCGTGCCATAAGGAATACCTGTGTGACGCCAAGTGTCCTCGGACCAGGAACTGCCAGAGACACCAGTGCAGGAGGAAGGTCAGAGGTCGCCTGTAGCCCCTCCCCCCTCACCATTCTGGTCCAAGCTGACTCTCCCATGATGCTCTGCGTCTCAGTGTTGCCCTGGTAACTGTCCGCCCTGCGACCAGATCTGCGGTCGGACTCTGGGCTGCCGGAACCACAAGTGTCCCTCCGTCTGTCACCAAGGTAACGGCATCGATTATTGATCAGCTGAGAAGCTTCCAGGTAATGTTTCCTTCAGAGGGGACACTTCCTGTCACTTCCTGTTGAACCTCTGACTACTTCCTGTTGAACCTCTGACTACTTCCTGTCACTTCCTGTCACTTCCTGTTGAACCTCTGACTACTTCCTGTTGAACCTCTGACTACTTCCTGTTGAACCTCTACTTCCTGTCGCTTCCTGTTGAACCTCTGACTACTTCCTGTTGAACCTCTGACTACTTCCTGTTGAACCTCTACTTCCTGTTGAACCTCTGACTACTTCCTGTTGAACCTCTACTTCCTGTCGCTTCCTGTTGAACCTCTGACTACTTCCTGTTGAACCTCTGACTACTTCCTGTCATCCTGCTGAACCTCTGACTGCTTCCTGTTGAACCTCTGACTGCTTCCTGTTGAACCTCTGACTGCTTCCTGTTGAACCTCTGATTGCTTCCTGTTGAACCTCTGACTGCTTCCTGTTGAACCTCTGATTGCTTCCTGTTGAACCTCTGACTGCTTCCTGTTGAACCTCTGATTGCTTCCTGTTGAACCTCTGACTGCTTCCTGTTGAACCTCTGATTGCTTCCTGTTGAACCTCTGACTGCTTCCTGTTGAACAGACTAGAGGCGTCATCGCCACGGTAACTGGAGGTCGGGCTGCTGCGGTTCTGTTTCTGCTGGTCCCGGTTTACCGGGTCCGATCCAGAACCTCCTCTGGCTGTCGGGTCGGTTCTGGCTGCTCTGCTGAGCCTCAGCTGGAAGGTCACAGGTTGACCTCTGACCCCTGACACCTTCTGCAGCTCATTCAGCTGATATTTAGTCCGACTGATAAGAACACACACACACACAACAACACTGATACACACACACTGATACACACACACCACTGATACACACACACACACACTGATACACACACACACACTGACACACACACACACACACACACTGATACACACACACAACACACACACACTGATACACACATCACACACACACACACACTGATACACACACACAACACTCAGATACACACACACACACTGATACACACACACACTGAACACACACACACACACACACACACTGATACACACACAACATCACACTGAATCACACCACACACTGAACACACACACACTGATACACACACACTGATACACACACACACACACACCACTGATCACACACACACACTGATACACACACACACTGAACACACACACACACACTGATACACACACCACACACTGTACACACACACACACACACTGATACACACACACTGACACACACACACACACACACACACACTGATACACACAACACACTGATCACACAACACACACTGATCACACCAACTGACAACACACAACACAACACACTGATACACACACACACACACTGATACACACACACGACACACACACACAACACCACACACACACACATGACACACACACACCACACTGAACACAACACCACACTCACACTGTGAGCTGAAGCAGAGAGAGTGTGTGTGTGTGTGTGTGTGTGTGTATCAGTGTGTGTGTGTGTCAGTGTGTGTGTGTATCAGTGTGTGTGTGTGTGTGTGTGTGTGTGTGTGTATCAGTGTGTGTGTGTGTGTATCAGTGTGTGTGTGGTGTGTGTGTGTATCAGTGTGTGTGTGTGTCAGTGTGTGTGTGTATCAGTGTGTGTGTGTGTGTGTGTGTGTGTGTGTATCAGTGTGTGTGTGTGTGTATCAGTGTGTGTGTGTGTGTGTGTTTTATCAGTGTGTGTGAGTGTGTGTGTGTATCAGTGTGTGTGTGTATCAGTGTGTTTGTGCCTCCATTTCTCCTGATAAACCATCTCAGCCTCTGATTGGCTCCCAGCCGTCTGCGTGCTGATTGGCTGCTCTGACCTTTCCGTTGCCGCGGCGGCGCCTGACCGATAAGAGCTGAGCGCGTGGCGCTTTGTGTGGTTCTGGTTCTGATCGGTCCGATTACTGAGTGTCAGACTGCAGTGTTGACGTGAGCCGGATCAGAACCAGAACCAGAACCGTCTGTTATCTGGAGCCCATCAGCTGCTGCCTCTGAGGCATTTTAATGAGCCCTGCAGTGGTTCTGACCGGGTCCAAACAGAACCGGTTCTGATCACAGACTGAGGCTTCAGCTCCGGGTCCATGAAGTTCTGCTGAGGTTCTGGACCAGAATCCATGCTTGTTCCAAAGGTTGTAGTCGAGGATGTTCTGGTTCTGCAGGCGGCCCGGTTCTGACCCGCTGTCCGTCCCCAGGTAGCTGCTACCCGTGTCCAGAGACGGTTCCGGTCCGCTGCAGCTGCGGCGCGTCGGTTCTGGCGGTTCCGTGCGGCCGCGAGCGCAGCACCAAGCCGCCGCGCTGCAGGGAGCCCTGCAGGTAGGTGTGGACCCGGCCGGGCCGGTTCCGGAGGTCCGGCGGGTCGTCAGCGCCGTCTCTGCCCGCAGGCGGCCCCCCAGCTGCCACCACCGGGTCGGGACGCCCCACCGGTGCCACCCGGGTCCGTGTCCGCCCTGCGCCCGGCCCTGCCTGCTGCCGCGGCCCGACTGCGGCCACGCCTGCCCCCGGCCCTGCCACGACCTGGTTCTGGTCCGGTCCCGGCAGGTAGGCCCCGGAGACCGGGTCGGACCGGGCCGGACCGGGTCGGAACCCACCGCTCTGCCTCTGTGTCCAGGTCCAGCTGGCCGGGCCCTGGGAGCAGCCGGCGGAACCGACCTTCACGAAGAAAGCGCTGCCCTGTCCGCCCTGCCAGGTCCCCGTCCCCACGTAGGTACCCGACCCGGTTCTGGTTCCGGTTCTGGTTCTGTCCTGCCAGGTCCCCGTCCCCACGTAGGTACCGACCCGGTTCTGGTTCTGGTTCTGGTTCTGTCAGGTCCCCGTCCCCACGTAGGTACCGACCCGGTTCTGGTTCTGGTTCTGGTTCTGTCCGCCCTGCAAGGTCCCCGTCCCCACGTAGGTACCGACCCGGTTCTGGTTCTGGTTCTGGTTCTGGTTCTGTCCTGCCAGGTCCCCGTCCCCACGTAGGTACCGACCCGGTTCTGGTTCCGGTTCTGGTTCTGTCCTCCCAGGTCCCCGTCCCCACGTAGGTACCGACCCGGTTCTGGTTCTGGTTCTGGTTCTGGTTCTGTCAGGTCCCCGTCCCCAGGTAGGTACCGACCCGGTTCTGGTCCTGGTTCTGGTTCTGGTTCTGGAGCAGCACAGATTTTCTCCAGCTCTGTTCTAACCAGAACCATCTGGGTCTGACTGAACCCGACCCAAAGCTGGAAGCTGCTGTTCAAACTGGGCCAGAAGCCAGAGGAACAGCGGTCCGGTTCTGCTGGGCCCGGTTCTGTCACGCCCCATTAGCGGTTCTGATAGCAGTCGTTCACCTCCGACCCAAACGGCAGCAGCTGGTTCTGGTTCTGGTTGGAGCTGGGCCCAGTCGGACCCTGGGGGTCGTTTGTCCTGTGAGAACAAAGTTCTGATCCAGGCCCGGATCTGGACCCGGATCTGTTTGACCTCCCAGCCGGATCAGAGGCTCGGCGGCGTCAGCAGCTGGAGGCGGATCTTCAGAACCGCTGTGATCCGGGTCCAGGACTGAGCTCACGCTGGGCCCGGTTCTGGCCCGGTTCCTGGGCTCTGCTCAGACTGCGGCGCGGTAACCGGGTCAGAGGTGAACCAGAACCAGAACCGTCTGTCTCCTTCCCCTCTGATGGTTCCTCTGTCTGTGTTTCAGGTCCTGCTTCGGGGAGCATGAGGTAAGAACCAGAACCAGAACCAGAACCTGAACCTGCTGCTGTCTGGTGGCTCTGCAGCAGAGTTCTGCTGACTCGGCTCCCCGGTTCCGGTCCGTTTGGGTCCATCTCTGCTGTCTTGGTTCTGTGTTCCTGGCTGGAAATGTCAGCCGCTGTCGTCCCGGATCCTCTGTGTGCTGCGACCTTCCCTGACCTTCCACTTCCCTTCCCTGCCTCCTGCCCTGACCTTCCCTGCCCTGCCCTCCTGCCCTGCCTGAACCTTTGCCCCCGTCCAGCCCTGCTGGTTCTGTGGTGTTCCAGGTGACCCCGGTCCCGTGTCACCGTCAGGGCCGGTTCTCCTGCGGTTTGGCCTGCGGTCGGCCGCTCGCCTGCGGGAACCACAGCTGCAGGCTGGAGTGTCACCTGGTTACCGACGGCGACCAGGTGAGTCCGCCGGTCGGGGCGCAGAGGGAGGGGCCGCCCCGTCGACCGATCGGATTGTCCCCGCAGTGCGAGGCGTGCGAGGAGGGCTGCGCTAAGCCCCGCCCCCCCGGCTGCCCCCACCGCTGCCCCCGCCCCTGTCACCGTGGCGACTGCCCCCCCTGCGGCCTGATGCTGCGCCAGCGCTGCCACTGCCGCATCAGCTGGCTCTACCTGGAGTGCAGGTGAGAGGGGTTTCCATGGCAACGCCGTCCCTCAGGGGGCCGGAGGTCTCAACCAATCGGCTGTCTGCAGGAAGCTGACGGCCGCCGACGAGCCAATCAGGATCCAGCTGGGCTCCTGCGGCAACCAGTGTCCTAAAGAGGTAAACAGACACACACACACACTACACACACCTACACACACACACACACACACACCACACACACACACACACCTACAACACACACACACACACAACCACACTACACACACCAACACACACACAACACACCTACACACACTACACCACACACACACACACACAACTACACACACACACACACACACTACACACACACACACACACACAACCTAACACACTACACACACACACTACACACACACACCACACACACACACACACTACACACACACACACACACACACACACACAACCTACCAACACCACACACTACACCACTCACAACCACACAACAACACACACACCACCACATACACATCACAACACACACATACACACACACACACACACACCCTACACACACAACACACACTACACACACACACACACACACACACACCTACAACACACACACACACACACACACACACACACTACACACACACACACACACACTACAACACACACTACACACACACACACACCACACCTACACACCTACACACACACACACCTACACACACACACCTACACACACCACGCACACACCACACACACCTACACACACACACACACACAACACACACACACACACCACCACACACACACACACACCACACACACACAACCACACACACACACACACACACACACACACCTATACACACACCTACATACACACACACACCTCACACACACACCTTACACACACACACACACACACACACACCTACACACACACACACACACACTACACACACAACACACACCTACACACCTACAACACACACACCAACTACACACCACACACACACCTACACACACACACGCACACACAACACACACTACACACACACACACCACACACACCCCACACACACACACACACACACCTACACACACACACACACCTAACACCCAACACACACACACACACACACACACCTACACACACACTGCACAGACACACACACACACCTACACACACACACCTACCACACACACCACCACACCTACACACACACCCACACACAAAACACACACCTACACACCTACACACACAACACACACCTACAACACACACACCTACACACAACACACACTACACACACACAACTATACACACACTCACACACACACACACCACACACCACAAGGGGGGCTTCTGATTGGCTCGCTGTGGCTCATGCTTGTGATCTTAAAGGGCCGGTGACGCGTAAAACCAACTCATGTTTTAATGTTTTGATTCTGTAATCTCCATGGCAACCACTTGTCTTTCATAAACGCCTGGTTGGACGTAGCCCCGCCTTTGAGGCGCAGCTCCTCCCCCGGTGGAAACATTAAGGGTTAATACGGGAGCCATGACTTCCTGGAGGCGGAGCTTCAGAAACAGCAGCAGTTACTGGACCATAAAATGGGTCTAAAACATGAGACCGGCCCTTTAAAGTTTCTGCCTGTTGGAGCGAGGCCAGAGCTGCAGCCAATCAGAGCGCAGGATGGGTGGAGGTGGTCAGAGGGGGCGGGGTCTGCTCTGAGACTCTCTCTCTGTCTGTAGCTGCGATGCGGCCATCGCTGTAAACAGATGTGCCATCCAGGTGTGTGTGAGGAGACGTGTCAGCAGAAGGTGAAGCTCAGGTGTCCATGCAAGAGGATCAAGAAGGTAAACAGTCACCAACAACTTCCTGGTTCTGGTTCCTGTCTGATCAGCGGAGACGCTGCTGGAGGCCAGCAGGTCAAAGGTCAACACAAGAAGCATCAATTTAGAAGCATCAGGTTGTCCCTCCTGGCTGGTTTCTCAGGCCCTGTTGCTTGTAGTCGAGCTAAAGTTTCATTTAGTGCCTTAGCTTTTTTCTGGAGCTTTAAATACATTATACTGTATTTTGCCAGATACCGTGTTGGTTTATCCATTTAGCATTAGCTAAACTTTATGGTTGATGTATGTGAAATTATCCAAATTATATGAAATCAAAAAGGTGAGAAATAAAAACCTAGATGAAGTCATAAATCTGCCTGAACAAGCTTCCTGATTGGCTGAGAGCGACATGTGACCTGTTGTTCTCCTTGGAAATTATGTGTTCTCGGGCGGCTCAGAGTGAAATTCAGTGTGACGACGTCTGGAAACCAGAAGAGGAAGCCACGCGAGACACACACCTGGAACACACACCTGGAGACACACACACTGGAGACACACATAGCTGGAGACACACACACCTGGAGACACACATACTGGAGACACACACACCTGGAGACACACATAGCTGGAGACACACACCTGGAAACACAGCTGGAGACACACATAGCTGGAGACACACACTGGAACACACACAGCTGGAGACACACACAGCTGGAGACACACCTGGAACACACACACACGCTGGAGACAACACACACACTGGAACACACACCTGGAAACACACACTGGAAACACACAGCTGGAGACACACACTGGAACACACAGAACACAGCTGGAGACACACACCTGGAGACACACACAGCTGGAGACACACACCTGGAGACACACACAGCTGGAGACACACACCTGGAGACACACACAGCTGGAGACACACACCTGGAGACACACAAGCTGGAGACACACACTGGAGAACACACTAGCTGGAGACACAGACACCTGGAGACACACAACCTGGAAACACACACAGCTGGAGACACACCTGGATACACACACACTGGAGACACACACACCACCTGGAGACACACACCTGGAAACACACACTGGAGACACACATACTGGAGACACACACAGCTGGAGACACACACACTGGAAACACACCTGGAGACACACATAGCTGGAGACGCACACAGCTGGAGACACACACACCTGGAAACACAGCTGGAGACACACACACCTGGAGACCACAACTGGAGACACACAAGCTGGAGAACACACCTGGAGACACACGTACTGGAGACACACACACCTGGAGACACACATCAGCTGGAGACACACACCTGGAAACACACACACCCGGAGACACACACCTGGAGACACACACCTGGTCTGACTGTGTTTGTTGTCCAGGTGAAGGAGGCGGAGCAACAAGCCGCCCTGGAGGAGGAGCAGAAGAAGCTTCAGGTCAGTGTGGAGGACGGCCGGGTTCTGAGGGGGCGGCTCGGTTCTGCTGACCCGTTAGCTCGGTTCTGCTGACCCGCCCTCTGACCCGTTAGCCTGGTTCTGACCCGTTAGCCCGGTTCTGGTCCGTTAGCCTGGTTCTGGTCCGTTAGCCCGGTCTGACCCGTTAGCTCGGTTCTGCTGACCCGTTAGCCCGGTTCTGGTCCGTTAGCTCGGTTCTGCTGACCCGTTAGCTCGGTTCTGCTGACCCCTTGACTTAGCCTGGTTCTGACCCGTTAGCTCGGTTCTGCTGACCGTTAGCTCGGTTCTGGTCCGTTAGCTCGGTTCTGACCCGTTAGCCTGGTTCTGGTCCCGTTAGCCCGGTTCGGGACCGTTAGCTCGGTTCTGCTGACCCGTTAGCCGTTGGTCGTTAGCTCGTTCTGACCGTAGCCTGGTTCTGACCCGTTAGCCCGGTTCTGGTCCGTTAGCTCGGTTCTGGTCCATTAGCTCGGTTCTGACCCGTTAGCCCGGTTCTGGTCCGGTCCGTTCACCCTGCCGTTCTCCCTCTGCCCACCAGGAGGAGCTGGAGGCCTTTGAGAAGCGGCAGCAGCGCGGAGGTCGGAGGTCGAAGCGCCGCGGCCGGAGGGAGGAGGTGGAGGAGGAGCAGGAGCGCAGCAGGAGGTGGAGGAGGAGGTGCACCACCTTCCTCCTGCTGCCACTGGGGGGCGCGCTGCTGTCTGCCGCTGCCTACTACCTGCTGAGCCAGGCCTGAGGGGTCAAAGGTCACCCTGCAGGACGGTTCATGTTTTCTTCTTCTGTGATTTAAATGAGTCCTCCAGATCAGACGCTGGTCCTCCAGATGGTGTTTCTTTCTTTATTTCCTGTTAACTTTGTAACTTTGGATCAAACTGATTGACCCTGAGCTTGACCCCTGGAGCTCCACAGGAGGTCAAAAGGTCATCTGTGTTCAGACCCATCAGAATACTGGAGAAAAATGTTTTCCTGTAAAATCTTTATTCTTTCATGATTTTCTTCCTGTTTTTGAGAAATAAACCATAAACTCTGACCTTTGACCTCCATGCTGCCATCATTGACCATCATGACCTCCTGACCCCAGCGGTCCGGTTTAAATCGGACCTTTTCTTTGACCCGTCTGGACCAGCAGGAGCCGACGATGAGCAGAGGAGCATCAGACTCTAAAGCAGCAGAACGTCCTGGTTCTGCCGGGTCCAAACGGCCATGGTTCTGCTGGAACGGCCGGGTCCAAACGGAGACCCGGGTCCAAACGGCCATGGTTCTGCTGGAACGGCCGGGTCCAAACGGAGACCCGGGTCCAAACGGCCATGGTTCTGCTGGAACGGCCGGGTCCAAACGGAGACCCGGGTCCAAACGGCCATGGTTCTGCTGGAACGGCCGGGTCCAAACGGAGACCCGGGTCCAAACGGCCATGGTTCTGCTGGATACGGCCGGGTCCAAACGGAGACCCCGGGTCCAAACGGCCATGGTTCTGCTGGAACGGCCGGGTCCAAACCTGCTGGTACCGAGGTCCGTTATGTAATTTGTTACAATCTGCTGGGTACCTGATGAAGGCAAACCTATGTTCTGGTTCTGGTACTGGTTCTGGTCGTCAGTCCACACCAACCCGGACCAAACCTCCAGAACTTCTGACGTCAACCGGGTCTGACTGGGACAGGCTGAGGAACCGGACCGACCCGGAACCAGAACTTTACCAGTTCTGGACAGTGAACCGTTTGAGGTCCGGACTGGAGCAGAGTTCTGAACAGTTTGAACCCAGACTGGTTCTGCTGGTTCTGCTGGTCCAGAACGGAGCGCCGAGTTCTGAGCCTCAATCTGGATCCAGATTGAAACGGTTTGGATCAAAATCCAGAACCCAACCCGGTTCTGATGGACACCAGAGTCGAGATCTAAATCCTGGTTTTAATCCAGAGTCAGTCCAGAACCAGAGTCGGTCCAGAACCAGAGTCAGTCCAGAACCAGAGTCAGTCCAGAACCAGAGTCAGTCCAGAACCAATCTGGATCTGAGCTCAGATGATTCTAGACCAGAAATAATCCAGACCCAAATATTCACATCAATCTAAAACTAATCTGGATTTACATCCAATCTGGGTTCTGACTTGATCTGGAATCGGGTTTAGATTCAGGTTCTGATGTTCGGATCTGGATCCATTAATCAGGACCCAGTTCCTGAGTTTGGACCCGGAGGTCCAACCTCTGTTAAACCTGAGTTTACATTTAATCTGGATCTGTAACTGAGTCAGAACCGACCCAGAGCGGATTCTGTCTGGACCCAGATTTAAATCGAGTTCAGAACCAGGTCCAGATGTTAATCCAACCTGTAGTCCAGAACTGGACCCGGATTCAAACCCAACTCCAGATCCGACTCTAGATTAGAATCCAAATGAAACTTTAATCTGGACCCGAACCTTTAGAATCGGTATCAATCCGAACCTGAACCTGGTTCTGGTCCAGAAGAACCTGGAGGTTCTGGACCGCCCACCTGGGGGGGGGGGAGCAGTGTGTGTGTGTGTTTGTTTTGTGTTCGGTGTGTGTGTTTTGGTGTGTGTTTGGTGTGTTTGGGTGTGTTTTGGTGTGTGTTTGGTGTGTGTGGTTTGGTGTGTTTGGTTGTGTGGTGTTTTGGTGTGTGTTTGGTTGTGTGTGTTGTTTTGTTGGTGTGTTTGGTGTTGTGTGTTTGTGTGTGTTTGGTGTTTTGGTGTGTGTTTGGTGTGTGTTTGTGTGTTTGGTGTGTTTGGTGTGTGTTGGTGTGTGTTTGGTGTGTGTTTGGTGTTTGGTGTGTTTGGTGTGTGTTTGGTGGTGTTTGTGTGTTTTGGTGTGTGTTTGGTGTGTGTTTGGTGTGTTTGGTGTTTGGTGTGTGTTTGGTGTGTGTTTGTGGTGTTTGGTGTGTGTTTGGTGTTGTTGTGGTGTGTGTTGGTGTTTTGGTGTGTGTTTGGTGTGTGTTTGGTGTGTTTGGTGTTTGGTGTGTGTTTGGGGGTTTTGTGTGTGTTTGGTGTGTGTTTGGTGTTGGTGTGTTTGGTGTGTTTGGTGTGTTTTGGTGTTTGGTGTGTGTTTGGTGTGTGTTTGGTGTTTTGGTGTGTGTTGGTGTGTGTTTGGTGGTGTGGTTTGGTGTGTGTTTGGTGTGTGTTTGGTGTGTGTTTGGGTGTTGGTGTTTGGGGTGTTTGGTGTGTGTTTGGTGTGTGTTTGGTGTGTTTGGTGTGTGTTTGGTGTGTGTTTGGGTGTTTGGTGTGTGTTTGGTGTGTGTTGTGGTTTGGTGTGTGTTGGTTTGTGGTGTGTGTTGTGGTGTGTTTGGTGTTTGGTGTGTGTTTGGTGTTTGGTGTGTGTTGGTGTGTGTTGGTGTGTGTTTGGGTGGTGGTGTTGGGTGTTTGGTGTGTGTTTGGTGTGTGTTTGGTGTTTGGTGTGTGTGTTTGGTGTGTGTGTCCCAGTGTCCCCCAGTGGGCGGAGCCTCCCTCCCCTCCCTCCCCTCCTCCCCTCCCTCCCCTCCCTCCCTCCTCCCCCCTCCTCCCCCTCCTCCCCCTCCGGCTCAGCCATGGTCTCGGTTCGGCTGCCGGCAGCAGCAGCAGCTCATGTCCGCTCAGAGGGAGACCAGCCCGGGTGTCGCCTTCAGCGGAGCGCCGGCGGTGAGTCCCGTCCGGTCCGGTCCGGTCCGGTCCGGTCCGGTCCGGTCCGGTCCCGTCCGTCCGCCGCTGTCCCCTCCGTGTCTCCTTGTCTCCTTGTCTCCTTGTCTCTTGTCTCGTCTCTGTCTCTGTCTCCGGTTCGGCATCGCAGCTTCGCTGTTGTCGGTGAATTAATGTCTAATTATTCAACGTCTAGATTCATTTTTACAACTAATTCAAACTGGTTTCATTTAAATCATTTCCCTTAAATGTGGACATTGAAGTGAAATGATGCTCTTTAAGTCTTTATTGCTACTTTTCATCTCGTGTTTTTATCAAACATTTGATTTCTGTTGTTTCTGAAACCAGATCAAATGTTAAGTTTTATAATCGGACATTGTTCTGGTTATTTGTCTGCAGGTTAAAACCCGTTAAACCAGAAATAAGCCGATTAATCCAGAAGCTCTGGAGGTTCAGTGTGAACCAGATTTATTACCATAAACTAAAAACTGAACTGATTTATTACCATAAACTAAAACTGTGAACTGATTTATACCATAACTAAAACTGAACTGATTTATTACCATAAACTAAAAACTGAACTGATTTATACCATAAACTAAAACTAACCTCTTTCACCTCAGCAGAACAAAACATGGAAATCGTCTGTTATTAATTAGATAATAAACCACATAGACGTGACAGTAATTATAGACAGAAACCTGCATCAGATTATTATTTAGATTATTACGTAGCCAATTTTATTCATTTACATTTATTTTTCTTTATATATTTTAATGTTTTTATGTAAATATTCTGACTAATCACCAAACATCTCAGAGTAAATGTTTCTCCGTCTCCTTTCATCAGGTGATCCTGGTGGATTTTAAACATTTTATTCATTACAAACAAAACAAAAACTAAAGAATTAATTATATTTTCAGGCTTAAAGAACCAAAAACTGAAACTATTTTCCTCCATCCTGGGAATAAAACCCCATAAATACAGTTTATTATGAGGTGGAAAGAGACATACGGTAGAAAACTCATAATAATAAATATATATCTATACACAAATAATAAACTAATAATATTAATCAGAATTATTGTTTTATTTCAATAAATTAAAAACAATCTGCAGCAGAGAATCTGATT
>CM065370.1:27786735-27791735 GCA_033032245.1 Poecilia picta
TGAATTTTGTGGATTCGTGAAAAACTGTGAGGTTTTGGGGGCCACATGAACCACTACGGTGGGCCAGACGTGGCCCCCGCGCCTCGAGTTTGACACCTGTGCTGCAGACGACGACTCCCAGAATCCTTCAGGGCTGCGGCCACTTCCTGTCTGTGGTGTTGGTCCAATAAGACGGTTCTGAGCTGAATTCTGGTCCGTCTGTCTCTGGTGGACCAGCAGAACCTGAACCGGGTTCAGATCCATCAGCAGCAAACAGAGCAGAAATTAACAAACAGAGTTAATTTCTGATCCATGATTGATTGATGTAAGGTCCCTCCGTCTCCGTCCCTCCGTCTCCGTCCCTCTGTCTGTCTCCGTCCTCTGCTGTCCTCCTGTGTCCCTCTGTCTCCATCCCTCTGTCTGTCTCTCTTCGTCTCCATCCCTCTGTCTCCGTCCCTCTGTCTCCATCCCTCTGTCTCCGTCCCTCTGTCTCCGTCCCTCTGTCTCCATCCCTCTGTCTCCATCCCTCCGTCTCCATCCCTCTGTCTCCATCCCTCCGTCTCCATCCCTCTGTCTCCATCCCTCCGTCTCCATCCCTCCGTCTCCGTCCCTCCGTCTCCGTCCCTCTGTCTGTCTCTCTTCGTCTCCATCCCTCTGTCTCCGTCCCTCCATCTCCGTCCCTCTGTCTCCATCCCTCTGTCTGTCTGTCTCCATCCCTCTGTCTCCATCCCTCTGTCTCCATCCCTCTGTCTGTCTGTCTCCATCCCTCTGTCTCCATCCCTCTGTCTCCGTCCCTCTGTCTCCGTCCCTCTGTCTCCGTCCTCTGTCTCTGTCCTCTGTCTCCATCCCTCTGTCTCCGTCCCTCTGTCTCCGTCCCTCTGTCTCCGTCCCTCTGTCTCCGTCCCTCTGTCTCTGTCCTCTGTCTCCATCCCTCTGTCTCCGTCCCTCTGTCTCCGTCCCTCTGTCTCCGTCCCTCTGTCTCTGTCCTCTGTCTCCATCCCTCTGTCTCCATCCCTCTGTCTCCATCCCTCTGTCTCCATCCCTCTGTCTGTCTGTCTCCATCCCTCTGTCTCCGTCCCTCTGTCTCCGTCCCTCTGTCTCCGTCCCTCTGTCTCCGTCCCTCTGTCTCCGTCCCTCTGTCTCCGTCCTCTGTCTCTGTCCTCTGTCTCCATCCCTCTGTCTCCGTCCCTCTGTCTCCGTCCCTCTGTCTCCATCCCTCTGTCTCCATCCCTCTGTCTCCATCCCTCTGTCTCCATCCCTCTGTCTGTCTGTCTCCATCCCTCTGTCTCCGTCCCTCTGTCTCCGTCCCTCTGTCTCCGTCCCTCTGTCTCCGTCCCTCTGTCTCCGTCCCTCTGTCTCTGTCCTCTGTCTCCATCCCTCTGTCTCCATCCCTCTGTCTCCATCCCTCTGTCTCCATCCCTCTGTCTCCGTCCCTCTGTCTCCGTCCCTCTGTCTCTGTCCTCTGTCTCCATCCCTCTGTCTCCATCCCTCTGTCTCCATCCCTCTGTCTCCATCCCTCTGTCTCCATCCCTCTGTCTCCATCCCTCTGTCTCCGTCCCTCTGTCTCTGTCCTCTGTCTCCGTCCCTCTGTCTCCATCCCTCTGTCTCCGTCCCTCTGTCTCCATCCCTCTGTCTCCATCCCTCTGTCTCCGTCCCTCTGTCTCCATCCCTCTGTCTCCGTCCCTCTGTCTCCGTCCCTCTGTCTCCGTCCCTCTGTCTCCGTCCTCTGCTGTCCTCCTGTGTCTCAACGGGACGTTGAGGTGAATGCTGATGAGCTTGGCTCTGTCCTGATCTCTGATTGGCTGCTGGGAGCTCATCAGACTCAGTGGATGTTTAACCTGCTGATGTCTAAAGCTGCTGAACAGAACCGGACCGGACTGAACCGGACCGAACCGGACCGGACCGGACCGGGTCGTGTCGCCCCCTGCTGGTCGTGGGAGGTACAACAGGCTCATGCTGCTGGTTCTGGTTCTGGTTCTGGTTCTGCAGGTCGGTGTCAGCTGGTCCAGGAGCCTCAGTGCCACATGCTGCCCTACAATCAGACCTGGTTGTCCTCCTCCGTCGCCGTGGTGAAGAGTTCAGAGGTCGACATGTTGCTAAGGTAACCGCTTCACGCTCACACTTCTGCTAGCAGCATTTAGCATTGTTGCTAACTTTGGAAACATTTAGCCCACTTAGCCTTAGCTTCCCCTAAACTAATGCTACAGAAGCTCTAATCTGATTGGTTGTCTTCTGAGCTTCCAGCTAAATAAGGTGTGAGGGTTTTATCTGAGGGTCATGACCTCAGAACACCTGGACGGACCGCAGGTAACCAAGGTTTCTGTGGGGAACCCGTCCATCAGCAGGTCGTCTGGTTCTGGTTCCTCATCCACTGGGTTCAGAATCACTGCAGCTTCATGTTTCTGTTGATGCTTCAGCTGTTTAGCCGGGTTGTTGTTGTTTCTCGGGTCGGTTCTGTTGGGTTTGGACCTGAACCTGGTCGTTTTGTTCTGCAGGTTCTTCAGCTACCTCAGCAGACTGTCCTGCTACAGACACATCCTGCTGTTCGGCTGCTCGCTGGCGCTGCCCGAGTGTCTGGAGGCCGACGGGACCAGCAGCAGGTAAGACCTGGTTTCCCTAAGGATGCTGGGATACGTAGTCCCTCTGCCAGGCGGGTTCCCCCAGCAGCCTGGTGGAGGTTTCCCTAAGGATTCTGGGACATGTAGTCCCTCTGCTAGGCCCGTTGGCAGCTGGGAGTTCAGGACTAAGAGTAACACACACAGAAGCTTCAACTCCACATGACCTCTGACCTCTGCTACAGAGAATGTGACTCTATTGAAGCTGGGAGCTTCTGGTCGTACCGGTCCAGACGGATCTATGACCCAGAACCCAAGACCAGAACCAGTACCTGCTGGGTCTGCAGGTTTAAGTGTCCTGGTTACCATGACAACTGCCAGGACAGGAGGTCAGATTGGTGGACCTGATGTTCTCCAGGAGGCGGGTCGGGTCAGGTTGGTACAGTATGGTTGGTTTGGGTCGGTTTAGATCCGGGTTGGTTCGGAGCTGTGTGTGTGTGTCCGGGAGGTCCAGGTTCTGTTCCCTCCAGGCTCGGTTCCCTTCAGGTTCTGTTCCCTCCAGGCTCGGTTCCCTCCAGGCTCGGTTCCCTCCAGGGTCGGTTCCCTCCAGGCTCGGTTCCCTCCAGGTTCTGTTCCCTCCAGGCTCGGTTCCTTCCAGGCTCGGTTCCTTCCAGGCTCGGTTCCCTCCAGGTCCTGTTGGCTCGGTTCCCTCCAGGTTCTGTTCCCTCCAGGTCCTGTTCCCTCCAGGCTCGGTTCCCTTCAGGTTCTGTTCCCTCCAGGTCCAGGTCCTGTTGGCTTGGTTCCCTCCAGGCTCGGTTCCCTCCAGGCTCGGTTCCCTCCAGGCTCTGTTCCCTCCAGGCTCGGTTCCCTCCAGGCTCGGTTCCCTCCAGGTTCTGTTCCCTCCAGGCTCGGTTCCCTCCAGGCTCTGTTCCCTCCAGGCTCGGTTCCCTCCAGGCTCGGTTCCCTCCAGGCTCGGTTCCCTCCAGGCTCGGTTCCCTCCAGGCTCGGTTCCGTCCAGGTTCTGTTCCCTCCAGGCTCGGTTCCTTCCAGGCTCGGTTCCCTCCAGGTCCTGTTGGCTCGGTTCCCTCCAGGCTCGGTTCCCTCCAGGCTCTGTTCCCTCCAGGCTCGGTTCCCTCCAGGCTCGGTTCCCTCCAGGCTCGGTTCCCTCCAGGCTCGGTTCCCTCCAGGTTCTGTTCCCTCCAGGCTCGGTTCCTTCCAGGCTCGGTTCCTTCCAGGCTCGGTTCCCTCCAGGTCCTGTTGGCTCGGTTCCCTCCAGGCTCTGTTCCCTCCAGGCTCGGTTCCCTCCAGGCTCGGTTCCCTCCAGGCTCGGTTCCCTCCAGGCTCGGTTCCCTCCAGGTCCTGTTGGCTCGGTTCCCTCCAGGCTCTGTTCCCTCCAGGCTCGGTTCCCTCCAGGCTCGGTTCCCTCCAGGCTCGGTTCCCTCCAGGCTCGGTTCCCTCCAGGCTCGGTTTCCCCCCGGTCCTGTCCGGTTCTGACCCGCTCTGCTCCTGCAGGACGGTGGTTCTGCCCTGCGCCTGGTTCTGTGAGGCGGCGCAGGACGGCTGTGAACCCGTCCTGCAGATGTTCAACGCCTCCTGGCCCGACTTCCTGCGCTGCTCCCAGTTCATCAGAAACGGCTCGACGGCGGCGGCGGCGTCGCCCATGGCAACCAGCGGCCCGACGCCTCCTGCCTGTTTCTCACCCGTCAGATCAAAGGGAAACCCTGTGAGTCACCACCGCACATCACATGGTACGATGACATCACCTGACCGTCTGCTCTCTGATTGGTCGGCAGCTGTGTGCGGCGGCAAGGACAACTTCCTGTGTGCGACTGGAATCTGTGTCCCTCAGAAACTGGTGTGTAACGGTTACAACGACTGTGACGACTGGAGCGACGAGACGCACTGCGGTGAGTGAACACACACACACACACACACACACACACACACACAGAAACACACACACACAGAGAAACACACACACACACACAGAGAACACACACACACACACACACACACACACACACACAGAGAAACACACACACACAGAGAAACACACACACACACACAGAGAAACACACACACACACACACACAGAGAAACACACAGAGAAACACACACACACACACACAGAGAAACACACACACAGAAAACACACACACACCCCACACACACAGAGAAACACACAGAGAAACACACACACACATACACAGAGAAACACACAGAGAAACACACAACACACACAACACACACACACACAGAGAGAAACACACAGAGAAACACACACACACACACACACAGGGAAACACACACACAGAAACACACACACACACACACACACAAGGAGAAACACACAGAGAAACACACACACACATACACAGAAAACACACAGAGAAACACACACACACACACACACACACACCACACACACACACACACACACACACAAGAGAAACACACACACACACA